>CM063593.1:5625404-5947499 GCA_032356905.1 Salix exigua | reverse complement strand
ATTTTTAAAAAAAAATCGCGTTGCTTGAATAATTTATTTTTTTTTGCAAAAATCTTACCTGATCGATAACGTGGAGCATGCCTCGTATATACTAGAAGACAAAGCCTTCGATTTCGTGTTTTGATTCATCGTTGCGTAATTCCTTTATATTTCCAAATTAATGGATTGTTAGTCCTTGATTATTTAAAATAAGTTGCCATTTTAACTAATATTCAAGGAAAATACAGGAAGCCTTAACAAAATGATTCGGAAGAAGAAACAGGGGGCAGGTGGAGGGCTGGGGCGGGCGTCACATCATGAGAAGGCCAGGTTGTGGGGCATGACAGAATTGATTATGGTTCCACCATTAATGATTAATTACTCTTCAATCTGGTTTGTTGTCCTTAATTTAATTTTCCCCCAAACATTTCATTGTCAACATCCATCCGACATTATTGTCATCGCAAGGCCCAGACCGCTTCTCTTCTTCATTATCCAACCAGATTTTGCTGTTTGGTTGAAAGAAGCCAGTGCCATATTAGGTGGGAAAAAGAATGTTAGGTGCACCCCCACATGTGAGTCTGGTCGACAATGAGCCTGTGCTCATGTGAGGATTATATGCCAACGCTGCTACAACTTCGGCTTCTATTGGTCTAGATTAGAAAGCAGGAGCCTATGGTGTCTGCATAGCCTTCTCTTTCCAAGGATGTCATGCTGGTTAGCGGTTAGGTTTTTTTTTACTTAATGAGAAAGCTTTATTTTTAGAAAATGCATTTTATAAGTTTAGGTGTACTAGTAAAATTCTGATTATTCCAGGTTGTTACAAGAGATGCACGTATTAATTCAAACTCGAAGTCTAATGTATAGATCTCAAGTTTTTTATCATCATGTCACGCCCCTAGAAACTTAGTTTTTTTTAATCCATCACATACTATACAAAAGTTTTTTTAATCCATCATAAATCATGATTTTTTATCTCGTAGCATAAATACAAGAAAGTGATTAAATAAGATTCAAGAAAAAAAACTATTGTGCATGATTGAAAAAAAAACTTATATTTGAAAAATAAATGTTATAATCTTATTTGAAAATCAATTAAAAAAATTAAACTATATTTTATTTAGAAAATCACAAGGTCTTTTTCAAATTTATTTATTTTAATTAATCATAATTAAAACTAAATACATGTTAGACCATACATTTCACTCATATATTTAATCACACTATTTTAATTAATTTATTTTTCAAAAATAATAAAATTAAAAAGAGACTAGACACCTAGCCCTAAGTGACTAGCACTTCTCTGGTTGCTTAGTTTTTTACTATTAGAGAGGTGATGTAGATGTCTTGATCATGTGGTTAAGTAATCTCAACAGAGTTGAAACACTAACTAAAAAGGTAAAAACTAAATTTTATAGAGATTTATCAAAAGATAACCTTATACTGAAGAGCTAAACATATTGGAATAAACTTGGACCTTGAGATAACCCTATACCTAAAAAATTAAGTTGTTTGGAAGTGTGGTTGCAGTAGCTTTTCAAAATGATTATCGTGTCGAAATATATCAAAATGATGTTTTTTTTTTATAAAAAAAAATTATTTTTGAAATCAACACATCAAAATGATTTAAAACACACAAAAATATATTCATTTAAAATAAAAAAATCAAATTTCAACCAAAAGCCGGTAGGATCGCAATGACAAACAGACATAAAATCAGTTATTTTTTTATAAGTTAGATGTCCGCAAAGAAATGATATTTTATCTCTTCTTCTTATCCTCGTTTTAGGAATACCTACAAAATAAGGTACAAGAACCTAAGAGAAAAATCTATTTAGATGTTGCCACGTCAAGTTCATGTGGGACTTGGAATCCTTGCAAATTATGGACTCCAATTATTTAATGAATACAAAATATATTATAAACCATAATAGCCCAATCTCATGCACGCGTTGAGAGAATAAATAAGCCTCATTTCATCTTCTTTTTTGTTCTTACTAGTTTGTAAAATCCTTTTCTTTTCTTTATTGCAAAACCAAGAATTATTTCAATAGTAAAAAGTCTGACCAGCACCGCAATAACCACAAGCATATAAAAAATAAATCGAAATAAATTATAGATATTAATTTCAAAACAAAATGAATGATGAATTTGAAAGAAATAAAATTGATTATTAGAGTATAAAAACACTATTACAATAAATCCTCTCTGCTTTTCCATAAACAACAAAAAACCCTCACCTTTAAATTTTCATTTTATAAAATAACATATGCATTGTTCTTTCCGGAGAAAATGAATGAGAAAACTATTTGAAAATGTAATAGAGAATACTGTGGAACGATTAAGGAGACAGATAATATTTGATTGAAGAGACTAATAATAAGACGTTTGGCTTTGGAGAATGTCTTTTTGGAAGTGGAATCTATCTAGAGGTTTGGCTCTGGATAATGACTTGTTGCTGGAGGTTTGGCTCTGGATAATGACTTGTTGCTGGAGGTTTGGCTCTGGAGAATGCCTTTTTGGAACTGGAATCTATCAAGTTTGGCTTTGGATAATGACTTGTTGCCAGAGGTTTGGCTTCAACTACAAGTGGAATTGCCGGTAAATCTATTTATGGTGTTTTTAAAAGTAATTTTTATTTAAAAATTATTGAAATAATAATTTTTATTATTATTTTTAAAAAAATATTTTTAATATGACACATTAAAATAGTCTTAGAATATCAAAAAAAATTAAAATATAAAATTAAAATAAAAAATTTCAATAATTTTATGTCGATAATGACTTGATGCTAGGGGTTTGGCTTCAACTACAAGTTGAAGATCATGATTAGACTTTTGGGAAAGGTGGGTCAAACTTTATATTATTATAATTGTATAAATTATGAGCATTTATAATTTCGTGGGTCCAAAGTCCAATAGTTTAATCATCTCCAGAAAAGAGAGGGGGGGTTCCAAGCCATTGGTTAGTGTTGGCAACAAGCCCCGCGTATGAGCAGAATATAATCTGTAAAGTTGAGAGGGAAGCAATAAAAATGATATTTAAAGAAAGCTTTGATATTTATTTTTTATTTTTGGAATCTAGAGACTTATTATATTTTTGTGATTTAGAACCCATTTATTTTTGTGTTTTAATTCTTTTTAAAAACTACTTTTTATATATAATATGATTTGTTATTTTTTTATCTTTGTATAGTTTTTATATGTTGATATCTAAAGTACTTTCTAAAAAATAAAAAAATATTATCTAAATACACTATCAAATAAAATATTTTTTATTTAGAAAAATTCTAAAATGATATATTTTATTTTTTTAAAATTCAATTTTCCATCAGCCTATTAAAATGATTATAAAATACAAAAAAAATAGAGAAATAAAATAAAATTTCTTGAAAAATATTAGTGAAACGTAATAAGAAACGGGCTCTATCCCACACTTTATTAACCTAATTTAGAGTTATCTGTTCCCTTTTTACCATTTGATTGGGATTTTTTTATATTCTGTAAATGGGAATGTGAATATATTTAATTTCATAGACAATGGCAAATGAATCATCCATGTTTGAGAAGTCAGAAATTGTACAGACAACTTGAAATTCTGTAAAGGAAGGAGGGCGTTGACCGCCGAGGATGAATCTGCAATCTGAAGGCAATCATCAGTGTCATCATGAAACTGCTCCCACAGATTCATTAGCAAGCACCAATAAAAGGATGCATAATACAAAAAAAAAAAAATGTTCACTGAATCAGTCACTCAGTAAGAAAAATCAATTATTTTTAATGATTAAAAGAAAATTGTTTTTTTTTATATATTTTTCTCTCTATTTTTATTTTTGATTTTTTATATTTTGTATTTTTTTTAAGAAAATCACTAATGACAATTCAATTAGAACAATAATCAAGAATTATAAAATGGGCATTAACGCGTTCAAAACATATTTAATTGAATCTGGTTTTTTTTTTAAAATACATTGAAATTTATAAAATGAAAAATCGAATTGGAGCAAAAAAATGTATTCTGATAAATTGCATCAACAAAACGTCAATGTTTGCTAATTTTCTCTTTTCACCCGTCGTAAGTCAACGAGTCTCTCTCTTATCTTTCAAACACTTTGATTAAAATACAGAATAAATACAGTTATGGATCAAACTGTTTATTCTCCATACTTAAGGGACCAAAAATGATTTCCCCCCAAAACCTCAAGAGCAAATTCGTGGAAAAGACTTGACACTAATTTTATTTTCGGCATCTTATTTTTTTAATTAAAAAAAACAATATTTGTCCTCTCATTTCCAATTATTTGCAAATAATAAAATAAAACTATTTCTTATTAAATGTAGCACCAAGACAATTGCAAGATACTATTTTGAGATCAAGTTAACTATGCTGCTAAGAATAGACAAGAATATTTATAATAACACAACTAGCTCAACAAAACTATGGAGAAAGCCTTCGTTCATCCATCACAATCCAACAGACAACGTCACCATCAAGCAATTCAAGCTGGATCATAGCAACCAGTGATACAAGTTTGGGAGTGAGCAGATTGCTTCTTTTGTAGTCTCATGTTTGGGATTTTCAGGATAATAAATTTTAGAATTTTTTGGTGTGCACAATCAAAGTCGACATTAATCAAGAAAATGAAGTTGGCTCGTGGCGCGCAGTGGCAATCTCGATATTTTCTTCAAACTCCAGCGCCAGATCCAATTCCCATCACATCCTTACTTTCTACGGAACTCTATCCGCTCCCATTCCGCGTAATATTTAATATAACCGGCTTATCCCGGTCACCACACCGCGTTCCTCTTCCTCCGCTTTTCATCTCCTTCCCCATATCCCCGCCCCCGCCCCCCCTCTCTCCAAGCTAAAAGGCTTGACAGAACCCAGATGCTCTCAGAAATTTAAAAATGTCTTCCCGTTATACCCCTCATATTTCACCTTATTTCCCAACCTCTGTCTCTCAAAGAACAACCCTAATTGGCGCCAACCACACCTCCGCCCGCTTCTGCTCTCGTTAGAAAAAAAGAGAAAATTACCCACTCCTCTACAGATTCCCCCCCCCCCCCCCTACAAATCTGTTTTGTGACTGTATATTAATAGTCATGGAGCCAACCATTGGGAAACCGAACTTCTTGAGCAATATTCTAGTGAAGGTGTTATTATTCGGTGTTTTAATCATTATCGTTCGATTCGCTTACATCGTTACCATCACTGGCGAATCATGCAATCTCGGTGGCTTCTGTTTCTTACCGGAGAATTTCAGTTTCGTCATCGCCGGCACCGGAGCTGGCTTCTCCACCGCGAACAGAGCAGTGGAATCCACCTCAGCAGGTCCCTCGGGGCCATATCTCTCCACGAGCAAAGATTGGATCAAGGCCGTTCATTTCTACTCTGATATCTTTCATGATCTGGTATCCGATGGTTATCTTTCGGCTATTTCAAAGACTCTGTGTGTAGAAACGCCTTACGGAGAAGAAGTTTTCGCTTTGAAAGAAATCGGCATTTTGGACTCGATTGGAATTTACAAAAAAGCATCAAAGCCGTTGGTGATTTCGTCGAAGGAGAATGGATGGCCGTTCGACGAAAATTCTTTTGACTTTATTTTCTCCGGCGGGGACCGGTTGGACAAGGCCTCACAGAGGCAGTTGGATTTAACGGTGTCGGAGATCCAACGAACATTAAAACCGGAAGGGTTTTTTGTGGCTCACGTGATTGCCAAAGATAAGTATAGTCTTAATTCGTTTCTTGATTTATTCAATTCCTGCAAATTAATTAAGTCACTTGACATCGAAGGTTATAATTCATCAATGCCTTTTATTAGAGAAATTGTTTTGCAAAAGAAAGTAGGAAGCGAAATTCATTCTGATGTCACTTCGGAGAATACATGCTCTGTTCCGGGGTATAAAAGGGATTTGGTGCGCGATGCCGAGTCTCTGATAATGGAAGAGCCATTGAAGCCGTGGATTACATTGAAAAGGAATATAAAGAATATTAAGTATCTGCCGGCCATGGCGGATATTAGTTTTAAGAGTAGGTATGTGTATGTTGACGTTGGAGCCAGGAGTTACGGGTCTAGTATAGGGAGTTGGTTTAAGAAGCAATATCCTAAACAGAATAGGACGTTTGATGTGTACGCGATTGAGGCAGATAAGGCGTTCTATGAGGAATATAGAGTAAAAAAAGGGGTCAAATTGCTGCCATATGCTGCATGGGTGAGGAATGAGACGTTGAGGTTTGAGATTAATCATGATCCGGGCAAGAAAGTTAAGGATAAAGCACGAGGGATGGGGAGAATTCAGCCGGTGAAATCTGATTCATCATCGGGGAGTTTTAACGGAGAGGTGGATGAGATTGAAGGGTTTGATTTTGCTGAGTGGTTGAAGAGCACGGTGACGGAGAAGGATTTTGTGGTGATGAAGATGGATGTAGAAGGGACCGAGTTTGATTTGATTCCGAGGTTGTTGGAAACTGGAGCCATTTGTTTGATAGATGAAATCTTTCTTGAATGCCATTATAGTAGGTGGCAAAGATGTTGTCCTGGACAGAGGAGCCTCAAGTATGAGAAAACATATGGGCAGTGCTTGGACCTGTTTACTTCTCTTAGAGACAGGGGAGTTCTAGTTCATCAGTGGTGGTGATTGCCCTACCGATTGGTGACAGTCCTGCTCATCTCTTGTTTTCCAACCTTTTTATTTATTTATTTTAGAATAAGTTTGTCGTTTCAGGACACCCATTGCTGCCCGATGAGCACACTGTTGTAAGATATTAGCTTATATGATCACTGTATTCCACCTTGCTTTTATGCAATTGAGTTTGCCCCATCAAGTCCACGTATTGAATTGATTCCTTCCTCGCAAACATCCTATTCTCAGCTACTGTAACCTTATCAGACTCGAACAATTCTCTTTTTTGCTTAAAATACCAGCAGTCACAAGTTGTTGTTTTTTTTTCTTCTCTAATTTCGGTAGCCTGAAACATATTGATTAAAGATAAGTTATGTCCAGTATAATTCAACAGTTCCTTTTCTCAGGAATTTGACAGCACTATAGCTGTCTGTCAAGACCTCCTCATGTTCATTCAATTCCTTTAAAGTCTTTAACCATGCCTTCTTGTTGTCGACATAAACTGTTGGAACCAGAATCCAGCATCCAATCTGAAGTCTTCACAACACTAGTTTCCATATTTAATTCAGTGTTCATTCTAATTTAAATGCTTGCAACCATGCAACCACCTCGTTCTTTTCAACCGTATTCAATTTGAAAGAATCATCTCTCTTGTTGAAATTCTTGAATTCGCACCCTTTTATGGAGTCCCATTTATTTCCATAATGGAGACAAATTCTGTTCTTTTTGCTGCTATTCTATTTTTTCTTGAATTTGTTTCAAATGTATAATTGTATGTAGAATGCAATATTTTCTTTCTACATTCATTCTAGGATGGAGGATGTTTTGATCAAACGACCCCCACTTAAAGTGAATTGGGAACTTTGATGTCCATATCACCAAGTGTTGGTATCAACATTTAAATTTCATGGACTTAATCCATGACTGGCTTGTTGTTAGTAGTAATCTCATGATATAAAAAAAAAAAACAAGAAAACTATCAAAACCTGATTTTTCTTGAAATATGTTTTTTTATTTATATTTTTCTCTATGTAGTAATAATAGATTTATATAGATTGAAACATCATATGTTTGTTAACATTAATGACACTGCATCATCGCTCATACAACAATTGTATTTTGATTTTAACTGAATAACAATCACAATGGTTAAAATTTAATTATGAAAATTAAAAGAAATTAATTCAAAATAATTAATCTCACTGACATATTTTTGCGTCAAATATCATTTTTTGATATTATAAATATTTATATCATAATATTAAGGTCCTCACTATGAGAGCTTAGTCACCGTAACTTTTACTTAATTTACTACATAATAAAAACTCACACTTAAGTGTAAAACGAAGAATGCTTCTTTAACTAAAAAGTTAAGTTATTATATAAAGTTTAAAAATATAATTTATATTATTATTTAATAATGCTCCGGAAAAAAAAAACTCTACATTTGCTATTTAGATTCATCAAGTTCATTACATATCCTGTTTTTATCAGTTAAAGACAACTCCCTCGGATTAATTTCTTCAGCTTCTGATCCAATTTGCCCTCATCATAAGCCGAAAGGTGAGAGTGAATAAAATGAGTAAGCACCCATTGATTATGACGTCAGCAACGAAGTTATCCTAGGGCTTGAATATATAATGGTTTATATCCGAAGATTGAGTTGACAAGAGCAGAAAGAGAACCCACGATTTCTAAGTTGTTGAAATTTTAATTCCATATTATTATCTTAATTTTATTGATAATAAACAAGTTAATTTCTTTTTGTTTTTTTACTAGATGTATCTCCGGAGTCCGGATTAATTTACAAATACATGTCGGAGGATGTTCCTTTACTTAAACATCTCGAGGACCAAAATTGACTTAAAAATCAGATCTCTCTCTTTCTCTCTTATAGGCCACAAAAATTGAGAGTGAGAGGTGATGGGCCAAACTTTGATCCAAATCCCCGTTCAAAACCTGAAACCAAATTCTATGGCCGATTACTTCAACCGATTAATTAGAACCGACCTTGGCTATATATATATATATATAGCCCTAACCTTGACCTTCTTCTTTAGTGCTCTCTTTCTCCTCGCTACGGAGACTTTGGCCACTAATTCTCTGACAAACTGAGGAAAACAAAAACAACATGCAAATCTTTGTCAGATTCCCATCAGAAAAAACCATAACACTGGATGTGTTATCTTCAGACACAATCAACAACGTCAAAACTAAAATCCAAACTAAAGAAGGAGTCCCGCTAGACCGGCAACGCCTAATCTTCGGAGGCAAGACACTCGAAGACAATGAAACCCTAGCTGACTACAAAATCCAGAAGGATCAGTGCACTCTTCATCTCATGCTTAGGCTTCCAGGGTGCGGAAAGAAGAGGAAGAAGTGTGGGCCTTGAACGTTTATGGCCAGTCACTAGTTAGACAGGCATTCTTGTGGTAAGTGTGGATTTACTTCTGTTTCTGATCAAGAGAGTGCAGCTGCTGATTAGAAGATGATTTTAATACAGGATGTATTTGTGGTTTATTCTGGCTTCCATGGCTAGCGAATCTTTTTCTTTGCTATTATATGGGTTTTATAATACTAAGATCATGAATTTTCTTAATCAAATTGTATTGATTTTTGTTTATTTCTTGGTAATTTGATTGGATGGGAGATTTGCAATTTTTACCGACTCCAGCAACGCACAACTTAGCAAAGTGCCCAATTAATTATTTGGTGAGGTTTTGCTTCAATGTTAATTAGGTCAAATGATTATGCACTCGAGAAGTGAGGCCTATCACATTGTGATAACTACCACAGATTAGTGTATATGCTTTATAGCAATCTGTGTGATCTTGATTTTATTCACATAAATATATTTAATTTATTAATAAAAATTTATTTGTTTTTGATATTCATTAATAATTCGATTGATAAATTTAATATTTAATTAATATATCCAGAACAAAGATAAAATAGGCCATACTTATTTGAAACAATAAGTTCCATAATTTCCAATTAAAACAATTAACATCTTTATTTTAACTTGTGTAGTACCCTCTTGAAAAACTAGTTATAATAGATTACTAGTTATAATAGATTATTAATGTAGCAAAAAAAAATGTTGTTGTTGTTTTTGCTGCTGCTATTTAACAAAAATGCATGTAGTTGGCGAGATGATCTTCTAAAAGTAAGCTCATTCACATACTTCTTATTTCAAAATATTTGTTTTTGTTATAAATCTAATATAAAACTTCATTTTTTATTAAAACTTATATTTTTTCTTTATATTTTTAATTTAAATGAAAAAACATGTTTTCTATAATTAAATTATCACGGTATAAATATCACAACGACCATTGTAAAGTATTGTTTTAATTTTTTATGAAATAACCTGGATGTATTTTATAATTTTTTGGTGAAAACATTTCTCTTTTTTCGTGATGAACAAACACTTTTTTTCTAATTTTCATTTTAAAAAATAGAAAGAGAAGAAAATGAAGATGAAAAAAGGTTTTTTTGTTTACTAAACATACCTGAAGTATCTACATCTCATTCTCATCATAACATCAGCGAAAAATGCTCTCTTGACTGGCTTTACATGTCTTGAAAGGATTTTGAACAATAATGGAAGGAATTTTATAAATAAAAAAGCATAAATATTAAAACAAGCCACTTTGGGTTTTTATATTTTAGCCTTTTTAATATTAGTCTTGTAGTTTTCAAAAGCTTCAATTTACTCACAATATGTTTTGACCCTTCTATGTTAGATTTCATTCAGAAATTTTAATGAAGTCTTTTTTCTCAATACCCATCTGGAGTCTGGACTCTCTTTTTTTTCAAAAAAAAAAAACCTTTGGAAAAATAAGACAAATTGAATTTCATTTCCCCCCAAAACATATGTTGAATTCAACTTATTTATCAATTAAATTCACATTAAATACTATACTTAAATTAAATTACAATAAGGAATTGATTCTAAACAGCCCGTCAATCATCATCTTCCGAAATTATTGAAGTTTTAACAACCAAGAGACATGCACCATAACATTTAATTTTGAAACTTGTTGGATCAATAGTGGGAAAAAAAATAAGACTATAGAAACCAGAGTGAAACATTGCTAAATCTATAAGGGCTAAAACAGGTTACCGAAACAGATACGAACGAGGAACCTGCCGTATTCTATTCTTAATTCCAAACTAAAACGTGGTTGTGTTCTGATCCGTATGCTACAAAAAGACAATGTTCCATGATTGGCTCTGGCATGTTTAGTTTCTGTTTTATTTTCTTATCCAAACAAAATGTTGTGTTGAATATGAAAACTATCCTCCTCAGTTTTTCTCCTTTGCCCCCTCCTAATCTTAGCCTCTGGGGTCCATGAAAACTCTCATCTTCCATCGTTTTCCTTGTTTCTCAAGAAAACTTTTTGGTTGTTGATTGGATTTTGGTGGATCTGCTTTGATTATTTGTTTTTGCTAGATTTCTAGTTGCTTATAGAATGGGAGCTTGTTGCAGTAGGGAACCATATGGTCACGGGGTGGTGATAGAGGATGCTGTAGAAGACAGAGAGCAAGAGGATGATGAGGAAGGTGATGCGATTATTGGAGATTACGGGGCCCGTGTGAGATTACATGGAGCTTCAAAATATACATCAATGTACACCCAGCAAGGAAGAAAGGTGACCAATCAAGATGCTATGACTGTTTGGGAGGTAAGAAAAAATGATATGCACATTATTCTGGAGTTTTGTTTCTCATATGATCCATCCATAATCATTACGTTTTGATAGCTACCACATTTCTTGCATTGGTTTATTTTTCCTTTTGTGATTATAGTCTTAATCCATTTATAACCAATTGAGGTATGCTATTTTCTGGATCAAACTTTTGTTTTTTCATGCAGAGAGGTTACTGTATTTTTTTTTTCATGAAGATGAAATTCAATCGAATTTGTAGGTTTGCAGAGAAAGTTGCATTTCTCATGTATTTTATTGTATGCTAGCCATGTATCTGGTATTTTTATAATCAACCTGCAGAGCACAGGAGAAGAAACGTTGAAAAAGCTGATTAACCATTGCAGTTATTGCTAGCCAGTTGGTGAATGGAGATCTGAAATGCCTTGTTCTCATGACTTGAAGAAAAAAAAAATCGAGAAAAATATATAGGTTTATAATTAACATTGCAGGGGTAAGAACAAAAGAGATTGATTTCAGTTGGCTAATCTGGGGTTTAATTAAACTAGGAAAGACACACCGCGCATGATTTCATTTATGCTCAATTAGATGCGATTTATTTGCTCTAATTTACTCCAAGCATCGCTCATTTTGAATGCTAGCACATAATCAATCTCATGTATTCAACTAAGCTTTGAGGCTTGATCCAGGAATTTGCTGGCGATAAAGATATGCTTTTCTGTGGCGTTTTTGACGGCCATGGGCCCTATGGTCACAAAGTTGCTCGCCATGTTCGTGATACTTTACCCTCGAGGCTCTCCAGTGCAATCAAAGCATCGCAGTACAATAGCTTCAAACGTAGAGATAACAAAGGAAAAGGATATAATGGCGACGAGGTCAATAAAAATGAAGGTGACAAAGATAGTGGCGACGATAATGATAGCAGTAGCCTGCTGTTATCTGCATGGGAGACCAGCTTCATTAAATCTTTTAAGGAAATGGATGAAGAACTTAGCCTTGATGCCAGCATTGATAGCTTTTGCAGTGGAACCACTGCTGTGTCTGTAATTAAGGAGGTATAATTGGGTTCACTCTCAAGTAAATTCGTCGTCGATGGATAGAGATCTTTTTTGTTGTCTGTTTCTTAGACCTTGTTTTCTATTTTCAGGGAAACAACCTGATAATTGCCAACTTGGGCGATTCTCGTGCTATTCTTTGTTCTAGGGGACCCAAAAACCGACTCGTTCCCGTCCAACTCACTGTTGATCTAAAACCAAATATTGCAAGTGGGTGTTTTCTTATCACCTTTCGATGCATGATAAGACTTGAGAGTCAAATTAACCTTCTTTTGATTCTTACGGCAACTCAGGTGAAGCTGAAAGAATCAAGATCTCCAATGGCAGAGTCTTTGCACTGGATCAAGAGCCGGAAGTTTTCAGAATATGGATGCCTGATGAAGATTGTCCTGGTCTAGCCATGGCAAGGGCTTTTGGAGATTTCTGCCTGAAGGATTACGGCCTCATTTCAACTCCTGAAGTTTCTTATAGAAGGCTAACCGATAAGGATGAATTTGTGGTTCTAGCTACTGATGGGGTAAGAGGAATAAAAAACCAAAATACCTGATAAACTTATTGGAATAAATTCCGTAGCCGGTGTTCACCATGGAAGTTCTTGAAAATGAAGATAATTGAATTCACTGGAGAAGTCATGAATTGACAGGAAATTCAATAATCAGTCTAGTATGAAGCAAATCAAACTCTAGTCGTTTCGACAGAGGAGAAGGGGAAAGCCTGTACAGTTATTTCTGTCAAGTGTGACATCAGCTTTTTTGTATACCATATAGGTTACTGATTACTTTTTCACTAGATTCGATTCACCTTGTGGACTTTGAGGATTTTTGTTTTATTTACAGGTATGGGATGTGTTAACAAACTATGATGTCGTAAAGATTGTTGCTTCGGCAAGGAAGCGATCCATGGCTGCTAAATTGGTGGTGAAGTATGCTGTTCGTGCATGGAAAAGTAAATATCCCGGTTGCAAGGTCGATGACTGCGCTGTTATATGTTTGTTTCTGAAGAATCGAGCTTTGCTAACCAGATCCTTTTCTGAGCTGACCCAAGTCAGTGTGAATCATTCGGAGCTTGAATCCTGCTCCAATGTGAGCTTGGCCAAGCTTGAAACCTACTCTGAAGTGAGCCGGGCCAGTCTCAATCACTCAGAGATCGCAGCAGTTCCTAAAAAGTTCAGATCCGAGAATAGAGGGGAAATCTCCGAAAATGCCAAGACTGCTCTAAACTCCGACGAGAATGACTTTCCTCCTGCCAGATTACACAAAGTAAATTCATCCGGAAAGTTCCCTCGATTGCGCAATGTTTTGAGCCGGCGAAAATCGACCAAAGACGAAGCTTTTGAAGCTTGGTGACAATCTTCTTCTGTGTCCTTAACCTGACAATGATGTTCTGCCGAAGTGGTCTGCACCTCCTGGAATACCTATGCCTCGTTTGTAAAAATATAGAAAGCTAAGAACCATGTTGGGTGCTCCCCGTTTTGCTTGAAATTATCCCACAATATAATTTTAACTGGAAATACTAATAGATAAATGGTCATTCGGAGCACACTTCACTATCTGGAGACTAAATTCTATTATTTGTGGCAGATGATGGAAGAAACTGCTGATGAAATTGTTAGAAACAGACATTCTTGGTCTTGCAAATGATCCCAACTCCAGTCAGGGACGACTCTAGGAGGCGGCCTGGGCAACAGGCAACTATACATTTTAACTAGCCATACATACAAACGTTGCAACTCCATATTCACCCACCCATCTCGGGTGATGTGACGTTAGATTTCTTTCGGGTGTAAAACACCTGGAAGAAATTAATTTCATTTTGAAAATCCCATTGATGATATGAAAAACAGAAGACGATTGCCTACCTTTTTTTCAAACAACACTTGTTGTTTGGGCTTATTCCAGCAAGATGCAGAGCCTATTGTTTAGCCTCAACCCAAATAGCAAGGTTGTTCCTATCGTTTATGGCTGCTTACTGTTAAAAGATAGGGATGGTTGTCTGCCGTTTGGATCAATAAAATAAACTTTTGGATCAAAATAAAACAAAATAAAATAAAGTAGTCATGTATTTTCTCCATGTTTTATATTTCAATCCTCACACTTTTAGTTTAGTCTTTCTACCAAAATTTCAAAACATTATTTCATCTAAATAGGCCATAAATAGAAGTGATATCCTTTAGCATGCTTTCCCAACAAAGAAATCTATTGAAAGATATTATATAAATATAAATATAAATAGATAGATGTGAATTTTGTATTTGAAAATATTTTTTATTTAAAAATATATTAAAATGATAATTTTTTATTTTAAAAGTTATTTTTGATGAACATAGCCACCTACTGGATTGGGCTGCTTATAGGGTTTTGCTGTGTTTTTTTTTAGGATATACCATCTAAAAAAAAAGAAAAAGAAAAAGAAAAAGAAGTCCTGTTTCATACATGAAATATTAGTGCACTATCAAGAACGCTAAATTTGTTCACACCCATTAATTAGACCGCTCCACAATAATAAAATAGAAATGAACAAATGACTCTCAGAAATCTGAAGTTAATGAAGCTCAAACAGTGGGTTTGCGAACAAAGTATCCATAAGCGGCGACCTTTTTTCTCCGGGAGGCGGTGTTGTCCAGTGAGAGCACCATTTTACCAGCTTCTCGCGGTGTAAATGAATTGCGAATCGCCTCTTCTGACGGCGCGATCTTCCCTGCCTTCTCCACCGCAATGCAGTAGCTTCCTAAAGCGTTGGGCACAAACTCAGCACTGTACTCCAAATCCCAGCCCCCGACTACTATGTCCCACGTTATTGTTGCGCCAGCCTTTTCGATCACCCAGAAAGACAATTGAAATGAGTTCACTTGCTTGAATACAAAACCCAAGATTTTATCTTTCAACAGAAGTTGAATCAAAAATAGAAAACTGAACCTCGATTCCTTCAATCTGAATGCTCACTTTCTCCCCTCCTTTGACAGTAAACTCGGAGGCTGGCTTCGGGGGAGCATTCTGCAGATCATTGGGTCTGCTCAGTCCACCATACTGGACGGGAATGTTCTCAGGCCTGATGAATCTGGAGACCAGAAAACAAGACCCGGGTTAGAGGAAAATCACAGTGGAGATATAAAAAAACAAAAACTGATTAAAAAAGTAAATTAATTGGCAGGTCATGACAAGCAAGAAGCAGAGATTCGAGATCTAAGAAATAGACGATTAGGGCCCAACAAAAAAATGATGATGATGAAAGTCCAAGAGCTTAAGGACTCACTTGTAAAGTGTTTCTGCAACATTTCCTTCCTTGGAGATCACAAACTTGCTCTTAGTTCGATGAGTCAGGAATGGACTGAACACGGAGTACAGCATGCTAAAGTACCATGGCACATTGATAAAAATCTAGCCCATACCAGAGTTCAAATTAACTTCGAAAAACATCAAATCAAAGATGAACAACATTAAATTTATATTAATTATGCATTACCTTGCGAGCAACCATTTCAGGGTAATTATCTTGAAACAGGGACAGGATCTGCTTAGAAGCAGATCTAAGCTCTCTCTTAGGCATGTCCTTAAGATCAGTAACTTGTATAATAGAGTTGACACCACCAGGCTTAAAATCCAAAAGATTAATCCCTTTTTCAAGAACTTGAACCCTCCATCTTAAGAACTTCTTCAACTTTTCTTCATCACCAAAAATCCTCTCATACATTTCCTTATCTCTAAAAACCCCATAATCATTGTAACAAACTGGATGCCCCTCTCTATCATAACCATGCATGGAAGCAACAACACCTTCAAGTTCCTTAAACCCTAAATCCTCGTCAACAATATTGTCAGCCCCAAATTCTTTTCTCCAACTCAAACACTGTTCTAACATGTGGAGTGAATCTTGAACTCTGAAATCTCTAGCCCTCAAAAACTTCAACAAAACCACATCAGCTTTTCCATCATTGCTTAAAAGAGGAATACCCCACATGGAACACTCGCTAGCACTGCTAGAACCATAAGAAACAGAAAGTCTGTCTCTTAGTTCTTTAAGTGCTTTTTTCTCTGAATTTTTTAGATGGGAAACGAAGTAGGTGTCTTCTTTGAAAGGAGTACGTAAAGCAGCTGCTTCCATCAAGGACGTAACAAAACTTTTCTTGAATGGTTTCGGTGAGGCTTCAGGTACTGCATAGTATTGGTAGGGTGTTTGTGGGAGTGAAAGAGGTGAAGAAGCTTCCATTTCGAAATGAGACCCAGATGGAATCTCCTTGCAAAGATTGGAAATGTTTTGTTGCAATTGAGGTTTACAGATAATGTATATTTAGATGGATATAAGTTCTGATTCTCGGTGAGAGCTGAGCAGAGGGTTGAGAAGGAGAGGGTTGCGAAGGAGGAGAGAAGAACTTGGCTAGCCCGGTCACTGAGAGTGAGCAGGGGCAATGCTAGTGAATTTGCCAAGAAAAAACAATACCGTACGAGGCATATTACCCCGAGTGTTTAAAAAAACAAATTGAAAGTTTTTTATTTTATTTTAAATAAAGTTTTTTTTATTTTTAAATTATTATAATGGTTGGGTGTTAAAAACAAATATTAAAAAATATTATTTTTATAAAGAGCTTTAAGATTGAGGTCACGAGCTGGCTTCCGGGGCCTGTCTTTTGATGATCATCAAGCCGATGTTAGACCGCCTTAAATTATTCTCATTACATTGTCGTCCGAGTCTTTTTAAATTTATATTAAAATATATTATTTCCCGCATATTCGGAGAAATACTATCTCACTTATGTCAAACATAAAGTTTGAAATACTTTCATAAATAAATAATATCATAAGATATAGTTTTTATCAACAAATAATTAAAGATATCACAACTCAAATCCAAGTATTTTAAGAAAATAAACTGTAACCGCAATTTTATTAAAATTAAATAAAATTATAATCAAAATTATTGAATATTAATCTATCGAAACTTCCATATTAGACTAACAATATAAAGCAAAATAGGCTTGTATTCCTATTAATGTAAAGCTAGAATAAAAGTTTTGAAACAAGAGAAGTATTAAACCTTAGGATAAAAAGAAAGTGAAGACACTAATGTGGTTCGTATCAACGTATTAAAATTATTTTAAAAAATAAAAATTACATTTAAAATACATAAATGCAAGGTTAAGCTATTCATAAAAGCCAAGCCACGCCAAGCCAAGTCGAAGTCGAGCCATGGAGATAATAATTGAAGACTGGGAGGGGGGTTTGCAGGGAGGGTCAGTAACCCTGCAAAAAGTGTGGACCCGTCTTCTCCTTTCTCTCTTCTCCCGAGTTCTCTCCTCTCACACGCCACTCGAGCTCGAGTTTCGGAGCGAACAGTCCTTTCTCTGGTATAATCTGCTAGCAAAAGACATCCTCCGAAGCATCCATACAGACCGAGTCACAGATGAAAGCTGGGTTTCACAAAATCATCTTCTGGGTTGCTAATTACCAGCTTCGATCCTAAGTTAACCATGCTATTTAAGGTTGACTTTTAAAGGCGAAAGTTGTTTCTATTCAGCCCATCCTGTAAGCAGGTAATTTAAAAATATATTAAAATATGAACCATGAATCAGTTCATCCCTGTTTGTTTATACTCTATTGCTAATGTCATGCCTGGTACATTCATGATGCGGAGAAATTATTTTACAGTTTTGTTTTTAATTAATTGCTAATATAATGCAATCGAGCTGCAGTTTTCCGAGGAAAGTCTTAAAGAGGAATCTTGACAGCAATCTTACTCTTGAAAGTGCAGGCGTAGAAAGAAATTTCAGAGCTTTTTTTTGCTCTGTGATTTCAATTGTTTTTAATAATATTTTTTGAAATTATTTTTAATATAAAAAATAATCTAAAAATATATAATTTCCATCTCGTCAACCTTTTCTTTTTCTAGCCACACACAACCTTGAACCTTCTCTCCTGTAGTCGTTGAAAACTTAAAATCATAGCCTCTATCTCCCTCCAATTGAGAGCTCATCAATTGGTGTTTTATGTGGACTAGGCCATGTGCCTCCTCTGCTAAACAACACAACGCGATGCAATTTACGTCTGACATTACTTCTTCTTTTTCTTCTTTTGATTATTTATATTGTCATATAGAAAATACAGTTAAAATAGAAAAAAATATATTAAAAAATGGGTTACGACAATAAGTATACATCAATATCCATACAAATTTATACATAGATTCTTTTCATATTTATGAACATAGGTCAAACTAAGTTGACTCCACTAAATCCCCTTCAACCATCCGTCTCCAAACAGGTTGCTCGTGTCCTGGTTTCCTCCCCACTCCGATCCCCAAATGAAGCATACTATTCTAGCAAGAAAGGCACTCTTACTTCTCCTTGTCGGGTTATAGAATGAATAGTTTCCTGCATAAACATCTGCAGATGGCTCAAGCAGCAGCGCCACAGCTAGCATTGTATTATTCTCGTACATACTGCCAAAATATTTGTTAAAATTTACCACTGAAGAATCCATACGATTGGAAATCCGTTATAACATCGGCATATAATATATAGTAATACAATTATATAAGCATCTCTCCCTGCGAGGGGCAGGTGTTTACTAGAAGAACTGGTTTTTTCCTCGTTGGGTTTACTAGACGGTGCATGGAGCTGCTCCCCCTGCTTTACCTTACATGACACCCACAAAAAAAAAAATTAGTTGCTGAGCCATTATCAAAAACTATATATCTTGGTAGCAGACCTCATGGCTGCTGTGAAGTTGCTCCTCCATGCGTTGCCCTCCACGGCTATGAACCAAAGCATGATAAATGGTCATGAGATTTGGAATCCGAGATCAGCTATTATCATGGAAAAAAACAAGAACAAAAAACAAAAAATCATAAGGGGACAAATCTTAAATGGAACTTGTACACCGGAAAAGGAAGTGTCGGGTGTAGCGTCAAAGCATCCATGGAAATCATGGGTCCTGACACTTTGTACTGCGCAGTTGCTGATATCAAATAATGCAAACCTTGGGCCCGTGAAAGTCTTGCAAATCTGTAGCAATTCAGCCAAATCAGCCCGCAGAGCGTCGGCAGAAGAGCGGTTAAATTTTAGATAACTGGGAGCACTGTTGGGCATAGACTTGTTTGTCACGGCTGATATTATTGCGGTAGAAAAAACAGTTTTATTATGAATTAAATTTATACATTAAAATCTTTGTAATCTTTTGTTATTTGATCGATAAATAATATTCAATAAAATATTATCAGAAACAACTTCGATAGACAATTTAAAAATGTCTAATCAAGTCAAATTATTCCATAGGCAATTTCATGCATAACTATGATGGATTTTTTGAAAAGTTTACCTGCAGCCAAAACATTATTTTAGATGGATCTACACTTAAATTTCATGTGAGTGCTTGGTTAAAATTATATTTGACTTTGCTGTAAGCCTCAACCACAGGCTATATCGTAGAGCTAAACACCCACGTAGAGAAGAGAGGTAAAATATGAATTCTAGAAATTTTTGTTATTAGTAATGGTTTATAAAATATATTAAATTATTTTTTATAGTTTTAGTGGAGTAGCTGATCGAAATGATGAGATAATGAAGGTTATAGAGGTGACAAGAAGATCATGATTGTGGTGATTGTTAGAAAGAGTTGATTGTGATTGTGGTTACAGAGGTGGTCGTAGAGAAGAAAATGATGATTGTGGTGGTGGTTAGAAAAAGATGGTGGTTGTGGTTGTGGTGGTGGTGATGAAAAATAAATGATTGCTGAAATAATTGGATGACATTATTAGCAAATTATAGTTTGTAAATTATTTTGTGAGCTTAAAATATTTGCAAATAAGTATTTTTATTAATCCGTTTTTCTGTAAATTATTTTACCCAAAAAAAAAACATCTATCTCTCTCTCTGCACTCCTGTTTATATTTATCATATTTTAATGATTTCGCTTTTATATTTTTTTAATTTCTTAGATTAAGTTAATTATAATCGATGGTTTAGATATAAATATTAAAATTATAGAATATTTTGATAAACATTTGTTAGGTGAATATTTCTTTGAAAGATAAATAAAAAATATTATTATTCAATATACTAAAACAGATCGGACCGTTCCTATATACTAGATATTTTTCATCCATGATTCTTGAGCGTTCGTTCATCTTTTTGTTTTGGGTTTTAAAATTAAGTCAGGTTGTTTAGCTAAGGAAGCAAAGCGTGCTCTTAAAGAAAAGATACTATGTTTCTCTTTCTCCCTCATCACAAAAACAACAGCACACAAAAAGTGTGGTGCCCTTATTACACCACACTCGTCCCAAACACCACCCCTTATTATTATTATCATATGTATTTTATTTGTTCTTTCTTTTATTTCTTTTATTGTTTTATTATTATTATTATTTTCAAATCACATGAATTTTTTTTACCTCATAATTTTTATTTTATTTTTTTGTTTGATCTTCTGTTAAAATTATTATAATTTTTTAGTTTTTCTTTTTTTCATTATTAACACGATAATAATAATAATAATAATAATAATCAGAATAATTTCAGTTATTTTCATTACTGTTTTATTAATGTTTTTCAGTTTTTTCCTCTCGAGACAATTCGATAATCTTTATTGTTTTAATATTAATAACAATGATAGTTTTAGATGTTGAGAGCTATTTTTATAAGAGGGTATGATGATCTGTTTTATTATATTAAATTTTGCATATATATATATTATATTTGAATTTTACACCAGCAAATTCTATTATTTTTTCAATCCTCACAATTATAAAAATTGTTTGCTCATCCCGCAACGCAGATGCGATCCTTTTTAAAATTTTCAAGTCACGTAATTTTTATCAGTTAGTAATTTTTATTTTTGTTTTATCATTTATTTGATTTTTTTATTTGCTCTTTCTTTTATTTTTTTTATTGTTTTTTTTTCAAGTCAAGTAAATTTTTTCTACCTCATAATTTTTATATTTATTTTTTTGTTTGATCTTTTGTTAAAATTATTTGGATTTTTTTAATCTTTCATTTATTTTTGGTTTTTTTCATTAGAATAACAATAACAACAACAACATCATCATCATCAACAACAACAACAATAACAACAACAACAACAACAACAACAAGAAAAATTAGTTATTTTTCTTACTTGCTCTTTTGTTAATGTTTTTCAGTTTTTTTCTCTCATGATAATTTGATATTTTTTATTGTTTTGACAGTAACTGCAATGATAATTTTAGATGTTAAGACTTCGATGTTACTATTTTTATAATCGGGTTTAGTGATCTGTTTTATTATATTAAATTTTGCATATATAAATATTATATTTTATTTTTAGACCAACATATCCTATTAATTTCTTTCATCCCAATAATTATAAAAAATTCTTACTCAGCTCGCAACGTAGTGCGATAAATTTTTTTAATTTTCAAGTCAAGTGTTTTTTGCAAATTCAATAATTTTTTTCATTTTTTTTATTTTTTTATTTTCTCTTTTGTTAATGTTTTTAAGCTTTTTTTTAGCCTTTGATTTAATTTCGTTTTCTTCCCCTTATTAAAGCAATAATAATATTAATATTAAGAATAATAATAATAATTTTATTTTTTGTTCCTATGTGCTTTTTTATTAATATTTTTTTTTTGTTTTTCTCTCAGATTTGTTGAATAATGTTTATTGTTTTGACAATAATAATGATGATAATTTTAGAAGTTAAGACTTCGATATTACTGTTAGTATGATAGAGTATGTTGATCCCTTTCAGTATATTAAATTTTATATATTAAAATATTATATTTTAATCTCGATAACTATAAAAATTATTTGTTCCACCGCATCTATGTCCGCAAAGTAGTGCAAACATTTAGCTAGTATATATCAAAAACTGGAATCACAAAGCGTTGTCGTATCATTAAACTATTTTACATCTTATCCCTTTTAACTTCTTCTTCTGAATTCAAGAGGGAGATCGAATCTCAAAAGTAATAATAAGAACCAGGTATGTTAGAGGTGTGTTTGAAGGCAAAAATGATATTAGTGAGGTTAATCATTCGTATTTAGTGCTTCTCCCTAAAGTCCAGATGCCAGAGTATTTATATCAGTTTAGGCCAATTAGCCTATGCAATGTCATCTTTAAGGTTGTGACAAAGGTGATAGTGGGAAGGCTAAAACCATTGTTGCCGAACCTGATTAGTGAAGTGCAAAGCAGTTTTGTTCCAGGAAGGCATATCACGGACAATATAATTATCGGTCAGGAAATTGTTCACTCAATGAGACGAATGAAGGGTCGGAGAGGATTTATGGCTATTAAAGTGGATTTGGAAAAGGCATGTGATAGACTGAGTTGGAGCTTTATTTGAGATACCCTAGTGGATGCTAGATTGCCTAGTGATTTGGTAAGGATTATTATGCAGTGTATAGAAACTTCAACGCTCAGTGTTTTGTGGAATGGGTATGCTTCACAGGAGTTTGTTCCCCGTAGAGGTATAAGGCAGGGGGATTCTCTTTCGCCGTACATTTTTGTGATGTGTCTAGAAAGGCTTTCTCAAATCATTAATAGGAGTGTAGACGCTGAGGAATGGAAGCCGTTTTTCAGTGAAGAGGAATGGGCTAAAAATTTAGCATTTATGTTTTGCTGATGACATGTTACTGTTTGCAGAAGCTAATTTGGACCAGTTAGAAAAGGTGCAAAAGTGTCTTCAAAAGTTCTGTATAGCTTCGAGACAAAGAGTAAGTGTTGCAAAAACAAAAAAAAATTCCAAAAATGTTTCAAATACCTTGGCAACTACTATAAGTAATAGTAGTGGATATAAGGTCATGATGGATTTGGGCAAATATCTGAGCGTTCCTTTGTTGCATCAGAGGATTACTAAACAGACATACAACTATATTCTGGAGCAATTGCATCAAAAGTTAACTGGGTGGAAATCCAAGACTCTCTCATTAGCTGGAAGGATCACTTTATGTAAGTCCATGCTATCAACCATTCCTTTGTACCCAATACAAGCAACGATAATCCCAAAGCATACTTGTAATGAAATTGAGAAGATTTGTAGAAGATTCATATGGGGGAATCAAGATGGTAAAGACAAGATTCACCTTGTTAAATGGGAAAAGTTGTGTCAGCCTAAGGAAGAGGGAGGTTTGGGGATAAAGAAAATGAAGTTAATGAACAAGGCATTTATAATGAAGTTAGCTTGGGAGATATCTCAGGGGAATTCCATGTGGGCTAAGTTTTTGAAAGAGAAATATATGAAGACTCATCGAGGGAATGATCACCCAACTGCTACAGCGAGAGACTCATTGCTTTGGAAGGAGATTTGTCAGGTCTGGCCTACGGTGCAGCAGAATTCTAGCTGGGTTCTAGGGAATGGTAAGGAAATATTATTCTGGAAGGATAGTTGGTTGGCTAACTATGGACCACTGGTTAATCACATCATTGGAGGAATTATGTTGGTGAATAGTAATAGCACAGTTGCTGATATGGTGGATGACGGGGGAAGGTGGAAATGGGAAGAATTTGCTCATATTATTCCCATGCCAATTGTGATGGAGATTGCAAGTCATATTCCGCCTACTCAGGATATGACGACGGACAGAAAGATTTGGGACCAGTCTCCGAATGGAATTTTCCAGACAAAAACAGCTTATAACTTGCAGGGGAGAAGGCGGGTAATGGAACAGGAGCCTATATGGAAGGTCGTTTGGCAGTGGAAAGGAATGGAGCGAATTAAGGTGTTTATCTGGACTGTGGCTCACAATTCTATCATGACAAATGATACGAGGTGGAGACGAAAATTGACTGATAATCGTTGTTGTGGGCATTGCATTAATGAAGTGGAAACAACTATTCATGCTTTGAGAGATTGTCCACGGGCACGAAGGATTTGGGAGGTGTTTGTCAAGGCGGAGCAAAGAGAGTTATTTTTCAGCCAAAGTGGATATATTTGGTTGGTATCAAATTTGGACAATAGAAGCAGAGGTGCAACTAGTCAGAAATGGTCATTGGAGTTTGGCATAATTCTATGGTACATATGGAAAGATCGTTGCAATAGTGTGTTTGGTGCTTCTCAAGGCCCTTGGTATGGAACTATTCTAGCTATAAAAAGAATGGTTTTAGACCATACAAACATTCATGGGGCGTGTACAGGGGAGCGGAATCGCAGAACGGAAACTCTGCAGGTTGGTTGGAAATATCCACCCCATAGGTGGATTAAGTTGAATGTGGATGGGTGTAGTAAAGGAAATCACGGGCAAGCAGGTGCTGGAGGAATTCTTCGGGATGCATTGGGTACTTGGATAACAGGTTTTGCGAGGAATAATGGGATTTGCTCGTCGGTTACCTCGGAGCTATGGGCGGTATACTTAAGCCTTCAACTTGCATGGGATAAAGGGTTTCAAAAGGTGATTATGGAATCTGATTCTAGGGTGGTAATCGACCTCATCAGGGCAGACAAAGTACGCATGTCCAGAAATTGCGCTTTAATCGAGAAAATCAGGGACATGCTGACTCGAGATTGGGAGGTCCGAATAGATCATGTTTATAGAGAGGCTAATTGTATAGCCGATTGGCTGACCAATTATGGTTTGAGCAGAAATGTATTTGATAATCAGTCTGATGTTTTAAGGGACCCATCGTCAGGGTTATACACTTTGTTGTACTATGATTGATTGTATCTACTATTCCTAGAATAATATAGTAGGGCATTAGCCCCGATTTCATCAAAAAAATAATAAGAACGGCCGCCATCCTCCTGTCATGGTTACATACCTCAATTGCAGCCAGCAGCCGAACAGTCCAGTAAAACCATATGGACGCAGTACTGTCTTGTATAGATCTGCATGGAAGTGTCGGTAGCTTTTATTTTATGATTTTTACAATTGTATTTGCTTTTAAAAAATATTAAATTACTATTTTTTTAAGATTTTGATTTTCTATATCAATAATAATAAAAATTATCTTAATATACTTTAAAAAAACACACTTCATTTTTGTTCAAATTAATAACTAGAAAATTTAAACAACTAAAAATATTAGTCTTTTCTAACGAGTCAAGTTGTGATTGTCATATGATATGCTATGGTCTATTCAAGAAAATAATGATAAAAAATGGTTCAGAAACTCTTTTAACAGTCTTATTAAATCTAAAAAAATAAAATCCCATACTTTAATTAGTTATTTATCTTTGATTTTAAATTAGACAATATAAAAATTATCTTAATATAAACTATCTAACTTAACATGTATAAAGATAACTTGAATAATTAATAAATATATGGTTTAAAAATTCAAGATGATTTTCTTCTTCTTTTGCAAACATTATGACAATGACATATTAAATCAATTCGGCTTAATCTGGTTTAACATTCTAACTTGCAATCCAGGTCATAAAATTCACCAAGTTTAATAAAAAAATTTCGTGAAACATTTTTATTTAATTATAAGATAAAAAAATAGATGTTTATAAAATTAAACATCAATCCAATATCATGATGTTTGTTTGAAATTATAATAAACCTATAGAAAACAACCTATTATAAAACATGAAATTCAATTCCCAATCAATTCAATGTTGGAGGATAAAATTGAAAATAAAAATTAAAAAATAATAACTTTGGTAAACATATGACCCAGGACACAAACTTCACCAAGTTTAATAGGCTTAATAATTTTATTGTTTTTTAAGAAATTATCTTTGATTTATAGCTTGTTAGACAATAAGATTCAAAACTGTTTAGTTGTAACTCTATCCATAGATCTATCAGTTTATAAGACAAAATCAATGATAATGCATTGCTCAAGATGGAAGCCATATGCATAATTATATATATTACTATACATATAAACCGCGTGGTGTTTTTACTGTTTGAATCCACAATACCAATTACTATTTATATATGTTGTCGTGAGTCATTAACGATATGCTGGTGTGGGCGAGTTGGTCCAAGGATAGCAAATTTATAAGAGAGGGCGCGAGTTCGAATCTCACTCTCTGCATGTCTTTATTTTGCCACAAAACAAAAACTATTAATATGTATTGTTTTGAACTATAACCGAAATGTAGAGGTAGCCGAACTAGTCCAAAACGCGTCTGTCTTTCGAGAAGGGCGCAGTTCGAATCCCATCCCCAACAATTATTCAGTTTCTTGCTTTTTTATTTATTACGCTTTCTTTTCTTTCTTTTTTTTCATTTTTTTCAATGATTTTGTTTTTCTGGTTATATTTTTTTTCTTTTTTTCCCCAATTTTATATATATATATATATAAATATATATATATATATATATAACTTTTATTTGTTGTTTTTATAATTGGATTATTTGGTCTAACTTAAGTGCACTAGGATTAATCCTCGAATTCAATTTGTTTTATAATATTTTTTTCCTGATTATGGTTTTTTTTTCATTCAATATTTTTAATTTTGCTTGGAAATGTGATTGATTTTTTTTAAAAAAAATATTTTTTGTTGATTAATATTTTTTTCTTTATTATGTTTTTTTGTTTTTATTTTTTTCCATGAAACATTTTTTATTTTGCTTGGAAATGTGATTGATTTTTAAAAAAAATATATTTTTATTTTAAAATATATTAAAATGATACTTTTTTTAATTATTTTTAACAGTAACCCATGAAAATAATCTAAAAATAATATTTTTTTTTCTTTCCGTATTTATTTACTTATGCTTTTAGAAAAAAAATATTTATTTTTTGTAGGGATTTTATTTTTATCAGGTTCTATTCTGAAATTTTAATTTATACTGGTGATAATTTTAAAATTAATATTGCTCTTTTTCTTTTTTATGCGTGTGTTTTTGTTATGTTATCTGCTTTTAAGATAAGATAATTTTATAATTTAGTTTTTGCACAATAATGATGATAAAAATTTTTTGTTCAAATGTTTTTATTTTTTTATTTTTGAGGTAATTTAATGATTTGAATTATTTGAGTAGTAATGTTGATAATAATTTTAATCATTATTGTAATGAAAATGACATTAATATAGGGATGCATTTTCAATTTATGATTTCATCTTTTAGGGATAGAAAATTAACTACTTTCTCATAATTTATATTTATATTTTTAAATGTGATTTAAATTGAATTATAAAATAAACTAATCTTAATAGTATGAATTCAATAATTCAAATATCCTAATCTTCTTGTTTTTTAATGAAAATGATGATTTTATGTTGGTTATTTTATTAAAATCTACTAAACAGATAAATTTATATCAATTTAAAATTCATATATTTTATAGAAAAACTTGCACTTTAGGATAATATTGCACATATTTATTATTTTGACTAAATTTATATTATAATAAAAATATATAATTAATAGTTTTTATGTTAAAAAATATACGTTGGTGCCACCCACGACGAAGCACGGGTGGCATTGGCTAGTGTGTGGGTCTCTCTCTCTATATATATATATAGACATGAATTGTTTCTTACGATGAAAAGGAAATTAGGATGGGCAACCAGCCTCCAGCTCGAGATAAGGAAGTGTGCCAGGGGCAAGTGTGACATTTCACGAATTTGGCAACCCATCCTCGATTGTACAAGTAGAGTTAAGTAAGCAATCATTTTTAAAGCCAGCAGTGTAGATTTCCCAGTCCGGCATGTTTTGGTGACTGAACTTTTCCCACTCAATTACTGGGAAGAAGTACGTGAGAAACAGAGATCAAAATTGGAGAAGATGCCTTGCCTCTATATCTCCACCAACGTCAACCTTGATGGTGTTGATAAGGATCCTATCTTCTCCGATGCAACAAAAGCTGTTGCTACCATCATCGGCAGACCTCAACATGTAAAATCTGTCACCCCTTCAACTTTTTTCATTCATTTCTCTTGCCTGTGGACTTATATGCTCGAGAGTTGTTCAGGTTTAAATTTTGTGGCATGCAAATGCATCTCTCTCTCTCTCTCTCTCTCTCTCTCTCTATCTATCTATCTATGTATATAACTATTGGTTTAATGCTTAATTTTCATACAGGTAGTGGAAGAAGAAATCTTTCATTTTGAATGCTGATGTACTTTAATGGCTGCTCATTATAAATGTTAGAATTTTAAGCAGGCAGTGCTCTCTGTTGGCAAGTAGAATAAGTTGTCAGATGCAATAAGGATCATGTTCCGCTGTTCCTTCTTCAATCATCGTAACCATCTAGCTGTGGTTGTTTATGATGATTTCAGTTTTCATTTCCGATTTTTGGGACAAGATTTTGAAGTTGCAATCCAAAACTTTTTAGAGCAATGCTAATGAGTCATGACCATTTTATTAACTTTGATTTCCCTTCAGTTTTCTCTCCCTTTTTTAAGGCAACTGAAAAATGTAGTTGGGTCCTTCTACGATTACAAATTTGGTCAAACCTTCTTCTCTCCCTTCATTTAAAGGTAATTTTGGCTATTTTATCCAGCCTGGTTACCGGCTGAATGGGCATATGAATGCCAAATCCTATGAAGGCAAATGATGAACAAAGATTCAGTTGGTATGCTCGATAATGATAGATCAAATTTTGGATGAGAATTGAGGAAATGATGTTTGCACTGTGAGATAAGTTAACTTGACCTAACCAGGTCATATCCACATTATTTGAGTGGATTGGAATGGACACAACGAGGAAAAGGTCCTCGTAGTGGGATATAGCTAACTGAACATTTTGGTATCCATGGCTCTGTCCCTATCCAATCCCATAGCCACTTGACAGAGAGTCTTGTTGGTGCAAAAACTTGGAAAAGTGGTCTTGAAAAGGGTAAGGGAAAAAAAGAAAAGAAAGACAAATAAGAACGATTTGATTTTCTACTGCCCAGCACCGACAATTCCCAAAACTACTAAATTAGCGAGTTGGCGATTATAGTCACTTCTACACCTTGACCTGCATCGATCCATACGTTCTGTCCAAAACTAAGAACAAGTAGAAAGCCCTACAGCCGGCCGGTGGCCTGAAACTACATCAAACTTTCATTTTTCTTGAGAGTATAATCTTGAAACATGGTAGTGGCTGATTAACCTGATGAAATCTTATTGCGAGTGTGTTGACATATTCCTCCCCTGCAATCAAAGAAAAGTTCTAAAAATATTCATCTCACTTGTTTATTTTCTTTTAATTCTCCAAGTTCTTGTATCTATGCAGCTTGTGATGGTCATACTGAAAGGACCGGTGGCCATATCATTCAATGGGAACAAAGAACCAGCTGCATATGCAGAAATGGTGTCAATGGGTGGCATTACCAAACAGGTTAAGAGGGATCTAATAGCTACCCTTGGCAAAATTCTTGAGGCCAAGCTATCAATCCCCAGGGCACGATTCTTCCTTAAAGTTTACGACACAACAGCTGCTGGTAACAGCTCCAAGTTGTAGCTTCTGATAGAATGAACAATGAGTTTCATCCCAGCCATAATGATGCAATGGAATTCAGGGTTGTTTGTTGGGTATGTGCTGACGAAATTCGGTGTTTGGCAGAAGAACATATTTAAAAAATGGTGGTATTTCGAAATCGTCAAATGATCCCAACATGCAACAGCTATGGTGATTGAAGATGCTGCATAGTTCAGTCACTGAAACTATATTGCCATAGATTTATCAAAAATCACACGTGGAAAACGTCTCTTCTGCTTTAGCAACTAAACTAGATGCTGTTATCTGGATTGAAAGCAAGTTTCAGCTTTAGAAGCTAAACTCTATGAAATGCTTGTAAGATCAACGTGGATACAAAATTTCCAATTTTAAAAAAGAAACAAAGGCAATACTGTGATTGTAAGTATAATAAAAAATTAGGGTGTATTTAGTAATGAGTAATACTCTATTTTTTCCAAGAAAAATAAGAAAACAAATATGGAAAAAAGAATTTTCTCACTGTCTTATTTTTATGATATTCATTTTGTATTTGTGAATAGTATTTTGAGAGAAAGCATTCATGTAGTGTTCATCTCTGTGCTAAATATAAAAAAAATGATTAAATTTGACTCTCGCCAATAGGAAAGGTTGTTGTTTGATTAACAACGTTTACCCTGTTATTGGAAAAACAAAAGAGAAGAATCGCACCATAAATAAGTTGATAATTCAAAGAGTAATTTCAAAAAGAATAGAAACGTTTTTATGAATGATTGACACAGAAAACCCCATGGCCACTGAATTCAAGTAAAAGGAATCACTTCTCCCTTTTTGGATTCTTGAATTGTTGAACCTTGAACCCTCAATTTCAATGAACAAGAGAGAAAACCGCTTGCATGATGATAAAGAAGCTCAAGCTGGATCGAAACCATTAGCGAAAAGTTCGAAGAGTGACAGCCAGTTCAAAGAAACGTGAACGAATTCATTGCCAATTCAAGCGCTAATTAAACACATTTCAACAGAAACACGTACCCCAAATCGCAGATTCTCACAGGCGGGTGCATGGAGGATGGCGACTCAATCTTAACATCTGCAAGAGGGGAAAAAAAACAAAGGTAATTAATTATATCATTTATGCATGAACGAGGTGAGTTTGATGATCGAAAAGCTCTGTTTCTTCTTTTAATTTCATACATTCCAATCTCAAAACCTAAATAAATAAATAAATAAATATTCTATGGAATGGATTATACTAATGTGGGAGATGCTCTAAAGAGGGGGGGCAGAAAAGGAAAGAGAGGTGAATTGCTAAACTTGTATAGAAAAATAATTTATGATTATTATTTTTATTATTAATGTAAATTATTATTATTTTTATTATTATTGTAGATTATTATTATCTTGTGAATAGAGAGTCAAGAGGACCTTGGAAAGACTTCGATGCTAATCTAATCAGGGTGAATGAATAAATGCCGTGAAACACTAACCCTCCTCCCAAAGCAGTCCCCGCTGTGCCCACCCTGATTTTGAGCACAGTCGTTTCCTCTCCAAAACATTTATTTACTTTTTAATTCTCCTTGTGAAACTGATAATGAGCAAGTTTACCAACAGAGACGACTACGACGACGACGACGACCTTCTCTCCCTCCTTCACGAACAGCGGCGAGAATTCATGGCATCCCAATCCCTAGAGTCCGACCTCGATTTTGCCTTCCGACTTCAACTCGATGAAGCCATAAACGCCTCCCTCACTCACCTCCCCTCCACCTCCGCCTCCGCCTCCGCCTCCCTCACTCTCCACCCTTCCACATCCGCCTCCAGCTCAACTGCGTCGCCTTCAATTGGGAAAGCCAGAATTACTGCACCTCTATCCACTCTCCATTCTGAAGAAATCTCAAAATTAGAGCAAAAGCTAAAAGATCGCAGACAATCAGAACTCGAAATGCGCAGGACTAGAGAAGATATCGAACGTCGAGTCCATGATCAGAAAGTTGCGCGAGAGATTCTAGAAATACCAGAGGAAGAGTGGCTAGACTGGGGAGATAATTTCCCAGAAGAAGAAGAACAACAAGATAATGAATCGGTGGTGTTCAAGCTGTATTTCAAGGGTTTGCTTAGTGAAGAAAACGGGAATAAAATTTTAGGTGGAATTGGAATTGCGATTTGTGACCCAATGAAAAATTTGGTTTTTGAAATAAGCAAGCCACTGATTGGGAATGGAAAGAGCACGATTGCGGCCGAAGCTAAGGCTTTGATCGAGGGCCTTAATGCTGGTCTTGCCTTGGGCCTTAAGAGAATTGTTGTGTATTGCCATTGCTTTCCGCTTTATAATTATTTTACTGGGAGATGGTCTGCGAGGCAGAGGAAGGTTGCTATGTTAATCGATCAGATAGCTGTTCTTCGAGAGAAGTTTGTCTATTGTAACCCTATTCTTGTGCCACGGAATGATATTGAATATGCATTTAGATTTGCTAGAGAGGCTATAACTTCTCAGGTCACGAAGCAGCCAGCAGAATCCAGCAACGAGAGGGTTGCCATTATTGAGGCTTGTGTTATTTGTCTGGAAGATACTGATGTTGAACGTATCTTTTCGGTTGATGAATGCCGGCACAGGTACTGTTTTTCATGTATGAAACAGCATGTGGAGGTTAAATTGCTCCATGGAATGATGCCAAAATGTCCTCATGAAGCGTGCGAATCTTTGCTTAACGTTGAAAGTTGTCGGAAATTCTTGACTCCTAAATTAATTGAGATGATGTGCCTACGTATAAAGGAAGCTTCGATCCCAGTTTCGGAGAAAATTTACTGCCCGTATCCTAAATGCTCTGCATTGATGTCGAAAAATGAGGTTTCAGAGTATTCTAAAAGTGCGGTTCCTGCTGGCTTGCAAGGTGTTGGTGCTAGGAAATGCTCGAAATGCCAAGGTCTTTTCTGTATTAATTGCAAGGTCCCATGGCATAATAATATGACATGTTATAATTTCAAAAGAATGAATCCCAACAACCCAGGAGAAGATGTCAAACTGAAATCTCTTGCAACAAGGAACCTATGGCGCCAATGTGTGAAGTGCAGCCATATGATTGAACTTGCTGAAGGTTGTTACCACATGACTTGCAGGTACAATACTCACCTTCCTTCCAAACTGACTTGTCTGAGAATAGTTAAATGCATGTTCTTTAGCTAAGAAAAGTTAGATGAATTAGATTTCTGGATTTGCAAACCACTTATGAAACTGAAGAATGCATGGTTTTTAGCTTGATGAATCCTCAAACTTAGATAGGAGGCTGCTAAGGAAAAATTACAAGAAACATCCTCTGTTTACACTCTTGATTGTCTTATCCTCTGTTTTTTTATTCAATATGATTAGCACACTCAGGTAATGTTGGAAGAGATTCTGTCACTGTAAAAGTGTAATGATAATTTTATTCCTGCCTATTCTCGGCCTCTCACACAGCTTGCATCCTAGTGCTTTCTACTGCTGTTAAGCTCTATCTATAGGTGTAGATTCAAAATAGACTCTTTTGATTAAAATGAAGTGCGGAATTCTATCTTGGTTACTTAAATTTTTTTATGGAAACGAATGAAATACCATCTAGTACAGATCTCTGGAGTTAATGATCACAGAGTCAACAGGAACATTGATCAGTAGTAACAATTGCATTAATTTCTGTTTTGCTGGCTCTGATAGAGCAAGGTAAGTCAAGTCCGGTGGATTTATATCATAACAGGCAATGTTCAAAATGGAAGTTGAATTCTGTTTAACAACTCCTGAAGTAATCTGCACTCATGGATTTACTGAAATTTCAATCCTACTAACAAATCCAATCAAACTAAACCCCCACAAAAAGATGAAATTCTAGGGCCTGTTGTGCCCATGAGATCCCTTTAAATCAGAGAGAAGAAAAAAATCTGCAACCCACAGCCCCCGCCCCCCGCCCCCCCCCCCCCCCGTTCCCATACTAGCCAGGGCAGCCTGGAAATTTGCCTCATGATAGATCTGCACTGTGGTAACTTGCCATTCTCAATTAAGAATCCTCTTGAAGGCTTCAGCTAAGGGTAGGTGTTAGGAGAGATGAATTATGGGGTACGAAGTGTTTTTTTCTGTGGTAAACTAAGGATAGTGCAACTTTCAAAAAATTGAGTGCAAATTGCAACCAGAGTAAATAGAGGAACCCCCCCTCCCCCTTGTATTTAAAAATAAGCAAATAACATCTTTCATGGTGCTTGGTACCTGTTCTGATTCAATGAAGGTACATCATGAGAAAGTTACTCAATCTGAACTTCAATTAGGGCTAATCTACAGGAGGAAAGACTCGAGCATAGTCTATTGGATCTATATTACTGACTCTTTTTTTTTTTCATTTGGAGAATATATTACTGATAATTATGAAGTGAATAAATGAAATTCTTTTTTTAATTGCTTCCATTAAAGATGATGAGTGTTACATGTTTCTTAATATTAGGAGAGTGGAAACCATGAACTAGATTCTCACTTTATTTTTTTCCCTGATGCTTGTGATGTTTTTTTCCAGATGTGGCTACCAGTTTTGCTATAATTGTGGAGCTGAGTGGAAAGACAAAAAAGCAACATGTTCTTGTCCACTCTGGGATGAGGATAATATCTTGTATGCTGAAAATGATTCAGACTTTGATGAAGATGATGAGGATGAGGATGAGGATGATTACTACGACTCCGAAACTGATGGTTATTTTTAATTAGATGTAAACACTGCATATCCTTGCTCACTTTTTTTTTTTTTTTCATTTTGTTTTGGAGAAAGCACTATCAATGTTTGCAGATGCTGTTAAAAATTGATCTGAAAAACCAAAAGTCACGAATACTATTCATGTGGCCTGCTTAGTTTTGCACTTCTCCACCGCCCTGAATGTTAATGTCCATTAAAAGCGTAATGGGGTTGAATTTTTTTTCTTTTTTCCCCCTTCCCCCATCTCTCTTTTTCTATATATTAAGATACACATTTACCTATCTTCGATGATTATTAGCATTTTACATCATTTCCTTTCTTTCCAAAACCACACATTTCTTTGGCATAATCAACCACAACCATTTAGAGCTTATCAACTGGTTCCAAACATTTCTTAGCAGTTTTTCAAAGTTACTTACCTTTATGACTAGAATCCGACCTAAAGATTAATTTTCTTTTGGATTTTGTACACATATGTTATTATATAATGGTCGCCTTTTTCTATATATATATTTTTTTAAAAAAAACTCAAACTTTTATACTTTCATATTTTCATTCATATATAGTAGGGAATATCTCGACGGTCTAAAATTAAAATTTATATAAGGTAAAATTGAAAATAGAAGTTATTATCTAGTTTTATGATAACTTGTAACTTTAATTGGCCTCCACAGTTCTAGATAAGAAGTTCATTATATAAAAAAAATGACAAAAATAATTTATAAATTTTATCTAAGATAAATTGTATTACTTTCTGCTTTTAATGATAAAGGTACATGTTGTCCTCTTGGTAAAGTTCTTCTCAACTAGTATATATGTTTTTTTATATTTAAAAAATAATTATTAAAACCTATAACAGCAATTTAGGGCTCAATAAACCTATAACAGTAATTTAGGACTCGATAAAAATAATAAAGGAAGAAATAAAATTCCCATGGTGTGTTTATGTGTTAAGAAAAGTATTGTCACCTCGAAAATGAATCAAAAGGGTTGTCATTACCACCAAAAAAAAATGAGATCTTTAAAATTAAAAAAGAAATATTAAAAAAAGAGTTGTTACCTAGTTGCAAATAAGGTTATCAATACCGGTTGCCGTTTTATTTTTTCTATTGGTATGAAATGTTTTGGTTTCGGAGCGTTTCAGTGTACCGTTTTCGGGATTGTACTGTTCATATATAATTATTTAATTATATATGTGAAAAAACAAAAAAATATATATTTTTTATTTTTTATAAAATCAAAGTTGACACAATTTTAGTTTTTTTATAATATATATTTTATAGTTTTTATTTTTACATTTTCAATACATCTCATAAACACTAGTGTGTGTGTGTTAGTGGGCGGGACTCGGGAGAGCTGTGGGCGGGAGAGGAAACTGGGAATTAATTTTTTCCCTCAGCCGAAACGAACACCCAGAATAATTCCAGGGTGTTTCGATGGTATTTGGCCGGTATTTCTGGTACTGTCCGGTATTTAAAATGAGATGAAAACGACGTTGTTTTTTCGCCTAGTACGAAATGTTCAGGCCGTTTCGGCAGAAATGAAACGGTAATAACTTTGGTTTCAAATGAAACTAAGAATAACAAAAGATGATAGATATTTGTTTATAAAACTGAAACCTATTATTCATTTAATTTCATTGAAAACAATTTTGAGAAACTTGAAAATCAAATAAAAATAATGAAAAAAATAAACCCTTTAGTCTTTTAATTTTTATTTTAAGAGCTTCCCTTTTATTTTAAATTTATATGTCATTTAAAAAGGATTTTGTTTTCCCTAAAAGCCCTTTCTATAAATGGTTATGGGGGAAAACTATAATTATTTTGAAAAATAGCATTTTTGAAAAAAAAAAGAAAAATTGAAAAACTAGGAAAAAGATTTGAGACCAGCGATTTTAAGAAAAGACGCTCGTAATTGGGACCGATGTTGTCTCCAAAGAAAAACGCTGCTCCGATCAGCGTTTTCTCTGGATACACAAATGGAGATTTTTTTATTTTTTTATTTATCTCCTGTTCAAAATCTGAATCCCTGCATCTTTCTCTCATCGTCTCTCTCGAACACCACCGATTTACCTCCTTTTCTCTCCGTACTCATCCTAGCACCTTCCTCTCCTTATTTTCTTGCACCCGTTTGCCATTGCGGTGCGATCTGTGATTCGCAAATCGCACCACAATTTGATAATCACAAATCACACCACAATTTGGTGTTTGGTTATTTGTGAAACGCCGGTGCAAACTATGGATCCCACATCAAATTTGTTTTGAACCGCCGGTGCAAGAAAAGCAGCAATTTGCTGCTTTTCTTGTACCGGTGTTTAAAATTGCTGTTTTTTTTGCACCGATGTTTAAAACAGCAAAGCAGCAATTTACCGTTGAAAATTTAATTCCAAATCAACCCTCGTCCCTCAACATCACAGTCTCGCTTGCAACTACCAACTGACAAGAGAGATCGGGGTGAGTGCGGGTGGAGAATAAGAGAGATCCTTTGTGCTTTTCTCCCTTTCTCTTCTCTGCACTCTTCTCCTCCTCATCTTCTCCCTTTCTCCTCATTTTCTATGACCATTTTGAACTCGCCATTGACAAGCTTGAAAGATGGTGTAGCTGGGGGTTTGGGTGCCAATAGAAATGGAGAGCCAAGTATGGAAGAGATGGTTATGGCAGAGGCGGGGGGCTATCGTCTGCTCAAAACAAAAGCAATGGAGCTCTCTGGAACTACCCACTTTTTGATAACTTTTTATGCGCATTTAGATTGGGATTATATCATTTTCTAAACTTGTTGGGCTAGCTAAATTCGGTTCTATCCAGATTTTCTTTTTATTACTTGATTTTATTTATTTATTTATTAACTCTCAAACCACACAAATATGCTTCTCGGGTTAATATAAGTTTTTAGATTTTTATATTATTTTAATATTAAAATAATATAAAAATCTAAAAACTTAATTAAAATATAAATAAATATATTAAAAAATATCATAATATAATTTTGTCTCGCAATCCTAATTTTATATTCTAATTTTGTTTCAGATGATATTTTACCAGATGTTCTTCGATCAAATAGTCAGGGATCGCAAAAAAATTTGTCTCGCAAAATTAATTATGTTTAAACTTATTAGTTACTTGAAATATATTATTTAGTGTGTTAATTTTAGTAATTGATAATTATATTTTTAGTTTGATGGGAGGATAAAAAATAATATTTGGTTTTTCATGAATTATTAATTATATTATATTATTATAACTATTAAATTTACAACATTTAAACAAATTATATATATATATATATATATATATATATATATATATATATACCATTTAAAGTAATTTTACAAGTTAAAAGCAGTTTGTAAAGTTTGAAAACCAAACACCCAAGACTGCTTTTTATTCAACCTCCAACTCAACCACAATTTTAATCAAACACTTAACTGCTTATTTTGAACCACAGTAAAAAACACTTTTCTTAAACTCTTTTTTTAACCTCAACCGCAACCGCAACCGCAATACCAAACAGGTTCTCTCCGTATAAATCTCTCTAAAGAAAAAGATATGGTTTCTGTTTGTAATATTTGTTTTTGGAAATAAAAATTAGTCGATGAATAATTTGCTATGCAAGGCTCATACTTGTCGGTTTATAAATGGTCGAAAATTATTCCGACAAGGTGGGCTAGTTGGAGTCCTCCGCACAAAAACCAAGTAACCGTTTCACGAAAACCAGGTAATTGTTTTGACAATATAATTTATATTGTTTTTTAAAAAATATATTAAAAAATATATTTTTTTTAATATTATTATATGAAAATAATATAAAAATACTATTTTTTTAATTTAAAATAAAAATTTCAAACATACTTTCGAATAAAATGTCAAACACTTTCTAATTTGATTAGCCACTTTTATTTTTATTAACTTCAATGTCCGGCTAATTTGTACTTTATCTCAATTAATATTATAAACTCTAAATTTAAATTATCAATATATCTAAAACAGAACAGGTTGTTTACTGTAGCGAACATTGTTCATGCACACACAAATCACTGTGGACTGGATATTTAATCCAGTGCTTCCTGTGCGCATGAACTCCTTTTTTCTTCGACAGTTTTTTTCGACACTGGACTTCTTCTTTTATATTTTATGGTAGAAGCGATAGAGTAGTGGTTGTGGCAAGGTGGTTCTCCACGCGTTGGAATATTGAATGCACAAGAGTTCGAACCTCGCTTTTTTTTTTCTTTCTGAGAACTAGGCTTTGTTTTTTTAGTCCGTAGCTTTCCATGGTGATTTACTTCAAAGATGAATGAAGTTATATAACACATTTCTTCTAATATAATATTAATTATTATTTTAACATTTCTTTAATATTTCAGAAGGATATTTGTATGATTCAGTGCGGCGTTGAGATGAATATTCTTAAATTTTGTTTAAATGGTATATTGATAATAATGGTTCGTGAGCCTACAAGATTTTTTTTTGTAGCTGGGTTTAAGAATTATGATATCGTTTTATGGCGGGTGATCATGTGTATGTTTGGAGTTATGGCTAGGATTGTTTTTAAAAGTATTAAAATATATAATAATAATAATAGTAATAATAATAATTTAATTTTTTTCCTCACTTTTTTATAATTTAATGATTTTTATTGTTATGGCAATGATATTTTTTTTCTTTTGTTAAAATTTCTAGGATATTTTTAGTCTTTCATTAATTATATGTTCTAATATTTATTGAATATTGTCTCATAGGAATATATATAGGGAGAAGAAAACATTGCCTGAGATTTTTTGAATATAAAAAATTAATGTCAGTATTCTTAAATATATTTAATATAATCAAATAATGAATAAATCGGATATCATAAAAAAAATTTGTCTTTGAATTTTAATTTTGTACTTAACACAATAACAATAACAATAATAATTATTGTTGTTATTATTATTATTATTATTATTATTATTATTATTACTGTTATTATAATGATAATTTAATTGTTTTTACTGCTTACTCTTTTGTTAATATTTTTTCCCTCCGGATAATTTAATAATTTTTATTGTTTTGACAGTAATAACAATGCTAATTTTTATTTTTATTTTTATTTTATTTTATTGTTAAAATTTCTTGAATATTTTTATTCTATCATTAATTATATATTTTAATATTTATTGAATATTATGGTATAGAAATATATATAGGGAGAAGAAAACATGACCTGGGATTTTTTGAATAAAAAAATTAATATCAGTATTCTTAATTACATTTTATATAATAATATAATGAATTAATCGAAAAACATAAAAATAATTTATTGAATATTATCGCCTATAAATATATAGAGAGAGGAAAAAATGACCTAGGATTTTTTTCTTAAAAAAAAATAATATCAATATTCTTAAATACATTTAATGTAATAATATAATTAATGAATCTTATAAAAAATATTGCCTTTGAATTTAAATTTTGCACTCTTTTGTTTAATTTTATTTCTTAAAAATAAATTTACAATATTTTCATTTTTAATATTTTAAATATAATATTACCGGAGAAAAAACTAAAAAAAATTACAAAATTACTTAGGTTATCTAAAATTAAAAAATATACAATTCACTTTTCATTTTGATTATATAGATTTTATCAATTATAATTATATTAACTAAATATTAAATTAACAAAATACTATATATATAAAAATAATCAATTTTTTATATAGATAAAAAAAAAACCCGCTGCATCGCGCGGTATACCGCTCGTATTATATAAACCTCAAAGAAACAGAAAAATCAAACTCATAATCAAATTCTAACCACTGACACCTACTAGTCTATGGTTAGCTAGCCATTTATTTTGCTAAGCAATGTGATATAGAAAGCCACCAAACGGAGGGCTATTTCGTAATTAAATGCTCTTATGCCCTTCATATACATGATGGATATAGAAAGAACCTCAGATTAGAAGAGCAATTGTAGCCAAGAGAGAATTGTGTTAGCACCAAAAGGAGAGATTTTTTTGTTCCTTTTTGACAGAGATCGAAGATGCCTGCCTTGATCATTTCCACAAACGTCAACCTTGATGGAGTTGACACCTCCTCTATCCTCTCCGAAGCCACCTCTGAGGTTGCCAAGATTATCGGCAAGCCTGCCAATGTAAGTTTGTTTTCACTATCGTTCTCGGGATCTTCTTCAGCTCTTTAATTTTAAGCTCGTGTTTTTACTTTAAATAATCCACTTTGAGGGTTTTTGTATATGATCTGACCTAAAAGCTTATGATTCCCTTCTAAATATTACACGCATATCTTTTTGAATTTTTCAATTTTAATAATATTAAACAGTTGCGGGTTATCGATCTTTCTTTCCTTCTCTCTTTGGTGTCTGGCAGATGCCGTGTGGTGGGTGTTTTAGTTGTTTCCTTATGGTTCTGCAGCCACTTGATGAAGAATCCACAACACTGGGTTCTGGATAATTTAATTCTGATCTGAGTTTTGATTTAGCTTACAATGGCCTGAACTGTGCCTGTTTCTACAAAATTGAGCTGGGCTATGATGGATCAGTATGTGTGTTCTTACTAGACAAGAATATGTTCTTTAGACATCAACTTCCAACCCCCGTTTTGTGCTTGTTACCTGTTCTTTCAATTGGTATAGTGAAAAAAGTGATCTTGATCACATACTCAATTTTAAGTTTTTCTTGCCCAGTTGTTCGTTTGATGTATATTGGCTATGGAATGTGCCTTCTCAAATATTTGATGTTCGTTGCCATGCAGTATGTGATGATTGTATTGAAGGGATCGATACCCATTTCATTTGGAGGAACTCAGGAGCCAGCAGCTTTTGGCGAGTTGGTATCCATTGGTGGCCTTAACCCTGATGTAAACAAGAATCTGAGCAGTGCAATTGCATCAATTCTGGAGAAAACGTTGTCAGTGCCCAAATCACGGCTCTACCTTAAATTCTATGACTCTCAGGCAAGCCATCTCGACTTTTAATTGTCACCAAGATCATAGATAATTGCGGTGCACATTTTTCTTTCTGATTCAACCTCCACAGATTTCTCGTATCATTTCCTCATAAAAAGTCATTTTGCATCCACTGTCATAGATACTGATGCTTGCTTTCTTTTGCAGGGTTCCCACTTTGGATGGAACGGTACCACCTTCTAAATCCAGCTTCTTTCTTTGCTTCCCTTCAACTTAATGTTGGAGATTCAATAAGATACTCGCATTTGGTGCTCTGATATTTGCATAAACATTGCCTTGTTGAGTTATATAGATATCCATTTAGTCGTATGTATGTATGTATGTAGAGTGTGAATGCAAAGTGTCCTTCTTTATGAGGAAACACTGTTTGCGTGGCATTTAGTCACTTGTATTGTATCGTGGTGCTCATGGCACATGATTTGAGAGTGAATATCTATTGTTCTTGAATCATTGTCAGATTATGAACAATGTTCTTTAAAGATGGATTCATATGCCATGTGCTAAGATCAGGAGGAAGGACTTCTTTCTTTTACTGTAGAGCTTGTTAGGACTGCAATGGTTTAAGTTGGGTTGAAGAACCACACAATTAAAGTAAAGTGTTGAGACGAGGATTCAACAAAAAAATAACCCAGCGACGCTACCTTTTCATCATCCATTTTTGACTTGGCTACTCCACTTTCAGCGTTTGCGATAGTGAATGCAGCCATCTTTGACAGAAGAAGGTCGGTAGCCATGTTTCTCTTCCAAGAACGAAATGTGAGTTTATAGCTAACATTCTCCCTCTTAAAACCCACTTCTCCACCTTCATTCCGCTTGTATTTATGCTAAGCCATAAAAGACTCTGCATCCAATTAACATTGATCGGCTTTGTCAACTAAAAGAATATAAAAGCAAATGGAAATCGTATAAATTATGGATTTAGGAGAAAAATTATCAATCAAACAAAAAGAAGGTTACTTAACTGTTGATATTTTTAATAAGGCACACTATTCACTCCTGAAATAACGATCCTTTTTTAATTTATCTTTTTTTCCTAGGCATTTAATATCAGTTTTACTTGGGATTATATTTTATATTTATTTTATATAAATTTATTTTAATCCTGTATCCGCGTTATAGTTTTGATGAATTAATCTATTTGACTCAAAAAATTTATTAATTTATTTTTTAATTTTATCATTTAATATTAGATTAATGATTGAAAATTGAGTTTTGTAATTATTTTTAATATGCTTGGTGTTATCTAAATCTTATAATATAGATCACGAGTTTGATGGATTAATATAAATTTAAATATTATAAAATATAAATTTTTTAAAGCAAAATATTATACGAGTTTGGTGGATTAATATAAATTTAAACATTACAAAATATTTAAGTTTTAAAGCAAAATAGTATATGGTTGCATTGACAAAGTTGACTGGTTTTTTTTTTAATTCCATAACAAAAAGAATCGTGTCAATTAAAATTTTATAAAACGACCTTATAATGCTATAATGATACATAATATTTTTCTTCATAAAAAAACTAATATTCAAAAAATTTAAAAAGTATACCTCTGAGTAATTCCTTAAAAATATTCCTACTAAATGTTTAATATTAAGTTTTAACTTGTTTTTTTAAATTATCTTTTGTGATTTTAGATTTTTTTATGTTCTAATATTAAAAATATTTTTTTTTTTAAAAAAAACTAACTTTCAAACAGTCCGTCCCTAAAATGAATGGCAAAGAATGAGGATCGTTTAATCATTTCACTCATTTACAGTAGTATTTTTATCTCCTATCATTTGTTTTTGTAGCCCAGTTCATGCTTTTTAAATTTTTCTTTTTCATTTAAAATTGATTTTCTTATTCACTTTGTTAATATTAAAAATACTTTGTTAATATATTTATAAATAAAAAATAACCTTCGACATGGTATCTCACTACCTTATAATCCAGTAAATACCTCAACGCAGTGAAGCAAGTGAGGTGGGGTGTATATAATATGTCGGCTAGTAGCAAACATAACGAGTGTGCAGTGTGCCATATCAACAGCGATAATGCCTTGCTTGAACATTTCAACCAACGTTAGTCTCGATGGCATCGACACATCCGCCATCCTCTCTGAAGCCTCTTCTCAAGTCGCCAAAATCATCGGCAAACCCGAGTCCGTAAGATTTTCTTTTTCCCTTTGCCTCGGATTGGTTAAAGCTCTTTACTTTGTTTTATTTCTCAAAATTTCATTTTGAGTTCGTGACTTTAGTGTTTTTAGTTTTAATTTTCTCTCTTATGGATCTGTTTAATCTTTTCATTTTGCCTGGACCCTTTTGTTTGTGGACATGATTGTTGAAATATGGATAAATGTTAAAATGCTGCAGGCTATTAAAATTATTCGTGGTTTCGTCGGAGCATATATAAAGATTTTGAACTATTTAAACAATTAGCCTGCTACAAGTTCATAGTGGGTTCTTAGGGTTTGATTAATGTGTGTTGTAGCTGGTATTAAAACTGGTTTAATGTGTTAAATCTAATAATTGTAAATAGTTTCTGTAGTAATGGAGGGGGAATGGAGGTGAATTTCTTGGTTACTGTGAAGTGTATGTGTATGCTCATTTTCAAGGTGACAAGGATAGAGTAATAACTGTAAATAGTTTCTATCAACTACATCGGAAAGAGTTTGTAGATACTTGAGTTCTTGGTATGGTATGAATCTAGAATCATTTGATATGATTGGGCTGTTTATCATTTGATTATGAATAAGTTAAGGTTTTCACCTCCTAGTTGTGCTTGTGTTCACAATGGACTGCTCAATGGGTTTTTTCTTTTTAATTTCTGGGAGGTGTCTCTTTTAAAGAGTTCCATCCGACACTCTGATGGTCAAAGTGTGATTTGGCTGCAGTGCTGTGTAGCTTATAATAAAGTTGATTCTAATATCACTTATTTGCCCATGAACGAATAAATGGATTTTATCTCTGTTTACATGTTCATTGCTATATCTCTATAGCGGACAGGAATTGTATTTTGTACACCTGCAAACTTCCTTGTTTCAATATTTTGTGCTTTTCATGTTTATGTTATTTTTCAATTTTTACAACCTAAAAGGAAGGTGAATATTTGCATTGATTGATACCAAAGTTTGCTCACTGGATGTGTCTGTTAACTATTTTATGTGTGTGATTGTGCAGTATGTGATGATTGTGTTGAAGGGCTCAGTACCAATTGCATTTGGAGGAACTGAGCAGCCAGCAGCTTATGGTGAGTTGGTATCTGTTGGCGGCCTTAGCGGTGATGTGAACAAGAAACTGAGTTCTGCAATTGCTACCATTCTTGAGTCGAAGCTGTCAGTGCCCAAGTCACGGTTCTTCCTCAAATTTTTTGATTCCAAGGCAAGCCATCTCAGCATTTAATTGTCAAGAAGATAGATCTTTTCCATGCACGCATTTCTTCTCATTGCATTCTTCCTGTTTGTTTAGGCCCATCAAAGCCAAGAATATGCACAGTGTTTGCATGCTTTACACCAGCAGTAGATCATGTAAATAAATTCTTACTGTGTTTAAACTGTGAGCATTGTTATTGAATTCCCTGAGGATTCTAGTTACTCTCAGATTATGTTCATACTGGCTTCCATTTTTTGTGTTTTTCCTTCCACCAATAATGGTTTGATGCTTGCTGTATTTTGCAGGGATCCCACTTTGGATGGAATGGTTCCACCTTCTAAATCCAGCTTTTCCCCTGAGTTGCTCTCAGACTTGACACCATGAGTTCAGACAGACGGGTCTGTGGTGTTTTACTATTGTAGAAACTTGATCGAAGTAGGATATTTCTGTTTTTATCCAGGCTTATGATATCTACAACGTGAAAGCTTTTAAACTGTGCCTCTTTTATGGGAAATCAATATGTTTATCACCGATGAATTTTCGTTGACATGCTCAGTGTTGCTGTATTAGACTTTGCATCTCCATGATCTTAAACTGGTTATGGATTCGTGTTCAGTCAATTTAGAATTATCATATGGGAATCAAAAAACTGTAATTCAAAGTGCCTTGGCACCTGCTTGAAGCATGTAAAGTTGCATGCATCCTTTATGCTTGTGTGATGCTCATCCATGCTAAAATTCTGAACAACTATTTGTGCTGGTCTCTACATCCCATCTTCCAGATGGTAAAGACTTCTCAATGGAGCTAGAGGAGTTAGCATTGTAAGCCTAAGGTAATGAATGGTCAAATTGCTGGGGGCTCATTGCATGATTTAGCCTAATACTGGTTTTTTAACTGAACCTTTTGAACACGAGAGTGTTCTCCAATGGTCCTATTGATGTTGAGCTACTTGAGTTTGGCTTGGTAATGTAGATGAATGCAGTTTTTGATGTTGTTTACTGTCAGCCTGTCAATCAATTTTGTGTTTCTAACAAGTAAAAAATGTGTTTGTTATGATTTATCTAGTTTGATGTAAAAGTAATTTAATTTGGACTCAATTGTCATTTTAGTTTATCTTTAGACTTAGAGGATTGTTCCAGGTATATAATATGACCATTCAAACCATGTATTAAGCATCTTTTGAAGAATTTGAATTGAAAAGTTTTTTATTTGCCCCTCTTGACACCCTATCCAGTGCTGAATCTCCTTGCGAGTGGTGCTTTTATTTCTTAAATGTGTCTCTAAAGTGTTGAGTAAATTTGTATCCTCCTGGTTGTGTATCTTAGAGCGGTGAGCATGAACTGTTCTTGTGTGGTTCGCTTTGTATTCTTGCCACCTTTGTATCGCATTTCTTCTCTTGTTTTACGCTGTCAAATATATGGCTGATGCATTGGAGATTATCTTTGGGAAATCTGGACCGCTATTAATTTAGTGAGGTTGATAAGTTACGCATGCAAATATTTTCTGGACAGTATGTTTTTTATTTTATTTTCTATTTTCTATCTTAAGAGTACCTCTTGACAGTAGAGAAATACCTTGCACTATTGAATTTATAGTCTTATAATGGGCATCCTATGGAATATCTATGATTAACTCTGTCCTTATTTTAAATATTCATGAGATGCTGAATATGTTTTAGGTGATCTAATTTTGGGCTAAATAATATATGTTCATTCAAATAAGTCCTTATGAAGACTTCCTCGTCTACCAATACCTGGGTCAAGTTAGGCCGAAGGCCAGGCCCACTGGGCCTCCATATACAGCCCTTTTATCCAGCAGAGAGAGCCCGGAAAGTACCAAGAAGCTGCATGTCAACTGAATAGATGGGAGGAGGAAGAAAGGTCGAATCCGTGTCGGTGACGGAAACGTAATAAAGAAGGAAAGCAAACAAAGACCGTAAAATAAAATATAAAACTTCCTTTATTTTCTGCACGCAAAATCATCCATTAAATTACCTCTCTAAACTTAGCCTATTTCCCATCCCTAAATCCCCTTCCAATCTCCCTATTTACCCTCCCTGATTGAAAGAAAAACCCAATCCAATCTACACGATGTCCTCCCAATCTCCGCCAGTCCTCCCAGTCACAAACCTGCAACAACCACCCGCAGCCGCAGCCTCAGCCTCCCAACCACCTCTCCCTCCACACGCCCTCCGCGCGATCCTCAACAGCATTACCGAATCCGTCCGCAACGGTTTCGCCCAACGCCGCCCTTTTTCCGAGCTAATCGACAGATCTGCTTTCTCTAAACCTGAATCCATTTCAGATGCCACAACTCGCATCCGTAAAAACTACTCGTACTTCCGCATCAATTATCTTACCACTATTTTCGTAATCCTCGCATTTTCCCTCCTTTCTCACCCTTTCTCTCTCCTCCTCCTCCTCGGCCTGGTCTGCTCTTGGCTTTTCCTGTTTCTCTTCCGCGCTTCGGATCAGCCTTTGGTCCTCTTCGGACGGACTTTTAGTGATCGTGAAACGCTCGGGATTCTGATCGTATTGAGTGTTTTCGTGGTTTTTCTAACGAGTGTTGGGTCTTTGATAATCTCAGCGCTTTTGGTCGGCGTTGGAATCGTTTGTGCTCATGGTGCTTTCCGTGCTCCTGAGGATCTTTTCTTGGATGACGTTCCAGAAAACGCAAACACTAGCTTCTTGTCTTCCTTCATCGGCAGCGCTGCTTCCAATGTTGTTTCCTCTGCGGCGCCTGTTGTGGCTGCTGCCCGTGTTTGAGGACTGGGAGGATATGGAATCGCCTGTTTTAGGTCTTCGTAGATGAAATAAATACAGAATTATGTATTTTTTTGTTAAATTTGTTTTTTTTTCTGGATTTTGTAATTGTTGTAACGGATCTATAAATTCTTTTCCTTCTTTCATTTTTCGAGGATCTAATTCATATGATAGCGCAGCAATTAGTTTGTTTTGAAGATTGCTGAGTTTGCATCTTGTTTATAAGTGACTGGATTGTGCATATTTGATATAAGTTGTAGACAGATGCATGGGATCTTCTAGATCATGCACGGCTAGGAGATTGTTGTGATTTCACCGGCAGAGAGTCCGGTGTCTGGGATTGCTGGTGAACTTTATAGATAGTCTAACTGGAATGCATGGTCAATCAAATATTCGGGATCTGGGGAAATTGCATTTATTGCTTAAGTAGTCCTGCAATTTTGTGGTGTACACTTGCTATTCTCTAATTGGAATATGGTTAGATACAAATAATTGTAGGTTTAAATGGATCAATTCTATGTCAAACTTATGATTTTTTCAATAATAGTATGGGTTTAAAAACTTTTTATGAATGCTTTTTTTCAGCTATAGTTGTTGCCACTCTCCGTTTTATCCTTTTTGAGGTCAATGTAGCATAAATTGCATCTTGTTGATAAGATAATCTGAACAGGCTAATTAGCTGCTTGCCATCTGATTTTTTGATGTCTTGGAAGAGCTTGCCCTGTCTGATTTTGCTGTGCTTATTTGTTAATTGATGACCTCCTGCAATGGCCAGGTTGATTGAGCTGGCCGTACATTGCCTAATGTAGTGGTGTCACGATCCAGGTTTGAGCTCAGGATATCTAAATAAGTGGTCTATGTGCTCTTAGCAACTCGAAAGTTGGGATTGGTGGGTACATTAACTGACAGCCAAGTCAGTATTGACTTCAAAGTTAACATCTTATCCATGGATTCTTAAAAGTAAAGCACTGCTCCATATTTTTGCAAGCAAGGAATCCGTCTTCTTAGGCTCCAATGGACCCATATTGTGTGAACCACTAGTTATAGTTTTTTCCGATCAGGAATGGGTTTTGCAGAGACTTGATGCATGATAATTTTTGCTTATTCCTTATGCTTCAGCATTTCCTTAAGAGGCTAAACTCTCCATTTGTGGAATGAAGTTACCGGGGAGAACGAATGACAAAAATTCTTGTAAACTCTCTGAAAGCTCATCTGAGCACGATCTGAATTACACGGGGTGTTTCTTTTCAGTGTTGTGATTGTGACCATGCCTTGTGCTAATTATATTGGTTTTTCATTCAGCTTTGTAATTTAAACCTAGCAAATCTCAAGCTGGATTCTTGGGCCTGCAAGCATGGATTGTTACACCCATAACTCTCAAGTATGGAGGAAGATACCCTACACACTATATTCTCAACGATTAAATTCAGTTCTCCTTCGCCGCTTGGAAAGTGGTGATGGGGTTTAAGTCCAGTGTGGTTTGTGGCACCAGATTTGTATATTTTTCCGAAGTTGAAAATGCAGTAATGCAATTTTAATGACAAGCAATCAATTAATTGATTGCAATCAAGAGGCTTAAACTTTGGAGCGATGCCCCCAAGTTTGGTGATAACAAGAACCAGTCAGGAGCAAGCAGCGTGCAGACAAAAGCTTAGTTTCATGATTTTAACCTTTTAAAAAGGACACATAAAACTGAGTGGTCTCATGATTTACAAATAATTAACTATAAAAAGTATCATTGCATGGAGGCTAGATGCTAGTTTACAGTGGCATATTTGTGATTTTGACCAAGAGGAAAGCATGTGTGCCATGTCCCCCGGACCAAGAAATGTAGCCGTTGTAGGAGAGGGACCCTCGTCAGTTAAGAAGACTGGTTCAGCTCATATGAAACATGTCGTCTACAATACGATGAAAAGTATCCGTTAGAAGCAGGAGAAACTAACGCCAAAACAGTTAAGGGCCTTAACCCTGCCCCCTTATCTCCTCCCTCACATTGCTCCCTCACAGACCAAACTTTACCCTCTTCCTAAAATTTCTCATCCTAGCAAAGACATTCTTACAAACTCTCTTCAGTTCTTTCAACCTTTATTTTTCTTGAACTTGTTTATGGAAAATACTTGTCACTTCCGCGACAAGTGCTTTCTTTACACACACTTGTGCTTGTTTCTACTGTTTTTTTTGCCCCATTTAACTTCAAGCCAAAAATGGGATGGTGTAAATGTCACCCAATCAGATTATCAAGCTCTTCGAGCTATAAAGAATGAACTTATCGACTTCAAAGGGTTTTTACGCAGCTGGAATGGTAGTGGATATGGAACTTGCTCTGGTCGCTGGGCAGGAATCAAGTGTTTCAAGGGGCAAGTTATTGCTATCCAGCTTCCTTGGAAGGGACTGGGTGGCAGAATCTCTGAGAAGATTGGCCAGCTTCAAGCACTCAGAAAGATTAGTTTGCATGACAATGTACTTGGTGGTATTGTCCCTAGGTCTCTTGGTTTGCTTCACAGTCTTAGAGGGGTTTACCTCTTCAACAACCGGCTTTCGGGTTCTATCCCTCCTTCCATTGGTAACTGTCTTGTTCTTCAGACTCTTGATGTAAGTAACAATTCTCTCTCTGGCACAATTCCTCCTAGCCTTGCGAATTCTACAAGGTTATATAGACTTAATCTGAGCTTTAATTCCTTAATGGGGTCGATCCCAGTTAGTCTTACTCAGTCCCCGTCTCTCATATTTCTTGCTCTTCAACACAACCAGCTCTCTGGGTCAATCCCGGATACTTGGGGGAGAAAAGGAAACTATTCTTATCACCTTCAGTTCTTGATCCTTGATCATAACCTCATTTCTGGAACTATTCCTGTTAGTATTAACAAGTTGGCTTTACTTCAAGAGATTTCTCTTAGTCATAATCAACTTTCCGGGGCCATACCCAATGAATTGGGGAGTCTCTCAGGGCTTCAAAAGCTTGATTTTTCGAACAATGCTTTCAATGGAAGCATTCCATCTGGCTTCTCCAATCTCACCTCTTTAGTCTCTCTGAATCTAGAGGGAAACAGTCTCAACAACCAGATCCCAGATGGTTTTGATAGATTACACAACCTCTCAGTGTTAAACCTGAAAAATAATCAGTTCATGGGCCCCATCCCCGCTTATATTGGAAACATTTCCAGTATCAACCAGCTTGATTTAGCCCAAAATAATTTTAGAGGAGAACTACCAGCTTCTCTTATTCGCCTAGCCAACCTTACTTACTTCAATGTTTCTTATAACAATCTTTCTGGTTCTGTTCCCTCTTCCTTTGCTAAGAAGTTCAATTCAAGCTCTTTTGTGGGTAATCTTCAGCTATGTGGCTACAGCATTTCAACCCCTTGTCCTTCACCCCCACCTGTAGTTCTTCCAACTCCAACAAAAGAAGAACCAAAACGTCATCGCCGAAAATTTAGCACTAAAGATATTTTTCTCATAGCAGCAGGTGTCCTCCTAGTTGCGCTTCTTCTTCTCTGCATCATTTTGTTATGTTGTTTGATGAAGAAAAGGTCTGCTTCAGAAGGAAAGAATGGCAAAACCACTATGCGGGGGTTCCCTGGGAAAAGTGACAAGACAGGTGCTGTGGCAGGTCCTGAAGTTGAATCTGGAGGTGAAATGGGTGGGAAATTAGTCCACTTTGATGGGCCATTTGTGTTTACAGCAGATGATTTGTTGTGCGCAACTGCGGAGATAATGGGGAAGAGTAGTTATGGGACAGCTTACAAGGCAACGTTAGAGGATGGCAATCAAGTTGCAGTGAAAAGGTTGAGGGAGAAGACTACAAAGGGGCAGAGGGAGTTTGAAACAGAGGCTGCTGCTCTCGGTAAGATTAGGCACCCGAATCTCTTAGCACTAAGGGCCTTTTATTTGGGTCCCAAAGGAGAGAAGCTTCTTGTTTTTGACTATATGCCCGTAGGGAGTCTTGCATCCTACCTCCACGGTAAGTTGATTTTCCACCATTTACACCAGTGCATACACTTATCAAATTCTTTCTGCTCGTAACTTATTCATTTATTAAATTTATCCATGTATAATAGCTTGCTTTCATAAACTCTGAATAGCCAAAACAGATTCTTGATGATTGTATTGAACTTTTATTGCATAGTTTTGGTGTAAGAGGATGAATTTTGAGTAATTGTTTTTTATGCTTTGATGGATTGATGACCATTGAAACTCCACCCTGAAAGTGTTAAAAACATTTTTTTTTGCAGCTCGTGGGCCTGAAATCTCCGTCGATTGGCCTACAAGGATGAGCATAGCCATTGGTGTTGCGCGTGGACTGAACCATCTCCACACCCAGCAGGAGATAATTCATGGGAATCTCACATCAAGCAACATATTGCTCGACGAGCAAACCGATGCACACATTGCAGAGTTTGGCCTCTCCAGGCTCATGACAACTGCTGCCAACACCGACGTGATTTCCACTGCGGGAACACTTGGCTATCGTGCACCAGAGCTCTCAAAACTCAAGAATGCCAACACAAAGACTGATGTCTACAGCCTTGGAGTGATCATTTTGGAGCTTCTGACCGGAAAATCACCAGGTGAACCAATAAATGGCATGGATTTGCCCCAATGGGTTGCGTCCATAGTGAAGGAGGAGTGGACTAATGAAGTCTTTGATTTAGAGCTCATGAGGGATGCACAAACTATAGGTGATGAGTTACTTAACACACTGAAACTAGCTCTGCATTGTGTTGATCCCACACCAACTGCTCGTCCTGAAGCTGAAGAAGTTGTTCAGCAACTTGAGGAGATTAAGCCAGAGCTAGCTGCTGCTCCTGCTGATGATGAAGCCAAAGCCCCATCAACTACTGATTAGAGAGTGTCTTATATTTTTTGTACGTGCAAGAAATAATGTTTTGTTTCATTTTTTTTTGGCTTGTTTACAAGGTCTATCATTGGAGGGTAGTTCTCAATTTTTTTAAATCTTGGTTACTATGTAAATACTAGTTAGCGAGCTCTGTTGGAAATATGTATTCTTTCAATTCATTATTCTGTATGTGAACAGAAAAAATCTCAAATAAGCAAACTTATCACATTTCGCTGGTGGTGTTCATGAAAGCTGATACGGAATTTCATTCTATAAAGAATCCTTGTATACATTAAGCATCCCTTATCGTACTTGATAAAAAGAAAAGAGCTCATATGCATTTGCTTTTATCTTTATGCAGGAAAATCATAACAGGAAATCGGTAGGTTTCAGAATGGCTAGCCACCCCCTCTTATGGGTTTCGGCACTTTCGATGCATGAAAATCATTTTCTTGAACCGGGAGAGAGCTGGAAACTTGATGTTTGTTTAGAAATGAAATCAATTGGATATGGTGCTTCGATCTCTGTGTACTGTAGTAGCCATCTTCTTTGAATTATCATTAGCAGAGAATGTTCTTTGACGGGCCCAAGAAAAGAGGAGGAAATTACACTGATGTGTCATAGGAACTTTCCTAGGTCCTTATTCCTTGTGACAAAGAAAGGGGATTTTCTTTGATACTCTGAAGAAAATAGCCCCAACTCGACTACCACTCATGTTTTTTCCGTTGACAATTTTTTATTTTAAATTTTTATTTTATTATGCTTTTTAAACATAAAAAAATCATTTAATTTTTTTTTAATTTAAGAAAAAAATTAAAATATAATCATTATCATAATAAACATGCTCTTAAAAAACATAATTAACAATTCAATTACCATTATTTTTTAAAATATTTTTTTTCTAGTAATAGCAATATTTTATAATATTTATTTTTAAAGTTGGAATAGTAATAAAATATTTTAAAACACATACTTCATCCCCAAGAAAATGACGTGTTTAATGTGGTGGGATGTTGCCACGTCTAATGGCGCACAAGCTAGCTACTACCGGATCTGACACGACCACGTCACCAAAGCATCATCTCTCTTGGGACTAGAAAGCAGAATCGCAAGCATATCCAGTGTCTTCTGAAAAGTTGACAAATCTGAATAGCATTAGTCTATGGCTTCCTTTGCATCCAAGGCAAGTCCGCTGAATAACCAGGAAAGTTGGTGGAATAGAGACCGCCAGCAACATTGAGCAACAAAGCCCCACTAAGTAATAACATTCCTAAAACCTTAGATAAACCCCATCTGGGAAAAAATAACCGAGGAAGACGCCATTGAAGGATAGAGAAAGGAAGGTATCAATCAAGCACGCACAGAGAAGTACTTTTAGTGAGTACTGCTCTCTTTGATCTTCAGACAACTTGGCTTTTCTCTTCTTACCTTTTTTAGGGGGTACTGACTCTTTTTCTTATCAGGTGTCATATTCCAAGAATTGAAAGGGCTGGATTTTCTTGAGATTCTTACGAGGAACACTGGAATTTGTTTTGATCAACCTGTTCGTTTTTGTGGGTTTAAAAGAAGCTTGAAGATAATTAACGAGTACTGACATGGAGGATTCGTTGAGACAGAGTTCTTTGCTAGGGTTTAGCAGCAAGAACAGGAAGAGATGGAAGAGAAGCAGGAATGGTTGTGATTCAATCGAAGATACACTTGCAAAATGGAAGAAACACAACAAGCTTCAAATAAGCAATGTTCCAGGGAAGGGCTCGAAGAAGGGTTGTATGAAAGGAAAAGGTGGCCCGGAGAATATGAACTTCAGATATAGGGGTGTTAGACAGAGAACCTGGGGCAAGTGGGTTGCTGAAATCAGAGAACCTGTCAAAAAATGCGGTTTAATGAACAAAAAAGGAAGCAGACTCTGGCTTGGTACATTTTCTACTGCTTTTGAAGCTGCTTCTGCTTATGATTATGCTGCGAGGCTTATGTATGGTCCTAATGCCATACTCAATTTCCCTGACTGCCCGGTTGAATCAGGGGGTCACTTGAATAAAATGTCGTCTTCGATTTCTGAAACTGAGTCATCATCAACTGAATCTAGGAAGGCATTGGATAGTTACGAGGATAATAAGGTTGACAAATCAAAGATGAATCATTGTGGTTATAGAGAAGGAAATAACCCATCATGCTTTTCTAGGATTTGTGCTGTCGATGAATCAGAAGAAGACGTTGATAGATTTAGGGTGGTGGAGAGCAGTGATAGGGAGTTGAAAGCTGTGGAATGGAATTTAACAGATGATTGGAAATCGTCTCATCATATTGAAGCTGAATTGCCTGTATTGAGGGGAGAAATAGATGGAGAACTTGCAGAAATTTTTAGATCCTGGGGCTGTAACGGTACCAGCAACAGATATGGACTCCTGCAGAATGAGACTGGAAATGTAGAATATAAAAAACTGAAGGATGAGGTTGTGGAATCCAGCATGAGCACCAGACTTGATGAGTTCGTAGATTCGGACCATGATATGAGAACTGATCATAAACCTATCTATGATGTTGAGAAGCCATTAATGAGGGAAGCAGCAGCAGGGGAAGAGTTTTCAGGCTTGAAATTCAGCAACTATAATCACAGTGAAACTGTGCATGATTACATGAATCCGGGTTTATGCAATCAAGAAATTGATATCAAGCCTTTTATCCAAGATATTTCTGTATTAAAAGGAGGGATGAATTATGGTTATGATCCCGGGAAGGCTGGTTCTCCAAGCCACGTACAGGGTGGAAGGCCATCTAGACTGTTCTGCCATTGGCAGACCCCATCAACCAATCTGCCATGGAGCTCGAGTTACTTTCAGGAGGCAGATCTAGGCCCGGGTTGGAATGTCGATCTATCACAGCAGGACTTCAACGGGGGCTTAGTCGGAGAGCCAGGAATGCTTGATCCGTGGTGCCCTGATTTACAATTCTAGCAATGTTTGTAGGTGCCAATTTGATTATCAATAAAACAAGATGGTAGCGACGAGTTCCAATAACTTTGTACTTGTTGAATCTGTGCGTAATTTATGATGGCTGCAGCAGAAAGATCTCTAGCAATTCTCAACTCACAACAAAATCTTTCATCGGATTCCTTATTTAATTTTTGGGGTTGTGCCAGAATATGCCTCCAAATTGTACTTTCTGAACGTTCAAATTTGGCACTTCACGTGCATGCCATTTTCTGTAGAATATATATATTTCAGATTTGTGCAATTTATATGCTGATAATCACTCTCCAGATACTGACAAAGAAGCTCTGAGCTTCTTCCAAAGCTGGGGCGACAGTCTGTCCCAAAAAATAATCGTCATCCAGTTAGAATACAAGCTATCAGTTTACATTTCCTCGCAGTAAGGGAATTAAATGAAACTATATACCGGGTTATGATATGTTCCAGCTCTCGAGTTCTAATATCAGCCACTGTCGTAATTATCGACCCTGCCTTCAGAAAGCTTTTTCTGGTGTACAGTGTTGAACCATTTCACTCAGTTTCTCTTGTTCCGCGTTGGCCACCCTACCTGAAAGACATTTAAGGAAAATGTTGTGCGTGAAAGTAAAAAAAAAAAAACAAGTTAATATCAAAGAATTCCTGGTTTTTTCTATTTAAATGACCCTTGATTTCTCCAGATTTAACCATTGGTTTATAAAAGATAATTAGAAGTTGCTAGATATTCGACAAGATCAAAATGGAACCTTGAACTAAGCTTTCATCACAGCCCTCTAGAAAGAGCTTATGATCTGTGCAGTTCATTTTCATTGATTTTTATCCATGCTTATAGAATTGTTTTGAGACGACATGTATGCCTTCTTGTTTCTTTCAATTCATTGTTGTTGTTAAGGATCAAAGCTATATAAATGTATTTATACACGCGATCCTTGAAATTACCTTCCCGGGAGTGAAAATATTGTGCTGTAAAGTTGAGATGTTGATCTGTCATTCTATGCTCACCATTGATGGAGATGTTGGTGGCAACTTTTTCCTATAAAGTTATCGATTGTTATACCATGCTTCTTATTGGTGGTATTAAAAAAAAAATAAAAAAAATATTTTAAAACAGTTTCGTACCGAGTAAATATCAGAGAATTCCAAAATAAAAGCCGAATGGAAAACCGGAATTGTTTAGAGAAGAAATGGATTATAAAAATAAAAGGGAAAAGCTGATATTCCCTCAATCACTGGAGGGTATATTTGAGGTTCGCTAAAAAAGAAAAAAATCTCAAGCTCTGAAAACGTCGGAGAAGGTTGTTTCAAGCACAAATCGAACAGGTCCGAGAACAAGCAAATTAGGTAAGAAAAGGTGAAATAGTGGAAATCTCCCGGCCCCTACAACTGATATTGTCTCCTCTATTGTCCATTCAACTTCCTGAAATTATTGTGGCTATTAATGAATCTGTCACAATCCCATTGTAGTGGCAACCTGCGACTGTTCACATGATGAAGATGATTTCAACCAAAAACAAACGATGGAACTGATGAACACCTAATACTTAACATGAACAAGAAACTCTCCAAGCCCACATTGCCTGAGTTTGAGCAAATTAATGTGGTGGGTTCGCATGACACCGCTAGTGACTACAAGACGACTCCTCAATTTGCTCATCCACTACTTTAAGCGTCTCGTTCCAAATCTAAGAGATATTCATTTCTGTCATATCTACGAGGAAGATTTTTCAGATTGTTAGCTTCTCGTTGCCTTGCAATACAACTGCTATGTATATCTTCCGTGTTTTTTTGTTTAATATGACTAATTTAAATTGAATTTAAGATATTCATAAAAAGAAAAGGAAAATCATGTTAAATTATTCCAGAAATTCACGTTATATACTTTTGAACTTCGGGTATCTTGATGATTATTATGTGTTGAAATAAACAATATTCTTATGTATAGAATATCACAGCTGTATAGACATGATAATTGTATGTGTTGCTGTATAGAATATCACAGCTGTATAGACATGATGATGAATGTATGTGTTGCTTTTTATTATTCCCTGTTACAGGTCAGTAACCAATTCTTGACATGTGGGAATCGGTTACTGCCTTTTGTAGCTCATCTCTGTATAAGTATGCACACAATCATCAATGGAAAGCATCTCAGCAAATTCAATCCTTTATTCATCTAAGCTTTTACAATCAGCTTTTACATGGTATCAGAGCAGGTTTTCATCACTGCCGATTAATCTTCTTTTACCAAATCTTTCCACAAAAAAAACTCATCACAGAACCTCACGTCCAAGACGACACTCTTCTGATCTTTTCATCACAGCAAAGATCATCTTCTTTTCATCACAGAAACTCACATCCAGCAGCATACTTTACTGCTCTTTTCATCACAGCAAAATCATCTCAAAATCATCTCATTCTCATCACAGTATCTCTTATCCAGCAATCCTCTTTTGTGCTATATTCATCATAATCAAATCATCTCATACTCATCACAATGACCAACACTGAAACCTCATCAAATCTGGAAGCTATTCTAGAAAACCCCTCAAACCCATTTTTCACACACCATTCAGACCACCCAGGTTTGGTGTTGATTTCCAAACCCTTAAATGGAGATAACTATTCTACTTGGAAGAGGGCTATGACCCTAGCCTTGAATTCCAAAAACAAGCTGCATTTCGTCAATGGTTCAATAAAAATCCCTTCAGAAGAAATTGACCCAGAGGGTTATGCAGCCTGGTCTAGATGCAATGATATGGTCCATTCATGGATCATCAACACACTGATTCCAGAAATTTCAGATAGCGTGATATACTACTCTACAGCTCATGAAGTTTGGGAAGACCTTCATGAGCGTTTTTCTCAAAGCAACGCCCCTAGAATCTTTGAAATCCAGCGAGACATTGCTTGTTTCAAGCAAGAACACCTTTCAATTTCAGTGTATTACACGAAATTGAAGGGGCTGTGGGATGAACTAGCTTCCTACAGTGACTCTCTACATGGGGGACAACAAGACCAACAAAAATTGATGCAATTTTTGATGGGATTAAATGAGTCTTACACTGCTGTTCGGGGACAAGTGTTGTTGATGAAACCTCTTCCCTCGATTCGGCAAGCTTACTCTCTTGTCACTCAGGAAGAAAAACAGCGCATTATTGGCTCGACACACACGATCAATGATGGTGGCAACAGTGCAGCCATGACTGTTCAAGGGAGAAATGGAAAGCACAATGACAGGGGAGAAAGAAACTTCCACTCTTTTCGATCTCACGGGCGTTTTGAGCAAGACAGAGACAACTTGGGTGGTGGAAAACATTTTGAACACAACAATGACAGACGAAACTTTGCACCCAGAAGAGGACGACCCCACTGTTCCCACTGTGGAGAACAAGGACACTGGGTGCAGACTTGTTATGAGCTTCATGGTTACCCTGCTGGGCATCCTAAATCGAGGAACAATTTGGGAGACGATTCAACAATGGACGAGATTCACTCGCCAACCATGTCGCAGACAAACCCATATAAGGAAGGCGACAAGTCGTTTGGCAAGGAGGCGACATGTCGTTTGGCAAGGCGAGACGGCATATTGGCTGGCAAGGAAGCGACATGTCGGTCGGCATTTCGAGCATCAATTGAAACAACTCTCTCTCTCCTTAATGATAAGGGTGCCGAATCGAGTTCTAAACAACTCGCAGTGACTAAACCAGGTTTGCCAAAATTGCTTCCGCAATTGGATTATTGATAAGCGGGCAACAGATCATATCACCTCCTCTCTGTTAAATTTTCAACGAGCATGATAATTATCCACTTGCCTCTGTTTTATTGCCTAGCGGGGACATCTGCAAATATTGTTACAAAAGGAACACCGCCTCGACTTCGACTTTTTATTTGCATGATGTCTTGTGTGTGCCAAAGTTCAAAGTTGACTTGATGTCGATCGATCGATTGACAAGGAATTTAAATTGCTCAATAACATTTTTTCCGTATTGGTGTATTTTACAGGATCCGCTCACGAGGAGGATGATTGGTTTGGGTAAGCAATGAACGGACTCTACTACTTGGTGAAAATAGCAACGAAGAACTCTATGATACAATCTATTCCACCACATCATCAAACAACCTGCAATCTCACCATCTCATCCACTGACCTATGGCATAAACGTCTAGGTCACATATCATCACATCGTTTAAATTTCCTTGCTCAGCAATTTTTAAATTTTTCTGTTCACTCCAGTCATGTTTGTCCTATTTGTCCTTTAGCTAAACAAAGTCGTCTGCCTTTCAATTCTAGTTACATTTCAACTGTTAAACCTTTTGAGTTAATCCACTGTGATATTTGGGGTCGTTATCGACATTCCTCTATTTCAGGTGCTTATTATTTTCTTACCATCGTTGATGACTACACACGTTTCACGTGGATTTTTTTAATGCGCCATAAATCGGAAGCTCAATCTCTTATAAAACATTTTTTCTGTTATGTTTCCACACAATTTGACACTTCCATTAAAATTTTTCGAAGTGACAATGGTGGTGAATTTATTTCACTTCGTTCTTTTTTCCAAGAACAAGGTGTAATTTTTCAACATTCTTGTGTTTACACGCCTCAACAAAATGGGGTTGTGGAACGCAAACATCGTCATATTTTACAAGTTGCTCGGGCTTTAAAATTTCAGGCCCATTTACCAACTCTTTTTTGGGGTGAATGTGCTCTCACTGCTGTTCATATTATCAACAGACTCCCCTCTACAGTACTCAATTTTAAAACCCCTTTTGAAATCTTATATTCCAAAATACCTTCTTTTTCTCACCTTCGGGTTTTTGGTTGTTTAGCTTATGCTACAAATGTTCATCCCTCTCATAAATTTGATTTTCGTTCAATACCCTCAATTTTTATTGGTTATCCTACTGGTCAAAAAGCATATAAATTATATAATTTATCTACCAAAAAAATTTTTACAAGTCGTGATGTACATTTTCATGAAAATATTTTTCCATATTTCTCTACCAAACCCAGCCCACCCAATGATTCCGGACCCATTCCCTCCCTTACCCACGATTTATTTTCCAGCCCGCCCATTCCCACCCACCAAGAACCCAACCCACTCATCTCCGGCCCACACGGCCCCAGCCCACAGAACCCCATCCTACACAATCCAAGCCCACCCATCCACAGCCCACATCATCCCGACCCACGCACTTCACCTCCCCCGGTCGTTCCTCCCTCTACTGGTTCATCACCACCGGAAGACCACCATCCACAACCACCATCACCGGCACCTCATCATACACATCCACCTCCCATACTCCACACATATACCCGTCGTCCCAAACCTACAAACCCAGCCCCTCCATTATCTCCTCCCCATTTCAGCACCCTCCCTAAAATCACACCACCAACAACCGATCCAACCCTTCGTCGCTCCGCCACACTGCACCACCAACAAAGTTCAATGATTATGTTTGCTCCAATGTTTACTCCCACCAATCAACTCCTTGGCCACTAGGTTCTACAAAAGGTACCCGTTATCCCTTGAGCAAATTCATTTCTTACCATCGTTACACACCTGCAAATCACTTTTTTGTTGGTCAGATCAGTACTCTCATTGAGCCCAAGAATTTTTCAGAGGCTGTTCTTTACCCAGAATGGCAAGATGCCATGCAATCCGAACTCACAGCTCTGCAAAACAATGGCACTTGGACAGCCACCCACTTACCATTTGGGAAGAAACCAATCGGATGCAGATGGGTTTACAAGATTAAACTCAATTCGGATGGATCAGTGGAGCGTTACAAAGCACGTTTGGTTGCACAAGGCTTTACGCAGTTGGAAGGAGTGGATTACCACGAGACTTTTTCGCCCACTGCCAAAATCATCTCGGTTCGCTGTCTCCTTGCTTTGACAGCAGCCCGTGGCTGGTCCTTGCACCAGATGGATGTGCACAATGCATTTCTTCATGGGGATTTATCTGAAGAAATTTATATGTCTGTGCCACCAGGGCTTCGGCGACAGGGGGAGAACAATCTAGTTTGTCGCCTTCACAAATCACTCTATGGTTTAAAACAGGCATCGCGGCAATGGTTTGCAAAATTTTCTGAAGCTATGCTTTCTGCTGGTTTTGTTCAGTCAAGAGCAGATTATTCGTTGTTTACCAGAAAGCAGGGTATGTCTTTCACCATTCTCTTAATATATGTTGATGATATTTTGATCACTGGAAATGACCCCGTAAACATTGCTGCAACTAAACAATTCCTGCATGAACATTTTCATATCAAAGATCTTGGTGATTTAAAGTATTTTCTTGGAATTGAGGTATCTGCTTCAAAGAATGGAATTTTTGTCTCACAACGTAAATATGCGTTAGAAGTTATTGAGGATGCTGGGATGGCAGGTGCTGCCCCTATCAATACTCCTATGGAACAGAGATTAAAGTTATCAGATAAAGGTCCCCTTCTTAAAATTGCAAACCAGTATAGAAGATTGGTGGGTCGTTTGATTTATTTGACTGTGTCAAGACCAGATATAATGTATGCTGTGCATGTTTTGAGTCGTTTTATGCAAGCAACCTAGGAAGCTTCACATGGAAGCGACTCTTAGAGTTGTGCGATATCTAAAGGGGCACCAGGCCAGGGGTTATTTTTCTTCCAAGAATGATTTGAGGTTAAGAGCCTATTGTGACTCAGGTCAGGCGGGATGTCAGCTCACTAGAAGATCTACAGCAGGCTATTGTGTTTTTCTTGGACCATCATTGATATCCTGGCGATCAAAGCGTCGAAAGCAGTTTCGCTCTCTTCTGCTGAAGCAGAATACAGAGCAATGACAGGAGCGTGTTGTGAGTTGACATGGTTGCGATGTCTTCTAAAAGACTTGGGAATTTCACATCATGAGTCTGCTTTATTGTATTGTGACAATAAAGCTGCGTTACACATAGCAGCTAATCCAGTGTTTCATGAAAGAACTAGGCACATTGAAATGGATTGCCATTACATCAGAGACAAAATCCAAGATGGCTCCATTACTACGCGATATGTAGACTCTGCTCATCAACTTGCCGATATTTTAACCAAGCCATTAGGAAAAGAATTCTTTGTTCCTATGGTTAGCAAGTTGGGAGTGCAAGATATCCACTCTCCAACTTGAGGGGGAGTGTTGAAATAAACAATATTCTTATGTATAGAATATCACAATTTGTATAGACATGATAATTGTATGTGTTCTTTGTATAGAATATCACAATTGTATAGACATGATGATGAATGTATGTGTTGCTTTTATTATTCCTCATTGCATGGTCAAGTAACCAATTCTTGACATGTGGGAATCGGTTACTGCCTTTTGTAGCTCATCTCTGTATAAGTATGCACACAATCATCAATGGAAAGCATCTCAGCAAATTCAATCCTTTATTCATCTAAGCTTTTACAATCAGCTTTTACATTATGAGAGTAGGATTCAAACTTGGCCGCTTCCATCCCAGTTCAAGGGGATTTTAGTAAAGGCAATACCTTTATTTTTTTAAAAACCCAAGACACTCGAGAAATCACCTCGAACTTGATGGGACTATGCCCTGGTAACAACATTTTATAATTACTTCGCTGTAGATTAATCCCATGAAAACATTGAAATCTAAAAAGACTACTATAATAGAGGAAACTGATCTAGAGTTACGACTGGAGATCTTGAAGTGGAAGCAACGGCAGCAGCGTGGAAACACGGTCACCTGAAAGGGGAGCAGAATATCAGAATTAAAGCTGCAAATGAGTGTAGACATTAACTGCACAAACCTTTGCCCTCAATTGTTTTTAGAAATGATTAAAGGAAACGACTCAAAAGAGCATGGCTGAGGACTGTGACTTACACGAAGAAGATGGGAAGTAGTCAGCCTCCCCAAGTTCAACCTCCTAGTCCCAAACTGATAAATGGATAAGCTAGCCCTGCATTATTTTGTTTCTGTATTATCATTGCAAACCAATATCACCATTATTTTAGAGTCTTGTGCTGCTAATATTATCATCGCCGTCACAATCACAACCGATGTCACCATCCATCCATCCATCCATGTGTAGAGCAAACGATTAAATCCCTCCATAACCATAATTAGCATGAGAAGAAGGGGAAAAATCGGTGTAAGAGATTATAAAGTTGCATAAATGGATAAAATATGCAAGATAAGACTAAAACATTATCAATTTATGTAAATAGATAGTTCAATATGGACTACCCATTCAACTTCCATCAATGGCAGATTTCTGAAATAAGATCGATCAAGCTATGATGGTTTCCAAGCACGAGCGCATATCTCATATATAATGGCCTTCGAACAGAAACTGTCATTAATATTTAAATTATTCATAGGAGTTTCCCCTCAATAACCTTGGCAACTACAAAAGGAAGTAATAAATTACCTTTTCAAGAAAGCTGGAATGGCACTTCAAGAAGCAGCAGAGAAAGGCCAGGAGCTGATAGCAAGAAGAAGCGGTGAAACTCAGGATGGATAGCGCCACTAAGAATCAAAAACCACAAAAAAAGAGCCCATGATTTTCCTTAAGGGCGCTATCCCTCCTGAGCTTAACAGATTCTTCCGTACTTTTTAGCTTCAAAGGAACCTGAACCAAAGCTCTTGCTTGCAATGGTGGGGAAGGTTTACAGGAGGGGAGGCTGAATTTATAGCAAAAAAACTGATAACACAACGTCGGGAGGGAAGCCACATGTCATTTCTGGAGTCCCATGAGAACTTGACCAAAAACCCTCATTTTTTTGACAAATGACAGCGTCCATATATGCTGATTTGAAGGACGGCTTTCCCTTCTTTTTTTGGCGAGCTTCAATGTATTGTATATTTAATGTCTCTGCCGACTACGGTACAAGTTTAATGATATATATGGGGAAGGCTTCGTATTGTTGACACTTCCAAGATATTTTTTCTTTCTTCGGTGAATACGGTGCCCCCCTCTTCCTTTGCTTCATGATTACTTCTGCTTTGTAGTTAATCTTCTGGTTAATGATTACCATCGTACAGAATAGAGGGCTAATCACTTCAATTTTCAACAGGTAGGACTATGGTGTGGAAGTTTGTAGCTTGCTTAATTATGAACTGCCATTGTAGTTAGGTCATCTTTCTCCTTAAATAAAATAATATTCAGGGTCAACCATAATGAAAGCAATTGCGGTTCCAATTCCAATAGCACTCGCACGATCCATCATCCGATACTTGTCAATCTTATCAAATGCATGTGTATTTTAATGTTAGAAATTAAAATTTTCTAGCCATTCAACTCAAAGCTTTTTTATTTTTCTTAAACGCCTAGTAGGAGAGCTTCCATATATATTCTGAACCTCGATTTAAAGATTAAACCTGGTTTTTGATAATGATAGATAGTTCATTTCTCGATGCTTGTATCAACTTCTTACCATGATTCTTCTTTATACCATGAAATAAATAATTACCAGTCAAAGCTAGTCAATCGCTCAAGATAAAAACAAAAGGAAGAGGTTTACAAGGAGCTGTGATCAGTAGACATTCCCTAGTTTTAGTGAGCGTGGCGAGTGTGGTGGAGTTGATGGGTCGTAAGTGGTAAGGCATAAGGCATACGCGCAGGCTGAAATGCCTTTCTCGATTCCAAATAATGTTGCACAACTTTTAACTTTTTTTTATTAGTTCGGGCTATGATTAATTTTACAATCTTTAGAATTATTGATGAAATAAATTTATAGTGGTTATTATAATACATGTAATTTTTTAATGATCATTATTTTTATAACCACATGATTCAAATTTGAGATTATAAAAAAAAAAACATATTCTTTAGTCTCAATTTTTGTGGTTGAAATTGTTTTTAAAATTATTTTTTATTCAAAAATGAATTAAAATATTTTTTTAATTATTTTTTATATCAGTGAAAATATCTAAAAACACCAAAACAATTAATGTAAAATAAATAAATAAACAATTAATGGGAAAAAATGCACTCATTAAAATTTATTGTGCCTCAAAGTACTCTTTCCTATTTGTTTGGTGTCGGCTTAAAAACTTTTTCGTTGATTGGGAAAGCTTGTTCCTCGATGATAATTACGTTGACCGAACAGCTTGAGGCTCCCTGTGCTTCTTGTCCCCATGATAAACCAAGCTTTACCATTGACGATTGCTTTACCAGGCTCTGTTTTAAAGTAGATCATGACGCCTTCCCGATGCCAAGCCTAAAAGGGAAAACACGATCTTGCGTTCATTTAAGGTCATTTTCTACCCTATTTTAACCATCAGCGCCTCCTCCTCTGTGCCACATGGCATCCACACATTCTCTGTATTTACCTTGAAATGACAGAAAAGCCCTCCTATGCTGAGATTTTACCTGGTATATTCAACCTGACAATGCTCGTCAACTCTACTTTTCATTCCTCCTCGCCGGCCAGCAAATTCCGAATTAATTCGCTGCGGCGATCTCTCCGGCAACCTCCTCACACCCCCGTTGGAATAAAGTTTTAATCAAATAGTGCCAAAAAAGCAACCAATCTCAGTACATTTTGTTTTTTTAATGAGGATAGATGATATAATGATCTTTATTTAAAAAATAAAATGGATCACACATCATTTGCTGACTGCAAACCATGTGATGTCTACTAATTTTTATTCCAATGATTGCAAACGCAATTTTGAATTTTTAGATTCTTGAAAATTTAATTTTTTAACTTGTTTTCATTGAAAAAATCCCCTCAAAAAATTATATAAATTTCAATAAACATGATTTACAAATAAGTATGGAAATAAAATGATTAATTTACATTATTTCTATAAAGTATATGGATTAACATATTTATTTTAGTGAAATAAGCTTGTGGTCTATAATAAATTGTTGTAGAAGCGTAGATTATGCTTGTAAATTCATGCAAAAGTTCAGCTTCTCCACTCTTATATTGAGGTATTTGACACTGTGTTTTTTTTTAAATAAAAATATTTTATTTTTATTTTAGATTAAGTTTTCTTTTATATTTTTAGATTATTTTAATATGTTAATGTCAAAATTAGTTTTTAACAATAATAATAATTTAATATATTTATAAATAAAATACACTTTAAAAAATAAACCGAAACCACGTTTACAAACATTTATAAAATTATTGCGCGTCGTACGTGTGACATTGAAAATTACTTTGCAGGTGCTGTAATACTTACTTCTAAAAAGTAAATGTATAATATTATTTAAAAAAAGAAAGAGCCATTGAGGGCATATTTGTCCGAAAGGTTATCGGGTTACATCGTCCTCACCCATGAAAATCCATTTCCATCCAAGCTGGAGCCATCATCATGCCTCCTGGGCTTGATAGTTATGGCACGATCTGCCAAACCAATTAATGACGCACAAACGGTAGCTGAATTTGCAGAGCTTTTGGGCACCCCCCCTCGTCAAATGATTCCTGGGGCCTGCGTTAGAGAATTCCTGGCCATAGGATCACTTCTCTCTCAAATTCAAATGAAGATATTATTCCCATTTCCTTTTTCATAAAAATAAAAAATAAAAAAACGAAAGAAAAATTGCAAGAAAGGCCTGACGGCGTTAGAGAATTTTTATACCAAGTCTTAATATACTAAAAGCCTATAAGTAAATAAATAGTTTAGAATTCATAAGATATAAAAATGATCATGTATTCTGTTCCGATAGTCTTCTTTTTTTTAATGAAGGAGATTTTATATTTATAAAAACATATCTTGTAGGATTAAGTATGCCTGTTTTGATTAGAATTCAAAATTTACGATACAAATTATAATTTTTTTATCACACTACATTTATGTAAAACGCGATAGCTTGTATGAACACTTGAAACGTACAGTTTTATGTCGTGAAAAAAAACCCTAAAATTTCAAAATATCTTCCAGCACTAATCTTTATTTTTAAACTACAGCATCTATTTAATATTTAATTAATGCATTGCACGTGAGCAACATTTATTACACGATACCATAGAATCTTAGTTACTGCTACAAAAAAGGTTGTTCAACAATGTCGGTCGTAAAAGGGATGAAATTAACAATTGCTGGAGGCAGGATTTCATTACCCATTTTTCAATTTGTAAAAGGAATATAATTAATCAAGATACGCATTATATGCACGATACCATAGTTTGTCAGCCACAGTTGAAAACAAACATTATAGTTACACCGTCCCGTTTTGATTGGACCGCATAATATTTAATGCATGGTGCAACGAGTAGGTTCGGAACTAGAAAGTACTATGTATTCGTGATATTATTATATATATAAAAAAAAACATTGTTTATATGAGAGTTATACCACTTCAAATCTCTTTCTATTGAGCTTTTTTGTTTTCCATTTGATAATTGTAATTTAGTTTTATAAAATTGATGATTAGTCAACCATGAAATAGTGTTTGGAACATGAACATGGGATAATACAAAATGAAAGAAATATTAAAAGAAAATAGAAATGAAACATATGAGAAAGAATTGTTATCTACGGTGATTTTTTGTAAGTTTAATCATTTCATATTAACCTAACTAGGGATTGAGTATGATGCTTTATTTTGATTGGCTTTACATTGACTTCTCACTATTTTAAAATTGAGTTTTGATATTTGTTTAATGTTTGATTTGACTAGATAATATTAAATTTGAATGATTTAAACCAATTAAAACTTAGGATCTAATTTCAAATTGAAATAAATATTCAACCTTTTTTTGTTATGAAAAAACATTTTTATCTTGTCTTTATAAACTAGTCTTTGGTTGGAATCAATATATTTATTATAATTTATTGACATATACAATTCTAGGTTTATTTCATTAGATACACGTTTATACTTTTCAATTTGCAGCTTGAATTTTTTTTAATGTTAAGAAAACTATTAACAACACCATTATCTTTTTTGTGTGTTTGAAAAAAAAATCCCATCCCACAACATAGGGAGCAAGAATGAAGCTAATTTGCAGCTTTCTTTTAATTTTAACACCACAACATGAAGCTATTTTATTATTATTATTATATTGGCCTAAACTTAAGTAATTCTATAACATAACTTTTAAAAAAGTTGGTTTGAAACATTGGAAAACCTATTATGATGAAATAACTATTTAAAAGGTTGAATCAAGGTGATTAGCAATAAAAAATTATGATTAAGTTCACTGAAAAACTTTTCAAACAAGCTTTTCTGGTTAGATAATAGACCCTTTGATAAATAAGTCAATAATGAGATAATTATAAACCTAAAATGGTAGGAGGTGTAATCTTGAAAAGGTAGCGATGCATGATAAAAAGGGGAAAAAATAGAGAAGATTTTAAATAAAAAATTATAAACCTAATTAGCTCATGGCTGTTTATATAACCATAAGATTTTACATCAACATCTTCTCTCTATTATTATTTTTTTATCTACTGTCACCTTAAAACGAATTGACATGCAATAGTCTTGGTGACGAGCATAATGCAAGAAAAGATCAAAATTTCTCGGCGGCATTCGAAACAATCATCCACACCCTCCCCTGTTTCAACTGGACAGATCAAGATTGATCTCGAAAAGCAAGTGTGTCTTGGTCTAGTAGGTGAAGGGACTTGTTTCCTTTCTCAGCATTAGGGTTCAAGTCCCACCATGCACGTCTGTCACCCTCGAGATGCCTTACATGTTCATTGGGTTTGCAGGATGTTCAGTGAGTCCAGGGATTAGTTGTGGTGCGCGTAAGCTGACCCGGACACACCGGTCATAAAAAAAAAAGATTGATCTTGAAAATTCACACAAAAAACGTGTTTCTAGCCAGCATCTCTTTCCAGGGTTTTTTTTATTATTATATTTTATTGTCATAATCATCTCTCTCTTTCTAGCCAGCATCTCTTTCCAGGGTTGAAGTTGCAAATTTTCCATGATTGATCTCGAATATTTCTCCCAAATACTAGCTTTCTCAATAATTTTGGAGGATCAAGAAAATCAAGCATTTGTGATAATGGGCAAGCCGAAGCCTGAGCATTTATGAAAATTCATGGCTTGAAAAATAAAAATGGTACTGGTCAAGTGGCTGTCAACATTTAAAAATATAAAAAAAAATGGCTAGAAAAATAAAGAACTCCCCAATTTGGACCGTCGAATTTCCGTGGCTGACGGGACAAAACAAGGAAGTTCAAGCTGACCGTGCCTGAAAAGTAGAAAAGTCGAGGTGAGGGATGAGGGAATGTATCATCTGACTGTGTAGATATGATCTTCACAGCCATGTTGGGTGGGTCCATGGGCCCCGGCATATCTTTCATTTTTATTTTCATCTTGTCCCAGCGGGAGTCACCCACCCAACGCCAGAACCGGATCAGACGCCCAAATCTTTAATCTGCGCACGGGATCTTGTGATTACATGGTCTACCTACTATCCTTCTGTTGCTCTCACCGATGGTGACCAAGAGGGTGTTTTATAATACTATAAAAAATGATTTTTTTTATTATAAATTGAATTTTTTTAGTTTTTTAAAATTGTTTTCTGATGCTAAAAATATTTTTTAATGTAATATATTTTTAAACAAAATATATTTTAAAAAATAACTACAATCAAAGCCATAGTCACTAAGCCACCGATTGTAATCGGGGAAACAAATTATTGAAACGAATCCTTGGTTGGTGTATTCCTTTTCTCTCCTCGAATTGCTAAATCCATTGTATATTGTTACGGATCTGGCTCTATTAATCTTACTAGAAACAAAATGTCATGTTCATTCATTTGAAAACTTTCAAATCATAATTTTCCGGTCATTTTATGTGTTTTTTTCCAAATAAAATTATTTTATTTTATATTTTAATGTTAAATTAGTTGTATATTGAGTTTCTTAATTAAAACCAAGTAAAGAATTTAGTGAGTTATTGATTTGAGAAATTAACTTGAATTTAAAGTTTCCTTGATTTTTTCGAGTTTTTTTTTTGTTAAATATAACTTTTTATTAATGATTTTTATTTTTACATTAAATTAATTGATTAAATATAAATACGAGATGCTTGCTTTGATATTTTTTGCAAAACACAAATTTTATTTGAATATCTATTTTTACATTGTGACAAAATTTAACTTAGCTCATAGTGTAGCGTATGACATCAAACCTTTTAACTTGCACTAATAGAAGCTTTAGAAATCAACTATTAGGGTTCAATAAAACAAAAAAAGTTATAAAAGTATTTCAATCCATGAATTTTCTATGTATTTAAGAGAGATGTACGAAGACTTTACTTTAAAAAAGTTATTTGATTGGTACTAGGAAGATGAATAATCTTATCGTATTTGTCATCCATTACAACGTTCAAATTTGGATTCAAGAAATCAAATTTGGATTTTTATAAAAAGTGTCTTTAAATTACAAATTATTTGTAAGGCCACGAGATATCATTTTTAACAATTAATATTTTATAAATTAAAATTAAAAATAGAAAACTGTATAAAAAATATTATTAAAATAATTCATAAATATATTGTCTTTTCTCTCTCTCTCTCTCTCTAAAAATCTATCTCTTTCTTATAGATAATTATATATTTAAGTCTCATGAAATTTCACCAAAATCCAGCCCAATTTCAATAACCTAAGCCTACCACACCTCAATCTAAACACCCCAAGCCCAAGGGTGTCATCAATGCAAATTCACTTTCATTTTTTCCCGCCTTCTCAACACACTAAAAACCATCATTTCTCCCAACCGAAAAAACAGAATCCCTAATTTCACACTGAAAATGTCGACGTGGCAAATATTCTCCCACGCCGGAAAGAATTGCCGATGGGAAGTCTCCCGCCAAATCGTCGGCGCGAAACCCGAACCTAAACCAAGCTAAATATGCTCCACAGATTATCATACGAAAGATTGGTTTTCATCTTTTAACTCAATTTAAATTCTCTAGTTTAAGTGGTAAAAGTTATTTTGTAGAGTTAAATCTCTAAAATAGTTTTATAAATAGTGTAAATATTTTTTTCTAGTCTATGTTTACTCCAATGATAAAAGTCATTTAGAAGAGCTATTTTTTACATATCATTTTAAATATAATGCAATTATATTGTATATAATTTAATTATGCAATTAATTATACAATTATATAAAAAAACAAAAGGTACACAAATTTAGCTTTGACTCTCCTTATACATACCGCATTGGAGATGTTCTGAAGAAAATATTGGTTAAGATGATGATGTAGAACAGGTTGCGAAATCATACATGTTCAAGAGGGATCACCCGAAATTCAAAGGCAATTGAATTTCGGCAATCGGGTCGTCGAAGTCAGAATAACGCGAAACTCACCCAGTCAATGCGTTTTGTCGTTTGTGGAAGGAATAAGAGCCTTTGCTACTGAACTCGACCCAATTTTGGCCAAATTCCATCGTTTTGGGCCCGAAATCATCATTTTTGCTATTTTAAGAAAGTTTTGTTTTTGCAATAACTTTTGAATTAAGAGTCCGAATTGACTTTAGTCAATTGGTACTCTCTCATAATTCATAGGCCTTTCACATTCTGCATTTATGGCAAATTTAATGTTTTATGTCCTTTCATTTTCTGTATTGAATTAGACTAGGGTTTTATCTTTAAGTATCAATGTAAAACCTGCAACCGACTCAACTATCGTTTTATTGAATAAACACTGAGTTTTATTGAGATTCAATTCTTATTATTGTTGATTTATAGAATATTGACGTTGATCATATTCCCTTGTGATTTTCTGTTGCGTCAGATGAGCAAAATTCTTTTTGGTTACTTAAAATGTTGACTCTTGATTTATGAGATTTGGGTTGTTAGATTTTAGGGATAAAAACAAATGACAGGTTAATGGTGAGATGATGGCAGGGACAAGAGAGCTTGCAGGAGCCTTGAACATGCAAGAAGTTTGTTTTATGCCTTCCCTTAATAATACTTTGGCCCTTATAGCCCTCTCTAAAACATTTTTTTTCTCCTAATTTGACCCCTTTTAATTTAATCTTTGGCTCTTTATAAATAGAGTGGACTGTTTTTTTTTTAATTCAAAGAAAAATGGTAATATTTAATATAAAATATATTTAGTTATTAATTGAAATACAATGGCAATCTTACAAGTATCTTAGATTTGTTGTTTATTTTTGTAAGTGATAATGTAAAGTGTTTTAAATTTATAAAATATAGGATTTAAAATGTAAATTTTAATAAAATAAAGGAATCTTTCCGTTTCTCTTATACCGAATCCCATGCTAGCTAGCCCCTTTCCATTTCATGGTTAGATAATTTTGAAAAAATTAAACCTGAAGGACCGTCGGCTAATAAATACATGGTCAGCTAGTCGTCTTTCACGTCTAACAGGTGACCGATCAGACGAGAAGCATTCTTTGTATTTTAAGATGACATGTCGTTTGCACAAATAAATGATACACATTACCTTCAACTCTATAATAAAATGAGATATTTTTATTCAAAGCTTCAGATTATTAAATACAATTTAAATGTAATTTTATTATACTTATGATTTTCTATCTTTGAATCACATATAAAATATGAGTATATTATATTGATTTTTGTTGTTCTTTTTAAAAATTGCTAACACAATCATAAAATATTTTTTTAATAAATTTCACCTAAGAATCTTGTGCTCTTTATATATAAAAAAATATGTTAATAAAAAAATTCTATTGATAAAAAAGTTAAGAAAAATATTTTTTAATAAAAATACCAATTAATTATCTAAAACGTATATTTTTTATATATATAATTGCTAGAAATTTATCCTATCCTATCCTATCACATAGCATGTAAATACAAACTACTATAAATAAATAAATAAATAAATAATGTCTGGATTTGGAGTCCATGATTTGATAGCTTCAAGGGGGGCCAATGTGATAATTACTTTCGAAATATAATTAAGATTGTTTTTTAAAAATAATTTTATTTTTTTAAAATATATATATATATATAATATTTTTTTATTTTTAAAATATTTTTGATATTAATAAATAAAAAATGATCTAAAAAATAAAAATAAAAATAAAAATAAAAATAAATTCATATAATCAATAAAAATAAAATTCATTTTTTTTGAATTTTTTAAAGCAATAACCACCGCGTTGTTAAACATTCAAAATTTGAATGAATGGACAGACATTAACAGCCCAATTTGTTTTTTTTTCGGAAATGGTCGTCCAGTCAATTAAGCAAAGGAGAAAGAGAGAGGCTGGCGTGTAGACATGAGAGCATTAAAAGCAGATCCCCCCCTTGCATTCCAACTTGCACAAAAAAGAAGAAGAAAGAAAAGAACCCATCTTATTCAAAGCAAGCTAAGATGCAAGTTGCACCCCTCTTTTATAGCAAAAACACAATCGTCACTTGCTTCCATCTTTTAGCATTTTGTCCACTCATCAAAGTCAAGTTGATTCCCTCCAATTTATTACTATTTTAATGCATTTAAATTTCGTTCATGGTTTTTAATAAATCTATACCCCAATAATCATAAGCTTTGATAAAATAAAAATAAAATAAAAATAATTTTTTTTTGCTTTTTAAAAACACTCTAATACCACCCGTTAGTGAAACGAGTCAAGTGGAAAGCGACGTGATCCGCACGAGGGCGTGAGTTCTGGTTGCACATATTTTTAACTTACCTCATAAACAAACCAGCTAATTAGATCTTCATTCACCAAGCTCTAATCTCATTTTAATTACACCCCTCAAATATAGCGTACCTCGTATTAACCAAATGTAGCTAAGCATGTGCGCCATGCACCGTGTAAACGCATCTTAATAATTACTTTTAGAGCAGAATCATGCGTGCTATCACAACTAGCAACCTGTTTTTTGCTGCTGATACGAGGTTTAGCACTGCACCTTTTCCGGGCGGCGGCAAATGCCATTCACATGGGAATTCAGAGTGTTCACGTTTCCCGTTCTTTGTTCTCTAGTTTCTGACAGATTTTACAGTTGTCCTCTCTACGTTATCTTATACGATTTGTTTTTATATATATTTACACCCTCATGAGATCACGATCCACTTCATGATTGAAGACAGACACAGTACCTCTTCACGCACCAAAACCATTTTCACTATTATATTAAGCCCACCTAAAACAGCAACTATCCTCGGCGTTAATGGCAACCAAAGAAGAAATGGAAGCAGATTTTATTCATTAGTGTCTTGTTTTCTTTTTATAATGACCCTCGACACAAGTTCAGATATTGATGACAGAGCTAGCTAGTATTGGTGATCATGTCAACATTGATAGAGTATTTCACGAAATGCATTCTAAAACAACAACATATCACACAAAATGGGGCTGATCAACAAGAATAAAATCTATGATTAAAAAGAAATCATAATTTATTACAAATCAACAAACTGGGGTACTGTTGAGATTATAATCGGCAAACTCACATCGGATTCTCACAAAACAGAAGGCGTTCCCACCAGATCATACTTTTCATTCGGAAAAAATATTTATGCAACACGGTAAATATTTTACTATCACTCACGATGGTGATTTATTGTTGCGTCTATTCTTGTTCTCCGCGATCTGTGCCAGTGACTGGAGGTTGCACCGAACTATGGTGTCTATAAACACACACGTTTCCTCTTTCGTATTCCCTGGCGGAATATCCACCACGTAAGACTCCACGACGACGGTGCCGTTACCTGTGGGTGACGCATGGAGAGTTGTAACCGACCTGTAGTTCGCCAGTCTATGGTCCCCGCCCACGACGCTAAAACTAATGACATGCCGTTCATCGTCAAGGATTTCGAGGCGCTCGGTGCTCTTCGCAGCTGGGAGACCCGAGATGACGTGGACCTCGCGGAGGGTACCCACGTCCCCGTCCCCGAGGATGACGTGGCAGCTCTTGACGAAATGTTTATAAGCTTGCGGGTTGTCGAAGTGGCGAACGACGGACCATACAGTGGAGACCGGGGCAGCGATTTGTTGTACCACAGCAGAGCAGCACTGGTTGGGGCCCACAGGGTGGGCGTGGTACCGTGAGACGGTTTCTGGGACCGGGGTGGCGGCGCATGGTAGAGGGGACCACCGCTTTTGGCATGAGGCTGAGGTGGTTGTATTGGTGGTGTTTATGGCTGTGCTAGTCGCGGTGGTGTTGTTGATTCTATGGATTAAAAAGGATGGTTTTGGAGGATTAGCAGGCATTTTTTGTTTTCTTGTTTAAAGTTGTTGCAGTGATGATTTATGAGAGATGGGGTTCTTAGGTTTTTGGTTTCTTGGAGGGTTTAATGTCTTTTGGAGGGTTTGTGTGTGTATATAAATTCGAGAGAGGGAGAGAGATGAGGGGATGGCGATGGAGATGGAGATGGCGATGGAGATCCCTTTTCCAACTCTGAGAGAGACCGGGGAGGGTACTGGTGATGCTGTGCAAATGGTCCGGGAGACCTGAAGGCGTTGTTTTTTCTTATGGAGAAGGGAGGGGGGGTTAATAAGAAAACAAATTCATGTCGAGAGAAATTAAATTGTGTCTACTTGGTGTGTTTAATTACTTGACTAGCCCTAATTTTGAAATTGAATTAAATCAAATTGAATGTATTTTTTTTTTAAATTGACCGTGCCCTATTTTTTTTCTTACAATAACAAAAAACCATAAAATAGGGCACCAACACAAAACCACATATTAAGTAATTGTCTGGGGATATGATTGATTTTATTTAAAAAAAAAGGGCTACAAGCTCAACATGGGAATGCGACATTTGTCTCAGCATGGCCTAGCCATTGTGTGGTTCATAAACCGAAGAAAGGGTCCATTTGCCACCAGCAGGCGCAACCATGGTCCATTTGAAACTGATTGATGATAAAAAGCTTCAAGATGGTTAAGGATGCTGTATAGAGAAAGGAGCCCTGGCTAGCTCTGTTAACAGCACAAGGGCTCTGGTCTTGGAATTCTTACCCTGGCCAAAGATAATGAATGGCAGCTTCGTGAATCTAGTGGATATTCAAGTACAAATTGCCAAACTGGACGATCCACTTGCTGGGACTGGCATTTTCTGACTAACCCATACACGTACAGGTACAGACTACGTGACCCGTTCAAGATGTAAATAAATAAATAAATAAACCCGGAATACTTATCTCTTCTCCCAATTTCTTTTTTTATGCAAGTATTTGTTTAGCTAGCTACTAGCTCCGTTTACTTTTCCATGCCGAGCCAAATAAGTTGGGCATTTTTATCACCACTTTTTGAAGCTTTAACGTGATTCTTTACCCGTGTTGTGTGTCTTCTTTTCAAACGCTCAAATAACCTAATTTGGACCCCCCCTTTTCTGGTGGTAAACAAGAGCAAGTTGGACCCCTTTTGCACATGATCCGCAGGTACCATGCATGCTAGTGGTCTGGGACCCATCAATATTTTGGGTCATGGGGTTAGCCTAGTGGCTCCGATGCCTCGTGGGTGGTTAACCTTCTCCTCCATAAATTATCGGGTGTCCCTTCTTGATTATCTTCCAACTTAACTATATAGCCCACTTGTTCTTTCTTTCTTTTCTTTCCCCCCACAACTAGGGTGGTGGTTGTATAGCGATGCGACCAGTTCAACGTCTATCTAGCTAGCTAGCTAGCTCGCTTTAATCAAAATTAAATTCTAAACCTGAGAGGTCCATCGCCTGAATATATTATATTTATAGCAATGGATACGACGATTGTATCCAGTATACTATTGAAAGAAGAATGCCATGCATAATTCATAAATCTTTTTCGAAAAGAAAGAAAAAATAAAGCACACTGTGAAATTAATTGCGTCATTGAAGAGAAGGTGGACCGAATAACCGGTGATTTTGGGGTTTTTTTTTTTTTTTTGCAGTTGTTGTGATTGAGATTTAAAAAAAACAGCTTCATAAAAAGTATTTTTAGTTGCGGTTCATAACTGAAATTGAAGTGTTTTCAATCAGAAAATATAATGACATTGCGAGATTGATGATGTTATTCTTATAATATCATACATGCTCATAATTTTATTTAGAAAAATCATTTTATTATATATTTTTTAGATTAAATTGCACAATTCAAAATAATTCTATTTTTGAATTTGAACTAAATTTTGTTTTGAATCAATATATTTAATTTTATATATATATATATATATAATATAATCCCAAAAGAGCACTAAAATACTTCAAAACCTAAACATTTTATTTGAATTGAGAAAATAAAATACTAACCGAAACTAAATTGAAAAACTTATCCGCATCACTGGTGATTATGAGCAAATTATTATTTTTATTTACTCCCACTTTTTAAAATCCAATTATGTACGGCAGCATGTGATACTTGTACAGCCACACATTTTAAATGAAGAAAAAAGGCTGCAGCAGATTGAAACGAGAGAGCGCGAGAGAAACCAAGGAAAGAGGCAGCTGGGCAACCTGTCTTCATTCTTTGATATCCAGCTCGCTTATTATTGGATGAGGCTGGGATTTTAACATCATGTTTCAGACACGCTGTTCTTCATTCTCAACGCTTGGAGGATTGAAGATTGATGGTGTTTAAGGTGGTCGTTTTGCCAAAAACAAGAGAAGGGTAATGTCGGTGCTATGAGATTTTCTCAAACCTTTCTCTCTGTAAACAAAGGAAAGAGGCAATCTGTCTTCATTCTGTTTTTTTTTATTTGTTTCTATTTTGTTTTTACCTACTATTTTTTCCTAGATTAGGTTTGATAGTTATAGAAAGAAAATCTAGTCAACTTTTGTGCTCTAGATCTTAACGAGCTGATTTGCCCGCTTCGCTGAGTTTTTTTATCTATGTAGAAAACTAATTAATTTTATAAATGTTGTATTTTACAATTTTAATATTTATTTGGTATAATTGTAATAGATAAAATTCGTCAAAAATGGGTTTTTCAACTAAAATGTGATTGAATATTGCTATTGCTAAAAACTTTTTTGATAAAATTTGTTAGAAAATTTGCTAAGATGGTGAAATGATTCATTAGGAATTTGTTGTCACGGATACTCTGGTTAAAAAAAACACAAAAAAAGAAACCTGGTTAAAAAAGAACAATTGACTTGGACTGTAAAAAATAAAAAATACATGTAAAAAAAGATTACCGTTTCTTAAAAGGAAAAAAAGAGTCTAAAATATAAATTTAAATTCAAAGCCAAAAAAATTTTTATAAAATTTTTTTTATCATATTATTATATTAAATATATTTAATAATACCGATATTAAGTTTTTTTTTGCAAGAAATCATAGGTCATTTTTTTCTCTCTTTATATATTTTTAGGCGATAATATTAAATAAATATTAAACACATATACTTAATCTCACATACTATATAGTGTGATCGAAATGGGAAGTGATTTTTATAGTTTTTTAATTGTAGATAACCTAGATAAATTTGTAAAAAAAAATATGAGTTGCCTGTTTTTCCCAGTAATATTAGATATGACACATTATAAATACAAATATTGAAAAAAAAATAAAAAAAATATATAATTTTTGTGCATGCTATAATTATTTATTTATCGTCTAAAAAGAACAGTGTAGTCGAAACGGAAAGTGTCTTGTATATTTTTTAATTGTAGATAATGTAGGCAAATTTGTTTACCTTTTGTTTTTTTAAGTTGTATTTTTTCCCGGATAATATTAGATATTAAATATTAAAAATCCAATTTTTTTTAAGAAATAAACTTGAACAAAAGAGCACAAAATTAAAATTCACATCAATTGTTTTTATTTTATAAGATTTATTCATCATATTATTATATTAAATGTATTTAAGAATGCTAATATAAATTTTTTTCTTGCAAAAAATCTGAGGTCATTTTAATAAATATTAAAACATATAATAATGACTTGTTTGTCATTTCAAAGGAACAGTGTAATCGAGACAAAAGTGACTTGTTTGCCATATCTCTTCTAGGTCAATTTGTTTATTTTGTTCTTGAGTTGTCTTTTATCCCCAATAATATTAGAAACAAAATGACTATTGTTATTATTGCAAAAACAATTAAAATTATCAAATTATTCTGAAAGAAAAAACACTCAAAAACATTAACAAAAGAGTAAGCAAGAAAAAGAATATATTATTATTATTATTATTATTATTATTATTGTTATTACTGTTGTTGTGTTAATGATGAATAAAGAACAAAAATAAATATTAAAAAAAAATCACACTAACTTTTTTTTAAAAGAAAACATAATTACCAGGGAAAAAAATCATCTAACTTGAAAATAATAACAATAAAACCAATAAAAAAATAAAAGAAAGAGCACATAAAAAAATATAATAGATTATATAACAAAACAAAAAATTATTAGCTGAAAAAATCATTTAATTTGAAAATTTCAAAAAATATATGTTCTACATTGCGGGCTGAGTAAACAATTTTTATAGGATTTGCTGGATGCAAATAAAAATATAATTTTTATTTATGCAAAATTTAATATAATAAAATAGCTCAACACCCCCTAGTATAACAATAACAAAATAAAAGTTTGAAAATCTAAAATTATCATTGCACGGAGGATAATTTTAGTCATGATACGCGTAAATTATCATTGATATCCTAGTTTTAAAAAATAATAAGAATAATAATAAGAATAAAAAAAAGGAAAGCAACTTTTGCAGACAAATATTTTCAAAATCAGCATTGTAGAAGGAAAAAACAAAAACACGGTAGTTTAAAAAAATAAGAATAATAATAAAAAGAAAATATATTTCAAAAAAAGAAAAAAGGTATTTCAGAACAAAAATGAAAAAAAAGAAGAAAAAACGTATTTCCAAGAACTATGCTCCTACTTAATTCGCCTTGGTTGATTCAAAAACTATGTAATCAACAGCTGAGCAACTTCGAACTCTTGCACTTTTAGAAGAACTTCGAACTCTTGCGCTTTTAGAAGAAAAAAAATGAAAATCAACTTTGTAGCTGAGCAACTTCGAACTCCTTCGCTCTAAATCCTCCAACGCGCAGTCAACCACTTGGCCAAAGCCACCAGTTTGTTATTTCCGCTCTACAAAGAAATAAAAAGCTTCTATGTTAAAAAAAAAGAAGAACCGAGCTCATGTAGGCGCGATGCACCGGAGCAAACATCCACTCCACAGTACCAATGAATCTGTGTGAACAGTAGCGCTACAGTAATAATCCCACCTCTTCCAAGAACTATGCTCCTACTTACTTCGCCTTGGTTGATTCAAAAACTATGTAATCAACAACTGAGCAACTTCGAACTCTTGCACTTTAGAAGAACTTAGAACTCCTGCGCTTTTAGAAGAAAAAAAATGAAAATCAACTTTTGTAGCTGAGCAACTTCGAACTCCTGCGCTCTAAATCCTTCAACGTGCAGTCAACCACTTGGCCAAAGCCACCAGTTTGTTATTTCCGCTCTACAAAGAAATAAAAAGCTTTTATTTCAAAAAAAGAAGAAGAACCGAGCTCATGTAGGCGCGATGCACCGGAACAAACATCCACTCCACAGTACCAATGAGTCTGTGTAAACAGTAGCGCTACAGTAATAATCCCACCTCTTTTTAGCTATAAGGTAATAAGTAGAATAGCTTTTCATGGTGACTGTGTTAAAATATTGAAAGATTAATTACGTTGACACTCTTACGTTAGTGATGAACAATTTAGCTTTAAAAATAAAAAAAGGTATAATCCTTATCATGAATACTTTCTATTTTGTTCTATTTTTTAACAATTAAGCAAGAACTCTGTTTACATTGTTTTATATTTTAGTATTTATTTTATCTGATATAAAGTCGTACGTGGTTAGGTTATTTTATGTGTTTTATTTATCTTCCAATTATTATTATTTTCTTTTCTTCTAATTTTATTATTTACTATTTTATTGATTTTGAATTGGTTATCATATTGAATTGGTTATCATAGATAGATAGATGGTAGCCAATTAGATACATAATTAAACCGTCATTAGATGGTAAACAACTGCTACCCTGATGCTCATGCCATCGATTCTACCCAGGTTGTAGGATGAGTCAGTGAAATGATGCTTATTTTTAAAAAATATATATTATTTTGAGATTTTCTTATTCTAAAAGAAATCAAAATACAAGGTAAATTTGAGTTCACTCTTTTAATATGCAACTCTGACTTTCAGTGCTATCCTATCTCTATTGTATCATAAAACCATGTTTTCATTGAGTATAGTATAAATTGAAAACAACATATAATATGTGCTCTTTGTAAAAAAAAAGAAGAGAAATTAATGACAAAAAATGATAAATTATAAAATAAATTTGGGATGGATGCTCAGGGGCTGATTGGTATTGGAGACATGCTCTGTTTTTAGATTTAATGAATCTAGAAAGAGATTTTTAGTGAAGGGTGAATGTTTTTCAATCAATTCAATTCATTTACCTTTTTTTTCCCCCAATCTGTTTGGCTGTTAGGGCTTTCAAAACATTAAAATATATATTTTCTTAAGATTTAATATAAAATATAGCACGAAACATGTTACTTACTTTAGGCTTATGCTATTTATTATATAATTAAACTAATTGCTACAAAAGGATATATGAATGATTTATAATTTAACTTTAAAGTTTAAGTTTATTCAATTTAGTCCTTCTAATTGTAATTAATAAATAATAATTTGAATTTGCTCTCTAACTTTATAATTTTCTAACAAGAAAAGAAACGTGAAAAAAATATAATCTGATTTTCTATTGAAAATTGGAATTACCTTAAATTTTCTTTTCTAGCAAATCAAAAGGTCAATATGGTAAAATACCTCGACGAAACTAGGCAGGGTCCTTTGTAAAAATGGCACGATGATGACGTGGTAAACTCCTAGCGGTTCAAAGATAATAGATTACTTCGCAACAACGATAGCTACATTTCTCTCTGTTTAATTCCTGATCTCTCTAGAAAAACTCCCGCATTTTAGAGAGAGAGAGGGGTGAGTCTTGGCTTCGGTCTCTATAGATATCGTAAAACAGAGTGAGATCCTAAGAACCGATTAGAACAAATGGATGCGCTATTGAACAAGGTTGGCTCTTATTGGCTCGGTCAGAAAGCTAGCAAGGAGTTCAATTCTGTCGGCGACGACATTAACGTATACCTTTTCCCTCTTGTTTACTTGAATTTTTTTTTATGGTTAATAAGTTCGACCAAGTTGTTTCCTTTGTTGATTATGTTATGATTGAAGATTAATTATAATTTGTAGGTGTGAAAATGGAATTAAGATAATGATCGTCGCGATTAATTATCAGAAACATAAAAAAAAAGAATTTAGGGTTTGTTTGGAAATATATTAATAGAAGAAATAAAGGGTTTTGGATTTTTACTAAAAAAGATTAAGAATAGTAGGTTTAGATGGAAATTGAAGATGGCTCTGAGTTGGTTTTGTTCTTGTTTTTGTAATGCTTGAGATTACTGATAATTGCTCTTAATGTTTGGATTAGCAGCTGAAGGAATGATCGAGTATGTGGGATTCTTAATGATGTTGTTGAACTAAAGATCGAAGAAATAGTCTAGGAAAAAATGTCTAATCTTGTCACTTTTTTTCACTTAGCAATTGACAGCATGACTTGTATCATTGCGAATCTCAAAGTTACTAGAGCTGAAATGTTTGCTTGGCTTCACGAGTAAAAGTTTGACTTTATGTTTATATGTTTTGCAGAATGAAATGGAATGTGGTTTTTTCATCAGGTTTTGGTTAGCTTACTGGAAATGATTTTTCTTTTAACTCCTAGGCGGGGCCGTAATCTTTTATCCTTCATAACAATCATTGATTCATATGAGCTTATTGCCTTTTGTGTGTTATTCTTTCCTCTGAACTCTGCTGTCGTTAACTCTGTTACTAACACATTTTGCGTGCTGATATCTTTCTCTTCTTAACCAGTCATTGTCAACGAGCATTGAAGGTGGAACCAAATGGTTGGTAAACAAACTCAAAGGTTTGTCGACTTGTTCATTTGCTTTATTTTTCCTGCTCCACCACAAAGATCCCTTTTGTTGAAATTGCTGATTTTGCAGCAATCTCCTAATCAGAACTCTTAAATGCATCTTTATATGCTACTCTGATCGTTAAGGGAATGCCACTGTTTATATAGGAAAAATGCAAAAGCCGCTACCAGATTTGCTCAAGGAGTATGACTTGCCGATAGGAATCTTCCCTCGTGATGCAACCAACTATGAGTTCAATGAAGAGACGAGAAAGCTTACTGTCTTTATTCCCTCAATCTGTGAAGTGGGCTACAAGGACTCATCTGTTGTGCGTTTTTTGACCATTGTAACTGGGTATTTGGAGAAAGGAAAAATAGCTGATATAGAGGGGATGAAGACTAAAGTGATGATTTGGGTTAAAGTGACCTGTATTGCATCTGCTGGGTCAAAGCTGAACTTCACAGCCGGGATGAAGAAAAGCAGAGATAGAGTGGCTTATGAGGTTCTTCGAGATGGAGTGGCTGTAGATAAGTTCTGAAGTGGTCATAATACTTGCAAGGTATTATACTTTTGCGAGCTGTTACCCCTTTGTCATTGCTGCTAGACCCCCCTTGCCTTCATCTACTGTAATTACAATGACAGGTTGAATTAAATTTCATGTGCTTCCTCTGCTCATAGATGTGATACAGTGAATCTTCCTTGCTCTATGATTGATGATCATATCATCCATGTTAATCGTAGCCACCCTTACCTTTTAGTTCTTCCTGTCATGATGAAGCAAGGGTTTGAGAAGGAATTGTCGTCTTCAAAACTAAAAATGTCTCTTTCAGAATGGTAAATCCAATAATTGCTCGTTTATTTTAATATGGAGTTGTAGCCCTTGAGCTAAGATACTAGTCATGACATATAATATATGCTGAAATTAGGCTTGGAGCCTTGCATATGGTGATATTTTCCAAAACAGGGGGCGCGAGAGGCTGTGGGTATGTGAATTATCTGTTTGCACTGTCGCCATTCTATAAATTATGAGTGAATATTTCTATTTTAGAAAAATGAGCTGTTATTATTGTAAAAGTTTATTATCTGGCAGCATTAACACGATAGTGGTAATGAAAGAAGAATAAAAAATTATTTGAACAGTTTAGGCAGATGCTACAGCTCACAAACCTGCCACTGAGCGGCTCACACAGCTAGATATAAGAGCTTTGCTATAGACAACGGCAGCTGCATGTAACCATGGGTTCTAGCCATTGGTACAAATCATGCCCGATGGGCTCCGCAACTTGCATTGGTGATTCGTATGGATGGCCAGATTCGGACCTGACCTCTCATAGTGCAATCGTCTCTATGATAAAGCATATCATCTTGGCCACAAAGTTGGATCCGGTGAACCTTGTCATCTGCGGTAAAAACAATTTGTAAATCCAAAATTAAATTAATATGTTTTTTTGTGCCAATAATAAAGGTAATAGGGTAAAAGTTTTCAAATGATCGTCAGGGATATATTATTGTCATTTATATATAACCAAGTCCATTACACACACACACACACCCCAATGTCAATACTAAAGTAATACTTTAGATGGTTTAGAACCAGTTAGATATATGATTGGTTTTCAAAGGATATTGTTTAGGCCCGATCTTTATCATGAAATAGTCTCTAATAATGGATGCATCATATTACTTATAATTTATCTTGATGTTTGTATTGTTCATTATTTATTGGAATTCATTTTATAATCTTCACATGCAAATCATGAACCCTATATGCAGAAGAAGAAAAAACTAAGCTAATTTAGACATTTAAGCGTGAGAAGACACAAGAAGATGTACATGTATTTTATGTTTATGATCATGAACCTTATACAACTAAGGGTGTAGAATCTAGCACATATTATTCAAAGCTTGAGTAGATATAGATCGGCCACAACCTAATAAATTGAAATCATCATTGTCTTTTTTTTATTATTATTATGAACAAGGGGCAAGGATTCATAAAGCTTAGTAAAATATACAAAATCTATGATAAAGCTTGATTAGAGATGCATAAATCAAAGTTTCATACTACTTATTCACAAATAAAATAAAATAAAAATGAAGATGAAAACCCTGCAACAACAACCCTAGTTCCCCTCAACAAGTTTCTTTATTCCTAATCCAAATTCCTTTGAATTTAATAGTTTTCTCTCTTATGTCTAGTGTTTAACTTGGTGTTATTTAAGGCGGAAAAACAAAGCAAAACCAGACAAAACCTCTCTTCTTCTTTACCTTCCAAATGACCATAACAATGCTTTCAGGTATTTATACCCCCATTAATTGTATTCTTATAAATAGTCCATCAAGCTTCTTAAATTCCCCTTTTAACCCTAATCTTTTATCTCATATTGATCCAACCCTTTTATTATTTGTTAATATTAATCCATTTCACCACTCTTTAATTAATTTTTTTATTCATTTATCTCGTTTTTAGTCTTTGGTTTGATTAAAAGTTCACAACATTAGTCAACCTAAGTGAGCATGCTAAAAACAATTAAAAAAAAAACACTAGCAAATCGAGCAACTGACCAAACTCAGTGACCTTGATCAAGAAGAAAAGACAATAGAAGATAAACTAAAAAAAGATAATGAATCTTAATTATGAAACAACACAATGATATAGGACAAAAGATGAAAATATTAAATTAAAAAAAACAAATATTGTAAAGAAACTTGAGCAAACCTAAACTAACTCAATTTTAAAATTAATAAGTGTCAAATATGATATGAAAAGCCTAAAGAAGAATGAAATCATAAGACAAATTCAATTTTAAAATCCATCTCAAATAAAAAAAGAACATGTCCCTAGACAACAATAAACAATAATAATAATAAAAAACAATTCAACCAATTCAACTTGTTTTTACCGCAAAACACATAACCCAGCACGTGAGATCGAGATAACTCCATGATAAAATAAAAAGATGAATTGTAAAAATTGACCTAACAAAAAATCTAGATCAATTCAAACTAACCTTTCAAACTTATAAGGTTAGAATTACCTCATAAAAAAACATGAAGCTAAATTTATGATTAATATAATAAGTGATGAAATTAAAAAAGATAGTTGCAATAAAAATGATCTAAATTAAACAATTAAAATAATTAGGATAAAATCTAAAATAAAATAAAATAAAATAAAATAAGATATTAAGATATGCAAATAAAAACAATCAATCAAAAAAATAATAAAATAATAAAATAAAGATCAATTATTACAAATAAAAATTATAAAAAAAATTCAAATTCCATAAATTATTTAGAATAAATAAAAAATATATATTTTATAGTGCTGCCGGCACTAAAGCCAAAAAAATACGTCCAAATTCAAAGTTTCTGGGCAGTGTGCAAGAGCATTAACCTACTCCCTCAGACCTCTGTTGCTAAGACACGAGATTACTCGAGTTTTCAAATCTAAAGGGAAATTCAAAATTCATACCATTCTCGACCTCAGAACGCGAGTAGAGTTTATTATTACAGTCGAGCGAAGGAGACGAAAAGATAACTTTTTGAGGATTGGAAGTTTGCAACGTGGGACGAATTATTAGGTCGGATTCCATTCACACTGGATAGACCACGAGCCTTCCACACGCCCTAAACACGTGGGTCAATCCAAACCCTCCATATCCAACTTAATCCAACGGTATACAAAAAGCCCATCCAGCCTGGTACACCCTCCTCTCTGTATTTAAGCTATCCTCTGCTCCTCCAACTTCAACAGCCGCCAATCTCCATTTCCTTTGCAAAAAAACTCTCTGAATTCTGAAACCATCTCTGATTTTCTCTTATTAAGGCTATGGCAGCAACCTTTTTGATCCCTGTTCCATCCCTTTCTCTTGCAGCAAAGCAATGGGATACTGCTAGTGTCCTCATCACCAGTCCTACAAGTGATGGGCATGGCATTTCTTGTTCTTCTGTTTCTGCCTTATCTTCGGTTTCAAGAAAGAAAAGAAACACCAGTCTTGTAGTTTCTGCCACCGGAGAAACTCTTACAGGTGTTGTTTTCCAGCCATTTGAAGAGGTGAAGAAGGAGGTCTTTGGTGTACCTAATTCTCCTCAAGTTTCTCTTGCTCGTCAGTACTTTGTGGATGAGTGTGAATCTGCCATTAATGAGCAGATCAAGTCAGTGATAACTTTTCTCTTTCCCTTTTTTCATAAAAAAATACAATCTTGTGCACTCATTGCAGATTAGTGTTATTGATTGTTTTTTTTGTGTGTGTAAACAGTGTGGAGTACACAGCTTCCTATGTGTACCATGCCATGTTTGCCTATTTTGACAGGGATAACATTGCTCTCAAAGGCCTAGCCAAGTAACCACACACAATCCCATTCGTTTATTCTTGAACATTTTCTTTTCTTTTATTTCTTTTAATTTTAAGTTTTGATTTATATGAACTGAGTATGGTATGGACATGTTGTGACTTGTAACCAGATTCTTCAAGGAGTCAAGTGAAGAAGAAAGAGAACATGCTGAAAAGCTCATGAAGTATCAGGTAAACTTACTTTGAGACTCAAATATTCCCTGATTAAAAATCTTGGTTTGTCTCTTTCATTTTGGGCATTTTCTTATTTTTATTTTGTCTACTCATTCCCCATCTATATGTGATCAGAATATACGAGGAGGGAAAGTAGTACTTCACTCTATACTGACACCCCCTTCAGAATTTGAGCATGTTGAGAAAGGAGATGCATTATATGGTATGTGTCTAGACTCATTTTCATTGTTAAAAATTGCTATTACTTTTTCATATTTTGTTGGATTTTGTCTACAATTCCATCCATATTTTAATGTAGTTACAATATGTCATAGTAAGAGTATAACCTTGTCTGTCTTTTTTTTTTACTTCTTCTGGGATCTGTGTTATGCTTTACATTGTACAGAGGTGTCAAGGCATGTTTCTGTAATGGATGATGATTACAGTTCTTTTGAGATAATTAACTTGGGCTGTCTTTGATCCTTTGATTCAGCAATGGAATTAGCATTGTCTTTGGAGAAGTTGACAAATGAGAAACTGCTGAGATTGCAAAAGGTGACTTCTCCTTTTATTTTTTGTAAATAGGAAATAGTAAACACTTTCTTGCAATTAATAACCGGAATTGTCAACGGTTTTTATAATTGTGCTTACTAGCTATTCTATGTTCTTGATAAATATTAGGTGGCAGATGAGAACAATGATCCACAAATGGCAGATTTCGTCGAGAGCGAATTTTTAACCGAACAGGTGAGCTCGAAACAAATTTTTTTCTTTCCTTCCCCTGGATTTGACCCTAGACTTTGAACTTGTATAATCTAATCCTGTGAGGCACAAATTAAAATTTTCAGATTACGCATCTAAAAACATGAGTTTTATGAAGTGCCAATAATTCTCAGTTTGGATAGTTATTCTCTGATTTCCAGAAAAAAGATGTAGATGCCACAATTTACCCTTTTCCTGCTGTCTTCAAAGTGTTACACATTTGTTCTGTCAAAAACTGAGACAGTCTAAAAATTTAATAGGGAGAGGAAGTATCATATCGTAATTGGTAACATCCTATATTAAACTTGTAGTACTTGTTGCATCATATTACATGTGATTAATACAACTTTTTCTCATCAGGTTGAATCCATTAAGAAGATAGCAGAATATGTCACTCAATTGCGGATGGTTGGAAAAGGCCATGGTATACAACTCGCATTTTCAGTATCTTGCTACTTCCACTAAGCTATCCAACTTACTTTGATTCTCCAGATATTTATAATTTTGGGTTTTAAGACTAGTGCTTATGAGCTTGCAGGAGTATGGCACTTCGATCAGATGCTCCTCAATTAGGGTCATGCTGCATGATGTGGAAATACAGTCTGCACCTGTTCATGGTTTCAGCCCGTTCCTATCGCAGGTCTAGGATATCTTCTCTGGAGCTTCAATGCGTTGACGATAATAAATTGTCGGTGTAGATGAGTGTTAATGTAGTGAAAAGCTGGTAGCTACTTTGCTTTCAATAAAATGAGGCAACGATTTAAGAACAGATATTGAGTCGTATGATTTGATGCGCAAATTTGCCTTATGATCGCCTTGGAGGTGGAATGTAGTTGTACTTATGATTTGATGCGCAAATTTGCTGTATGATTGACTTGGAGGTGGAATGTAGTTGTATATTTCCTTCTGGCCAACTTTCAGGCCGGGTGCTATTTGAGTGCAGAGCCTCCTCTGTTGATTTTATATATAAATATGAAGTTAGTTGAACAAGTTAAATCTTATAATATGGAGATGATTTTGTTTTTTAAATAACAATCATTCCATTGATTTCTTGTTAAGGAAAAAAAACCATTGCATCGATTTATTTCTTTGATACAAACATACTGGCGAAAAGAGTCGCATAATTATCTCTCAAAATCCGTTATTTTCCCTTAGAATGTCTCCTGGCAATTTTTCGAAGTTCAGGCTAGAAGAACCACCGGGCCAGGCAGCTTCTTCCTCTTTTGCCTTTCATTCCATCTTCCTTTTCATCTCTCTAGCCCTTTTCTCTCCATTAACTCTCTATCAAGCTTCCCAACTTGATCTCTATTTACATCACTATTTACCTCCATGCCAACACCCCAATTGTTGCTAGCAAACCAAAAGTAGGTTTGCTGCTCCACAAAAAAATGGCCAACAAAGAAATGGAACTCCACAGCTGACGCTTTCAAGCATCGATTTCCATCCCATGTGACTTGCAAAACCTCCTATTGAAGGGTGCTTTAAAATTTGCTCCATTGCTGAGAGAGAGCATCCAAAATCTCCGGTACGAAGGAGTAACCATTTTCGAAACGATAGCAGAGGCTCTTGAACTTCTCTTTATTTCTCCTGTGAGGTAGCTGACCATGATATCGTTGGCGTACGTAGTTCTAATGAAAGTCGGGAGATCCTTCAGGAAAACATTTTTCATACTTGGAATCTAATCTATGGTAGCTTCTAGGTACCCATTTGTTAGATAGCTGGCATGTGCAAATCATAGAAAATTAGTGAGGTTCTGATCTCATAATCTTAAATTTTGAGCATGAGAGATTTTATACCTTTTGAGAGGTGTTAAAGCTTTTTTCAATAAGAACCTGGAACTCTTGCGGGATGGGACTAAGCAGTTCTTTGCAGTGGATTCACAGACAGAAGGAATTTCCCGAGTGGCACAGAATCTTCTGTCTGCAGGAGACCATCAGGTATAGCTTCAAACTGGAAGTCCAGTAAAAGCCATCCAGAGAGCCGGGGGCTCTAGATTTGAGTAGTCGTTTGTGGCTATTCTCAGTGTTGACAGAGGTTACGTGGAAGATTTTAAATGTAGGAGTTCTTAAAGGTTTACCATTTGGATTGTGTGGCCTGAGCTAGTAACTGTTGGAAATCTTGAATCTGTACAGTAACTGTTTAGAACAATTACTGTTGAGATTAAAAATATAGAAAAACAATAAATCCCGAAGAACCCGAAAATCACAAATATTGGAAAGAATCACATTCAATTCATTCAAGAAAATCATAAATATTGGAATGAATCACATTCATTCATTCCCTAAAATCATAAATATTGGAATGAACCACATTCATTCATTCAATTTATTCAATTGAAACATGCCTATTTATAGGCTTACAAGAACTAGAAATTGAAATAAACTAGAACTCTCAATAGACTAGGAGAGGTTATTGGATAAAGATAGGATTTATGATAAATCCTATTAGAAATAGTAATCAAAACTAATTAGAATTCTATAGCTAAAAAGAGAACTAATCTCTTTAGAATCCTACAACTAAAACTTCTTATCTTCTTATCTTCAAAGCTAGTCTCATTAAAATCTAACAAAACGGTACGCAAACAGCATGGGGTTTATTTCAGCTACTTGATTGAATCCCCCCCTCAATATGAATGTGAAATGACGCAATTATTTGGCAGGGTGCATCATTTGGCAGGGAGAGAGATGTTGCCTCCTTTTTATAGCTAATTTTGAGCATATGGCTCCGAGAAATGTAAGCAGTGCAGAGCAGAAACCTAATAGTTGGTGTTGAAGTAATAGGCCAAAGGCAATGTATTTTTAATGCAACTATTCTATTCAAGATAATGCAATGATTCATTATCACACCATCATCTCCAACAGGACTCTTAGATAACATTAAGTAATGGGTTCTTGTTGTCTTTTGAATTCGCATAAATAAAAGTCGTTTTCTGGTCAATTTTCATCACGTCTTCTTTCAATTATTGAGGGTAAAAACAAAATAGCACCAATGGGAATTGAGTTGGATGTCTACACATGATAGGCTAGACAAAAAGACTAGCACTTCCTTGTCAGCTACACTGTGCCAACATCAGAACTAAAGGATTACTGCTGCATCAAGTTTGGAGGATTGCCATGATTCAAAATGGCCTGAAACAGAATTTTCTGTAACGTCTCTTCCTTCTAGTGTTTTGAGCAATTGGATGACAAGGATGAACCATTTTCCACATCACTTGTAAGTCTGTATACTCTCCACAACTTTCCATGTCCTTGTACAGATTCATAAGCCCGTGATTGTTTCCTGCCATCATAATCATAAAAGAATATCAGAAAACCAGATAGAACCAAAATCATTCTTCCCATGTGATTTCTGAACTCAAATGTATGTCTTCCATATGACATGTGCCTAAATGCTGGGAGGAGAGAAAGGCATGGAGACATAGGGGTAGATTCTAGTGGACTCAATCTCACCTCTGGTCTTGTGTCTTAAGCTTGAAGCAAGCTTCAAAAGAATACACTTGGGAGAGAAGACAATTGTTTGTTTGAACCATAGCCAGCTCCTCCACTTCTTCATCTTCGCTTAGGTTCTGCTTCTTCTTAACTTCCATTTTATATTTACATTTTTCATTTTTGTCCCTACTCTCTTACCAATAATTTAAATCGAGGCAAGCAGTGAAATGAATCCGACACATCACAAAACAATATTTGCAAAGACAGGAGAGCCTTTCTGTAACAGTATTTATGTTTTTCTAATGGTTACCAACTTTTCTTACTTCTTTTAAATAATACTGGTACATGATAATGTCTTCGCTCAAATTGTGCTCTGCATTATTTTACTCCGAAGCTCGATTCAACTGCTCTCAGGTACTTAACTTGATGTTTATCTCATCAAGATGATCACCATCTTCATCACATAGCGGTAAAGATGAAAGCATTTGCTGGGAAGAAATGGAAATATTTTGGAGTTTCCCGATCCACTTTTCCTCTCATCAAAGATTCTTATTTCTATTGGAATGAAGTGAAGTAGTGATGGGGCCCTGGTCAAACGGTTGGTTAGTGTTTCCTTTGTGTCGTGTCTGCACTCTCTTTCCCACAGAAACAGGAAAGCACTGTCCATTACGGAATCTATTAGAATATTAATGAAGTTTCGAGAACCCAAAGAATTCTGATGGAAAGAACGTACTTGGAATATCATGCTTAATCTACCGACGACGACAATGAGAATATAATAATATAAATTATATTCCGTACTAATTGAATTTAATTTTTAGATAAAATGTTTTTAAAACTAATATCGAGTTTTTGACCTAATGATACCTATTGATCAGCGAGTTCGAATCCTATCATTTTCATTCTATTTGATAAAAAAATAAAGTATAATTAATGTGAGGTGCTTACAATGTTTCAAACCTAAATTTTTTTACTTGAAGAAATATATTATATAATAATATAAATTATATTTTAAGATGTTACTTAATAATTTAAAATTTTAAATAAAATGATTATTTTAGCACCGACTAACCGGGGACTCTCTTACTCACCACATACCAACCGACTAACCGGGAACTCTCTTACTCACCCCATACCAGTAAGAACACTGAAGCGTGCATGTGCTTCTCAACCGTTCCTGGCAGTGTAGTCCCTAACTGCCTTCATTGACATGTTACCAACTCCATTCCTCTACCCGAACTTGTTATCTTGTGTATTGTTTCACTACCGAAGCGAATTTTCTGTTTCTTTCTTTTTTCTGATAGACAAGTTCATTCAAATATATCTTCACCTGCATCTCCTAAGCTCGAGGGACCAAGCATGGCCTAGCAATTGCAGCATGAATTGGGTTTGCTAGAAGCTTATAATCTTTTCTTTTCTATTCTTTGTTTCTCTCAAGTTTGGCTAAAGCAAGGCTTTGCTCACATTACCAAATATTATTCCTTCAAGACTTGCCATTTAAACCAGGTTTGGTACCTTCTAAAAACACAAAATTCGGCCGCTGAATCAGTGAAGCAGGCAAAAAAACACGACAAACTTGAGGATATTCTTTGATTATTAATGGGTCCTCTTTGCATCGCTTTCTTGTTTTTTTATTTTCTTTTCAGCAATGGAATAGTCCCAAGAGCTATCACCATTTACATTTTACCAACTCTATTCCTCTAACCAAACTTGTTCTCGAGTATCGTACACTACAAAATATAGTTTTTCTTTATATTCTCAGTGCAGCACATGATGAACTAGTCCGAGACATCACCACATCTATCAAATGTTCTGTGTTTCTCTCAAAGTTTATTTTAGGGTTTGTTTCTCTCAAGTTTGGCTTACTCCAGGCATGCTCTCGACACCAAATATTCATCAGACAAAGGTCAAAACCTAGAGAGCGCACGTGCTGGTAAATGCACAGGAGCTACAAGGACTCGGGTCAAAAGAGAACGAGCCAGCCATCTAAAAGGATGGAGCCTTTCTAGAGGACCAGGGTCCTTACAGTTGCGGACTCGCAACCATGCTGATAAACAACGGGGTTACTGCAAAGACAAGCAAGGCTGAAATTCATTGCACTCCACTTGTACAAGAAAAACAAGGAACGCCTTCATCGGATTTTGAAAGCATTCCCCAACGGGTAATAAAATTCCAAATACAACCTGGCACAAAACCTATTGAAATCCAGACCTTCAGAAAATTCAAAGCTATAGTTGATGGAGCGCAACAAATTTAATAGAAATTTTTCTTAACCAGACAGTCAAACCGAGTGAGCTCTGAAAAAGGCTACCGAAAATCTCATGCTTACTTTGCCAATGCATATCGCAAAAGTTAAAATTGAAATGCAAAAACAATGTTCAAATTGTGCACAAAATTACACAAACAAAACATCCATTATAGCATTAGCACAACTAAAAGCTAAACCCACTACTCAAGGAAAATGATGAACTTCAAGCAGCAGTTTGGGATGCCGCCTGCCTCTTTCTAGCCTCCTCAATGATAGACAATTTAATACCCTTGCCCTTGGGAAGAGAAATCCATGGCTTGGTGCCCTTTCCAATAGTGAACACATTGCCCAAACGTGTGGCAAACTCATGGCCAGTGGCATCTTGGACGTGGATTGTCTCAAAGCTTCCCTTATGCTTCTCCCTGTTCTTAATTACTCCAACTCGGCCTCTGTTCCTTCCTCCAGTGACCATGACAACATTTCCCACATCAAACTTGATGAAGTCAACTATTTTGTTGCTCTCTAGGTCCAGCTTGATGGTGTCATTGGCCTTAATGAGGGGGTCTGGGTAACGGATAGTGCGTCCATCATAGGTATTCAGGTAAGGGATCCCTTTCTGCCCAAATTGAATAGTGCGGACTTTGCAAAGCTTAAACTGCACAAGCATTAAGCAACAAATGAAATCAATACCTGCACTGATTCCATTCAAAGACATGAACTTACAAAAACAAAACTCACGGACATCAAATTAGTGCATGGTTCGGAAAAACAAAAATAACAGAAATAGAAGCGCAACAAAACCACATAGCCAAATTTATCACAAACCTTGGCTTCTTCATCTCTAAGGGAGTGAAGACGGAAGCGACCTTTGGTGTCATAGAGCAGACGGAAGCTCTCATTTGTCTTTGGGATGGAAACAACATCTATAACAGGAAAATAAAGTAGGCAAAATGAGAAGGAAATGATCATATAAGCAAAAAAAATGCTGAAACTCTAATAGATTATCACATAATAAACACTTACAATCAAGCATGACAGTAAGCTGGCAGGAAAAAGATTTCATTACACATAGTGACCACTTAAAACAAGCATTAACTTCTGGCAGAGAAGGACTCTATACCTACCACACATGATCGTTCGCCACCAACTATTTTTCTGTTTCTTAATCATATCATGCCCATCAACAGGTGAAAAATCAATATAATAGCAAGTCCATCCATTACTTTAAGCCAGAGATAATAATGATAAAAAATTCTACTTGCCCATCTGGAACCAATACCAAAGCATTAGGAAAAAAATCCCACTCCCATCTAGAAGATGCACATGAAAACATAAAAAAATCTTGTGGGGGAAAAGAAAGAATTGAACATACCCATGAAACCAGATGGGTAAGTTTTATCTGTCCTAACCTTCCCATCAACCAGAACATGTCTCTGCATCAAAATAGCAATCACTTCACGGTATGTCAAAGCATACTTCAACCTGTTTCGCAGAATGAGAATCAGAGGCAAGCATTCCCTTGACTTGTGGGGTCCAGAAGAGGGTTTGGGTGCCTACACATCACAAGATAAATCCAATAACAATCAACGAAGAAGACCAGGAAAGAAGCTAGTGCAAGGAGTACATTGGCATTGCATCATAGAGTCAGAGATCGCAAACATACAAATGCTCCACCAAGTTTGTCAAGCATCCAATGTTTAGGAGCATTGAGCCTCTTCAAGTGTTTCTTCAACCCTCTAGCCTGTAATGCATCATAAGAGCAGAGATCCGTTAAGCCGGGGCATAAGCAAACATCTAAAAGTTCTAGAAGCATATCAATGCTATAGACATATCATACACAGAATAAAAAACAACTACAAGAAAAAGAAAAAAAACAAATGAAAAAACGCATAAAGGTGTAGTAAATCAGGAAATGCCATTATTTCAAAATCCAACGTAAAAAATTCAATCAATAGATCTTACTTAAAACAACCAAAAACATGGTCTAAGGTTAGCAATCGTCAAAACCAACAGAATCAGAGCAGTTATCAATTGTCACTCCATAAAACAAAACAAAGAAAAAAATATGCCCCACAATATCAAAACCAACAAGAAAAAAGGGAAGCCCGTGTTTTCTAGTAAAGAATCTACTAAAAAAAACAATTACGCATCACTGAGACAAGCTCACATCCTATGAGCTACCTTATCCAAAACCAAAAAGGACCATAACTCTTGGAAAATATGAACAAGATACAAGATGTAAGGGAAAAGACTAACCATTTTATAAACGTAAGGATCAAGAGGCAAGTTACTCTGCTAAGCTGAGCTGAGCTGAGCCTCGCCTCTCTTGAGCCTTCTCCTGTGTTACGGCTTCTAGGCCTTCGCCGGTTGACAGGGATGGAAACGCAGTACTGTAATTTATAGCTATGTGCAGTTTTAGGGTTCTTCTTCTTATTATTATTGGATCCCTGATTTACCCGGGTCGGGGTCATTTTATTGGGTTATGGCCTACGATTTGGGCCCAGGTATTTATCCTTTACTTGTCCTTAACTTTTTTAAAAACTTTTTTTAACATTAATCGTATGAAAAAAAAACCTAAAACATGGATTTATAACATCAATGTTTTATTTATTATATATATATATATATACTCTAAAAAAAGGTTTTTCCCCTTGTTATTCATGTCTTATTGAGAAATAAAAGGAGAGCCTTATTGATTTCGATTATTATGTTTTTGTATCCTATAAAAAAGAAAATAAAATGTTCAAATTAATAGTATATCCTTGGCAGTCAGGGCTTATGGGAGGAAGATGAGGGATTTTCTTCCTCACTTTTACAGTGAAATGAGATCTAGTCATGGAGGGGGAATGATTCTTCCATATAAAAGAGAAAACCTATGAATAAAAAATGATTCAATATTTATTCTAATCTTAAATTAATTGAGGATATGGGTAATTTTAAAAATTTCTTCTAATATTTATTTATGTGTTTTCTATCATAGATGGTGCTATTGTTTGTTGGGACTTCTATGATGCGCGTTGATGTTGGTGATTATTAAAAGAATGTATTTCAATGAGTAAAAGTTCTAATAGCTCTAAACTTTTAGGTTGTCTATTTTATTGGATGTTAAGTTAGATTAGGCTTTAATTTGAGCAATTGGTCTTTTTTTAATGTAAGACATTTTTTTGGAGTTCATTATTTTTAATTGTTGTTAAAACATTATTTTTGGAGGTGTATGCGTTTGGTCTTCAAAAAACTTTTATATAAATATTATTATTTCATAGACGAGAGTTTTGATTTTTAGTTTGTCTTGTTTATAGTTTTTCTAATGTCGGTTTGTTTAATAGAATGCATGATCTAGTTTTGGTTACTAGTTTGTGTGCTCATTGATTTGGGTCATCTGCCTTTAGATTATTGGTTTTTTTAAAAAAAATAAATAATATAATATACAAGATATATGATTAAGAAGTTTTAAATTAGCGATTTAATGTAGGTATTCTGTTCTTAGTTGCTTCAGAAATTGGTGATCGATCCTTTTATGGTGGTTTTATCAATTGGGTTATTAAATGTTAGATCGGTTATTTATAATTTTTTGTGAGCCTGAACATGTAAATCCATGTCTCAAGGTTTTACGAGGAGATTGTTTCAGGCTTGAACTGGTCTGCAAACAGTACCTAGCCAACCGCTAGGCCATCCCCTCGGGGACTATTTATAATCTTCATTATGGATTTAAAGGCCTTATATGCCTTGATGGTACTTTACATGTGAGCCAACGGGCTTGATTTTAAGTTTCCCCTCAAGGTTTATGCATAAGAATGTGACTAGATTGAATCATATTTTTTTAAAGGTGTTACGTGTATTCCCGTTTTCCTATTTGTTATAAATTTGCAAATATTTGTTAATTTTTTATTATTATCTTTTTTTTGTCCCCCTATGTTTCATGGACCATGTTTTTTAACCCAAGGTTATTTTTCCTCCTTTTTTTTTTCTTAGTTATAGTTGTGATCTTCTTTTTTCAAAAAAAAAAAGAAGATGTTACTTACTTGAGATGACATGTTTATTTAGATTTCAAATTAATTTTCCTCTCACATCGAACATATTTCATTTTCCTTATTTGGTTATGTTTGTGATGCACAATTGATAAGATTCAAAAGTATTTCTTTCTCACCTTTTACAAGTTTGGATGCTATTTAATTTGTCTTTTCGTTTGACAATTTTGCTTGGTCTTAGCCTGCTTTATTTTTATCCAAGTTTTTTTTCCCCCGTAAAAAATAATTTATAGTCTATTATTTTCATGACCTCCATGATTTTCATAAGTATTGACATCTTGTTATTACATCAATATGATTTTTAACAACTTATCATCCATTAACTTTCAAGATTTATGTTGGAGTAAAAAATTATTTAAAGGAAGCTTTGATTTTGTTCTCATATAGGCTTTTTTACATGTGTTTTATTTAATTATGTTAGTTCTATATGAGTCTATATCTAACAACAACTTATACTTCTTTGTTACGATACTGAGATTTGTATTTTTTTTCTAGTTATTATATAAAGGAATTTTTAAATAACTTTGATTTTAGTTTGAAATAGATTGTTATTGTGTGTCATCATTTCATTTTATCTTTGTCATTTTCTTAAAGCTGGATGTTTTTGAGTTTGTTTGGTCTGAGGTCTTTATATAACTAAATATCATCAATCTTTGAGTGTTGCTCTTACAACATTTACTCTTGATTTTTTATTTATATGATTGTGTTTTTAGTTTCTCTTCTTTCTTTATTAGTTAAGTCTCACCTCTAAGATGATAATGTATTTTTTTTTCAGATCAACATTGATCATGCTATAAATATCAGAAATGTGAACTAACCACTGAAACTATGAAACTTTGGGTGTTGAAGTTTGCTGAGATATTCTAATTCTCAATTGAAAATTGTTAGACATGATTGATTGGAGTGCTGAATGAAGTCCTGCTAGAGATTTTTAGCCTGATAGAGTGGTCTTAATTGTATCCTGGCAGCTTCTTGTTGAAGCATTCCCTCTGGACATTTTGAAACTAGTTTTCATCATAGAAGAAGAAGAAGAAGAAGAAGAATCACCACTTTGAGGCTGATTTCATTGGAGAAAGATGTCAGCATTTGACAAAAGATCAGTTGCTTGTTGATCTAACTTATAGAGAGTACGGGGTGATGAACAAGAAATACGAGAAAAGGATTGTGTTATTCTAACTCATGAAATCCAATTATTATTTTATTTATTGGATTGGATTCATAAAAATCGACACGGGTTCTTTATAAAAATTTAAAATTTAAATTGAATCTGGTTATCAAGACTAAACTAAAATTTCCCAGAAAAGAAAGGGTTAGTAACCCAAAAATAAAAATAAAATGGCCGCTTTCCAACTCAAAATTAAAGCCCAATGAAGCCCATTAAAATTTACACGGTGACACGCGTGCGAAATGATTCACACATGAGAGAATTCAAAAAAGCTAGGGTTTTTGAAGTAGGGCAGCACTAGGGCAGAAAAAACCATTGCCCGTTTTTTTTTTTTTTTCCCTTTCACGCGAGCAATTCCCTCCCGGCTCCCGCTTTTTCATTCCATTCGAAAATAATAACAACGACAACATTTCTTCGATAACCCTAAAAATAAATCAATCGAACAGTTTCTTCACTGAAATCCCTCTCTCCGTTTCCACTTCTCTCCAGCTTCAACAACGAAAGAGCGGGCCAGCTTCAACAACGAAATCAACGTCGGCTTCCTTCTGATTCAAGGTACTATTCTATTTTATTTTATTTTAGTTTTTTATTCTCATCACTAGATCTTTCTTGAGGTCTTAGGTTTTAAGTTTTTAATTATCTTGTGGTTTTACTGTTTAATTACTGGTATTTAGGGTATCGTCTTTTGCTCCTTTTCTGTTTTTCGTAAGTCGGTTGTACATTTTTTCGTTTCGAGCATTGTTTTTCTGGCTGTATTTGAGTATGTAATTTTGGAAGAAAATCAACGTTGTGTCGTTTTTGTTGTTTTAGCTGAGTGGCTTAGAGTAAAAAAGTAGTTGAAGTTTTTATTGTTGAGTATTTTTTATTTGATCAAGCATTTGTTGTTAGAAGAAGATTGTCGATTTAGCATTTTTTTTATATAAAAAAAACCGAGTTTATGAATTTTTTTATGGTGGAAGAAGACTTTGATTTGCTGTTATTTGATCTGGTTTTGCCAAATCAGTTCGTCTGGACTGTCATGATTGCTTACCTGAACCTGCTAGAATCTTTTTTGTGGTAATTGAGGTAAGATGTTGTTGGGACTGTTTGATTGATCTTGTTGATATTTAGATTTGTAGGATCTATAAATATGATATTGTATATTTAATGAATGCGTGCATATTTTGTAATGGATTATAGAATTTGGTACTGCCTTTGTTTATATAGGTTATGGGGCATTGTTGTAATCTAGTTTTTTTTTTTTTAATCTGTTTCTCTAAATCTCTCTTAAACATTTCATCTGTTTATGGTTGTGGTTATGATTTTATCTGTTTATTAGCTCGAATTTCAATATAATTGTTAGGTTATTGAAATTACTGTTGTATAATATAGATAGAACTGAATGTGTTATCTTATTGATGGATCCTTTGATGTTTATAGATGTAGATTTTACCACGTGCATATACTGTCATGGTATAAAATAACTTGGTTTCATCCATTTTATGTCTTCAGGGTTTGATTGTATTTAATGTTTTTATCTTTCTTTTCTCCGTCCATTCTGTTGTTTGCCAAGTACTTCAATTATTTATTTTGGTGCTGTTATTTCTTTTACTGATAGGACTTTGTGTTGTTTTCTCTTGCGGTGTTGAAAGCCATGGCAATGGAGATCACTCAGTTTCTATTGGCTGCCCAATCACCGGATGCAAATATCCGTACTCAGGCAGAGTCCAGTCTTAGCCAGTTCCAAGAGCAGAACTTGCCCCTTTTCCTTTTATCCTTGTCGGTGGAGCTTGCAAACAATGAAAAGCCTTTAGAATCACGTAGATTGGCTGGTATTGTTCTAAAAAATTCTTTAGATGCTAAAGATTCTGTGAGAAAGGAACATCTTGTTCAACAATGGATGACTATTGAAATTTCTATCAAATCACAAATCAAAGACTCACTCTTGAGAACTCTTGGGTCATCTGCATCGGAAGCAAGGCACACTTCTTCCCAAGTAATTGCAAAAGTTGCTTCCATTGAGATTCCACGGAAGCAGTGGCCTGAGCTCATCGGATCATTGCTTAATAATATGACCAAGCAAGATAGTCCTGCAGCTTTGAAACAAGCGACCATGGAAACTCTTGGATATGTTTGTGAGGCGATATCGCATCAGGATCTTGTGCAGGATGAAGTTAACTCTGTTCTCACTGCTGTTGTCCAAGGCATGAACTTTGCTGAACACAGTCATGAAGTGCGCCTTGCAGCGACAAAGGCCTTGTATAATGCCTTGGATTTTGCCCAGACCAACTTTGACAATGAAATGGAGCGCAATTACATCATGAAGGTCGTATGTGAAACAGCAATTTCCAAAGAGGCAGATATCAGGCAGGCTGCTTTCGAGTGTCTTGTTTCTATAGCATCAACATACTATGATGTGCTTGAACCTTATATGCAGACCCTCTTCCAGCTAACATCAAATGCTGTAAAAGGGGATGAAGAGAGTGTTGCCCTCCAAGCAATTGAATTCTGGAGCTCCATCTGTGATGAAGAGATAGAGCTTCAAGAATATGAGACTGGTGAAGGTGGGGATTCTGGGTCTGCTCATTCACGCTTCATAGAAAAGGCCCTCCCATATCTTGTTCCTTTGTTGTTGGATACTATGTTGAAACAGGAGGATCAGGATGATAGCATTTGGAATATATCCATGGCAGGGGGCACCTGTCTTGGTCTTGTTGCTAGGACTGTTGGGGATTCTGTTGTGAAACTTGTAATGCCCTTTGTCGAGGGTAATATTCTGAAGCCAGAATGGCACTGTCGAGAGGCAGCCACATATGCATTTGGCTCAATTCTAGAAGGCCCTAGCGTTGAAACATTAGGTCCACTTGTTACTAATGGCTTGGATTTGCTGCTTAATGCAATGAGGGATGAAAATAATCATGTCAAGGACACAACTGCTTGGACGCTTAGTCGTATATTTGAGTTTTTGCACTGTCCTGCCAGTGGATTTTCTGTGATTTCCCAGGAGAAGCTGGAAAGAATTGTGACTGTCTTGCTGGAGAGTATTAATGATGCTCCAAATGTAGCTGAAAAGGTTTGTGGGGCAATCTATTACCTTGCACAGGGATATGAAGATGCTGGAACAAGTTCCTCGCTTCTAACCCAACACATCCCTATGATTATCTCTGAACTTCTCAAGACTGCAGAGCGGACAGATGGGAGCGACTTTAAGCTCAGGACTTCTGCTTATGAGACATTGAATGAGGTTGTTAGGTCTTCCAATGTTGTGGAAACATCACTAATTATCTTGGAGCTGCTCAAAAGCATCTTACATAAGTTGGGGCAGACTCTAGAGCTTCAAATTGTCTCATCAGATGACAGAGAGAAGCAAGGGGACTTGCAAGCTTCCCTTTGTGCTGTTATCCAGGTGATCATCCAAAAGCTTGGCAGCACTGAGGAGACCAAGCCCAGTATACTTCAGGCTGCAGATCCAATTATGTTTCTGTTCCTCAGGGTTTTTGCTTGCCGCAGCTCTACTGTGCATGAGGAAGCAATGCTTGCAATCGGTGCACTGGCTCATGCCTCTGGTCCAGAATTCGAGAAGTATATGCCGGAGCTATACAAATACCTGGAGATGGGACTACAGAATTTTGAGGAGTACGAGGTTTGTGCCATCACAGTTGGGGTGATTAGTGACATTTTCCGTGCGCTAGAGGACAAGGTTTTACCATACTGTGATGGGATCATGAACCACCTTGTCCGAAATCTCCAAAGTGCTGAACTCAACCGGTCTGTCAAGCCTCCCATATTCTCCTGCTTCGGGGACATTGCTCTTGCTATAGGCGAGCAATTCTCTAAGTACATTGAGCCTACAGTAGCAATGATGCGGAGTGCTGCTGAGGCCTGTGCTCAGATGGATAATAGTGATGAGGAGTTGATGGATTATGGCAACCAGCTTAAGCGAAGCATATTTGAAGCTTATTCTGGTATTCTTCAGGGATTCAAAGATTCCAAACCTGAGTTGATGCTGCCACATGCTGGTCACCTTTTCCAGTTCATAGAATTGGTTTTCAGAGAGAAATATAGGTATCTTCTCCTCTTTCATTTCTTTGCTCCCGCTGCTTCCTTACCCTTCACTCTGATATATATATATATATATATATATATACACACACTGCATTTATTTGTTCACATCTAATGTTTTATTCCTTGTCGTGCAGGGATGAGAGTGTCACAAAAGCAGCAGTTGCGGTGATGGGTGATCTGGCAGATGCCCTTGGTCCAAACACGAAAATACTGTTTAAAGACAAAGCATTCTGCATCCAATTCCTCGGTGAGTGTCTTCAATCTGAAGATGAACATCTCAAAGAGACTGCAAATTGGACCCAAGTGATGATTGCTCGTGTTGTTTCATGAGACGGAGCTGAACTGTGAATAAATTTTTTTATGGTCATTGATTACTTCATCTAGGGAGGTCATGTATCCATGTGCAAGCATGGTAGAACTCTGGTTCCTTTAATGTATCCACTGATCGGTGGTCTATTGAGTCATTTTTCTCTAGCTACATGCTCACGAATTATTCTCTAATTGTTTCATTCTTGTATGTAATGAACTCCGAGATTGAATCAACGTGGTGCTGTGGGTTTCAGCTCTCTAAAAATTACTGTTTTTTTTTTTAAAAAAAAGAAGAGATTTTAGGGTTATTTTCAAAATTGAAATTTCTTTTGGTGAACATTTATATGATCGGTTTACAGTGATTATAAAACACTGAATAATTCACAACATAAACCAGGGCAGTATTTGGTAGGGCAGAATCAAATGGGATAAGTTAAAATGACGGAGCCAAGGGTCTTCATGCAGTCATGATCGCTAGTGCTGTTAATTTCTTTGGTAGGACAAGTTTACGTGACATTCCGCTTTTTTTTTTTTTTTTTTAAGTCATTTTTGGAACCATCCATAAAAAAAAATATCAACTTGAAATTTCCAGTCAATGGATTCCATCTAGAAATGTTCTCTCTTTTTAGTCGTCGACCTTTTCAAACTAGGGATGTTCTCTCCCTCTAGTCTACTCTTCTCATACGATTATTGCCAGCTAAGCTACAAGCTCACATCAAAAATGTTTGAGATTGTTTTGTTATGGCTACTCTGAATTTTATTTTATTTTGAACTTCTTAACTTTAAATTATTTTCTTAATGCAATTTTGGACAGTTTTGATATATATTGCTATTAAAAATAATTATTTTAATATATTTTCAATTGAAAAATAACTTCATTTATATACTTAAAAATAACCGGTCAAGTATTCCTGAACCATCTTTCACGCAATGAATTTAAATCTTCTTTCTAACTCGGGTCTTAGGCCAGAAATCCACTCATGAACTCACGGGAAATTTCCTTGCAATTTAAAGGGACACGTCAATGTATGAATTATTAGCAGATAGATGCACTGGAAATGACCAATAATAGCTTCATGCAGCTATGGAAGCAACCGAAACGTTGTCGAGTAAACGTTGTCAGATAATAATAAATTATATCATGATATAAATTTTTAAATGAAATGATTTTTAATATTATTTAATATGTTATTAGGTTTTGTTGACCCGATGGTCACGAATTCAAATATCACTATCATCTTCTTTTTTATTTTTATTTGAAACCAAGTATAAGTAGCGTGAGTATGTCCAAATTCAAACTCAAATTTTTTTTACTTGAAAGTATATATTAAAAAATAATATAAATTACATTATAGAATATTATTAAATGAAATATCAGGTGAGATGGTTAATTGAATTTTGAAGAAAGAGGGCAGTTGCTTGTTAGGAGGATTAAAATTAAAGAGTTTGGACGGTTAAAAATCAAAGATGATGCTGGGATATATTTGGATGATCTTGATTGCAGATGTGTATTGTCACGGCTGTTGACTTAAGCTATCACAGGAACAACAGTGTAAGAGCACAGAAACAAACATTAACTATAAAACAAAAATGGATGGGAAATCCCGAATGATTAATTAGTTTTACTTAAAATTCTCTCGGAGAAATAAAAGGAGGATGTATTCTACTATCTGCCGGCATCTATAGAACTTGTAGACATGTGATCGAGGGAAGATGAAGGATATGATCCTGTGATCATGTTACTGGAACCCGAAACTTCCATAAACTTTGTTCTACTACTCGGAGAATCAGGAGAGCCCAGATCATCAATTACAGGAAGATGACCTTCCCAGTTAAGATACCGTATAACTTGTCTCATGGTTGGCCTGGCGTTAGGTTTGCGATGAGAACAAAGAAGTCCCAAACCTAGAACCAACTCCATTTCTTCGACCACGAATGCAGAGTTCAGCTTTGGATCAGCTGCGTCAATAATTCCACCCGTTCTATGATATTCAATCACTGAATCTATCAGAATGAAGTCACTAGTTTCAACGGGTTTTCTGCCACAAGCCACTTCAAGAAGCAAAATACCGTATGCATACACATCGGAGCCGGTAGAAGCCTGACCAGTGCGTGTCAGTTCTGGCGCGAGATACCCTATCGTGCCGACAATATTTGTGGTGTGCGACGTCGTACCATGATCATACAGCCTGGCCAGACCAAAGTCTCCTAGCCGCCCGTTCATTTCTGCATCTATCAGGACATTGCTTGACTTGACATCTCTGTGAATCACCACTCGCTCCCATTCCTCATGCAAATACAAAAGCCCTGCTGCGATGCCTTTAACGATATTGAATCTTTGCTCCCAGCTCAATACAACGCTATTTTTCCTACTGAAGAGGAGACCGGCCAGGCTTCCATTTGGGATGAATTCATAAACCAGGAGGAGGTCCTTTTTTGTCTTGCACCATCCTTGGAGATTCACCAAGTTCTTGTGCCGTAAACGTCCCAGGCTTTCAATCTCTGCCGTGAATTCTCTCAAACCCTGGATTGAATTGTGATTGATCTTCTTAACAGCAACTTCAATTCCACTTGTAGGCAATCTACCTCTGTACACTGTGCCAAACCCGCCAACTCCGATGATCTCACTTTTTTTAAAACCCTTTGTTGCTGCATAAAGATCTCGATAGCGAAACCTGTGTGGAGAATCCAATTCCCAGTCTTCAAGAGCCTCGAATTGCAGCCAATTTCTTTTATACACCGTAAGAAAGAACAGTATTACAAACAGAAGAGTGGTCACACCACATAAAGATGCGATAATGGCAATCACTGGGGGTCGGAAAGATGATGAGTTTTTCTCAGGAAGAGCGATAGGAAGCCGGGAAAGATTTAGCGGAGGGGCTGCTCCTTTGGTGGAAAAACTCCATCCCAGTATGTAATGAGAGCTCGCCTTTTCTCCAGTAGAGGCGGAGAAACCAGCATACATATCCTCCTTAACAACTTCGCTTAGATCATACGGGAAGGAAATGAGTGGTTCAATCGGTTTGTCTTGCCGCATGGGAGCTATTGTTACATTTGTTAATTTTGCCTCGCCATCATATTCTATCCAAGCTTGAATAGGTTGACCACTCTCCAACAACAATTCTTCAAATGAACCAAGCCGGTTTGCATCGTCGATATAAGCAGCTGGTTTTCCTACTTCTGATTTCAAGCTGTTAATGTTGATTCCAACATAATTGCCTTCAGAGTCTGTACTCTCGTTGAATCCATTAACTGTGTCGAATTCAACAGCAAAAATATTGTTGGAGGATTTACCATTATTAGTAGAGTTGAAAAGACCGAGGAAATGCCCCGCTTCAGCCCCAGGAAGCCGATCGGAGGGAGATAACGTGAAAGCAAGGCCGAACCCTCCCTTACCTTTGGATGGAGAGATAATCTGAAAGACAAAAGTTGTGTTGAAAGAAGAAGCATTCGGAGACGAAGATGAACTTCTGTTAAGCATTTGTATTTTTTGGGAATAAAATGCATGTCCCACAGCATTTTGCGTCTGGTTGGTGAGCCTTAGCAAACCACTAGGCTTGATAATAGAAACTCTATCAAGTGTCAGCCTTGCTTCACTTCCATTGAATCCATCGAAGAGGAATTCTACATCTTGAGCCTCAGCAACCATACAAAAGAACAAGAGCAACAAAACTAAATAGATCGTCGAGGCCATGAAATTTTGAGAGCTAAAAATCTGCAACTCGAAAATAACTATTTTAAACAAGTATACAATAGTTAATGTATGGTCTATCTTATCTCAAGAGCTTGTGGTGCAGGAGGTGCAAGGAATAAAAACAGGTCTTATATGCCTAAACAAAATGATGCAATGAATAAATTCCAAAGAAAATTCTTATTTGTCAAGACCACTAATTTTCAAAATCCATCTAGTTAGAACATGCCGCGCGGTGGAGGCAATTCATGATGATGATGTGGAGACTAGTGAAGACACCCTAGCAAAAACGTTTCTAAGGATGGTTGACTGGCTAATATTACACGTAGAAAAATATATAGTTGCGGTCCTCGTGGAGTTGACGCTTGCTTGTAGTTATTGCTCGGTATGCAATTTTTCTAGATGCCCCTCTTTGATTTTTTTCATACAATAAAAATCAATCAATCTGAGACCCTACCGGGCTTCAAAGAAGAAAAAATGAATTTTCTTTGGTGGAAGAATTCAAGAGTGAAAGGTAAAAGTATCTTTTATAAAAGGCCATACAAGATCCTTTAAAGCTTGTGGGACATCCATTCGTGGAGAGGAAAAAAGAAGAAGCAAGGATAGGATTCATGGTGAGAATGATTGTTTGATTTACTTAGGTTTAGGGTTCACTCTAGATTAAACAATATAAAAGGTAAAAAAGAAAGATAATAGTAAAGATAAGTGAACAAATGTGAGAATGGAAAAAAAAGTCGGTCATACTTAGATTCAAATTCATTTTGGAAATAAATGTTGTAATGAAACGGATAAATTTACACTTTGTGTAATCGTTTTTGTAAGATATCATAGCCTAAATGGAGAAAAGTAAATAAAATTGTGAAAAAGTTTAGTTTTTGTTAGTTATTTAGCACGAAAGAGAAGAAAATGAAACTTCTTCAACTGTGGGTAACATCGACGAAAAGATAGCTTTGATTCTTTAATTTCCTCTCTCGCTCTTGTAAATCCGCTTGCTCAGTAGGGTTCTGTATTTTAATTTTCTTGCCATGAACCGATTCATGAACATGGGTTGGCTACGATCGACCGGGTCTTAACAAAAATAGTTATCACCATGTCGAGCCTTAGCCCATTTCCTTATAGCTTGTTTAAGGCTACTTTGAGGTTTACATATTGTTTTCCACTATATTATAAAAAAAAATGATTTTTTTTTTATTCTAAACAGAATGATCCCCCACTTCCTTTCCCCTTGTTTACTACATTGTTTAAAGAATATATATATATATATAGATATTGAAGCACCGTGAGCTTCCCACCGTATGCCTGCTGGAACAATGAAGGGTCTTTCTTGGTGAAGCCTCGTTTCCAAAGCGCCAATTGTTTTGTGATGTCGAGACTGTTGGACCTCCATAAATTTAATAATCACAGAGGGATTTAAGAATCACAAACAAAATATATTATATTTGCTTATACATTTACAGTTCTGCTTTAAAACATTAAGTGTGTATATGCTTATACGTGGATGCTAATGCATCATTACGATGTTGTTCTTTATATTGAATAAGATTTTGAATTGATAAAAATAATATATGTACATGTTTGCATGTTGATAGTAGATTGTAAGCTTTGACTCATATCCTTTTTAAGGTTTATATTTTATTGTTGTTTCTCTTAAGGCTTAAGCATATGTACATGACTTGTATGAATCAAGATTATTAGTTTTGTTTCGTATTTTGTTTTTTCAATTAGAACATAATGTTTCAGTTTTGGAGTATTTCGGCGCACCGATTCGGGGTTGTATTGTTCATATATAATTAATTAATTAATTAATTATATATATAAATTAAAATATTAATTTAACAAACATAATTCAAATTTCAGATAAATTAACTTTAAAATATATAATATAAAAAACAAAGTCAAACAAATATAACCTTAAAATTAGAAATATCTCTAAAATTCTAAAATATTATAAAAATAAAATATCCTAAAATAAAAAAAATATAATAATTCAAAGCAACAGGCAATGCACCAAGCATTAAAATTATCCTTCAAAGTCCAAACATAATCTGCTTGTGGCCTAGAAGAGCCAACTGGATCGATAAAAGCCCTACATGTCTTCTTGTTAGAGTATTCAACTATTATGGCTGTCGAGAGTGGCTAGTCTCCTCTATCCTAAAACCAAGCCAAAACCTAAAGAAACACAAATTAGTCATGACTGATTTTAGTGAACTCACGAAAGGGGGGCCGTCCCGTTTCGACTGGTATTTTATCAAAAAAATAAAAATTAACCGAAATTTAAGCTGATATGAAAATAATATAGTTTTTTTTTATCTGGTACGAAACGTGTCAATCATTTTAGCTGAAAGGAAACAAATATAACAACTCTGGTATTAATAGGTTTTATACCTTTAATATGGGTTTTGGTGTATTTTATGGAGTTGAGTGGATTCTAGATTTCTAGTTTTAACAAACATCTAAGAAATATTGCTTTTCAGTCCATGATTTCTATATTGTTTTGATTATTGCAGGTATTTTCATAATTTATATTTTATTTGTTGTGTTTAATTTAAATTGGATTATAAAATGAAATAGTCTTAATATAGTGAATAATTTAGGTATTCAAATCTTCTTGTTTTTTTAATGATGATGATAATTTTATGTTATTGATTTCGTTGAAACATACTAAATAGATAAATTTATATCGATTTAAAATCCATATATTTTATAGTAAGCTTGTACTTCACATAAATTTTGTACAAATTTATTATTTTTTCTAAATTTATATTATAAAAAAATCTCATACAATTAATATTTTTTATATTTTTAAAAAATATGGTTGTGCTACGACGAGACGCGGTTTAATAGGTAGCAAGAATATAATTCACGTGGGTCATCACTCACTAGATTGAAATTCAAATTAAAAAACTTCCCATCAAATCTATATATCTATCGAGGGTATAAGGGCAACCCGTGAACCAACTTCCCACTTGGTAAGATATGGTTGGAACCAGAAGTTGCCTCCCCTGCATTCTGATAGTTGCCGACGGAAAACGACTGACGTTATTACATATATAGCCGATGATGATGATGATGATATCAAGATGAATAGAACGCAGCCACCTCTGATTCTATCTAGCATAATATATAATCATCCTCAACATGATTTAAAATCAAAACATCTTACTGCATGCAAATCTTCTTTGGGACACCTCATCAATCCAATACTCTTCATACATACATATATGTATGTATGTGTGTGTGTGGATGATAGTTGGAGTTGGCGGCTTTGTAAGTTGGCCCTTGTGAACAGCTTAATGCACTATTTTATTCCATCACGTAGTTCAGGTTCAAGTTGTGATTTTTATGTAGGCTTTCAGAAGTAGGGGATAACCCAGAATTTTGATCGAGTCTCGAGAACGACGAAGCACACTTCACTTCGGAGGAGTGGGGCATTCCTCAACTAGCATTTTATTAGGAAAAGAAAAGAAAAAGAGGACAAGTGGACATCCAAGTCTTGCGGGTCATATTGCAATTCCCTTGTTGAAATCACAAACAAAATATATATAAATTATTGGCGGCTCAGCTTTACTATCATCCTATCACCATCGTGTACCCATAACAAGACATTCCTCAATATCTAGGCACCATCCAAGTAAATCGAAACACTAAAAACCTTCAGCTAGCCAGCAAGAAACTAGCCTGCAGACATTTCTATGGCGGATGTTAGTGCATTACCTACCTTGGCCCCTGATGATCATACTCAAAAGGCTGAGCTTCGTGTGTCCAGTGACCCTAACTTCGCTGTCCACGGTGAGATTATGCTGGTAGTTCTGCTCTTGCTTTTCGCTTCATTTCTTCTGTCTATCCTCCTCTACTTCATGTGTGCAAAGCGGTTAAAGGACGCCTCAAAAGTCACCCGATCGGAGACTATTTCTCCGAGGAATTTTACCACTTGTAATTTCAAAGATCAGATCAGAGATGGGTATTTGGCGCGCCAATCTATGGTGTCCAACACAGCCCAGCAACCAGTTTAGAAATATATTATATATAGGGACACTGCATCTACTTCAAATTATGAGAGGCATACAGGGAGACAGCTAGCACGGTGCCTAGAATCTTTTTTCCCTGATGACTGCCGATGAGAATCATGGAGCTTGATTCTATACTAATTAATGTTCAAAATAACTTTCAAAATATGTCTGTGTATCTTCTCTTCACAATTCTCAGTTCTCTAGTATTTTCTGAGTAGTGGTTAATTAGTTCTTGATTTGATTGCTACTTACTCTTGCAATGGATTCTTGTAATTAGAAGATTATTTATGGCATAACCAGCTCTTACTCTTTCACCAAAAGAGGGAATCGGCACATTATATAAATCCACTGCACCTCTAGATGCACAAAAATTAGATTAAGTCTAATGATTGCAAGTGGCTTCCACCAATTAAGTAAGATTCCAAACTAGCTAGGCACTTACCCCACGATGTCGTGTGGATCGTTTTCAAAATTTATTACAAGAAGTTATAATATCATTACAGAGAATCACAGCTGGCATGCTAGACAAGATTCATAGACTTGTAAGAGAAAAACAATAAATTGATTCATTGCTTAGTATTTATTAATAATGGGAACATTACTATGATAATATGCATGGGATTTGTGATTTTTAAAAAATAATATAAATTATATTATGAAGTCTTATTTATAAGTTTAAGTTTTTAAACACTTGGTATAAAAATATATGCCTGTAGTAAATGAGATAATCTGTTAAAAAGATAATGAAATAAAAGGAAACGAAGGTGAGGAAGCCATATGATCAATCATTCAATCTTATAGTCCTTGCGATTAGGGTAGACTCTATTTGAAACCGACCACCCACCGTGTACGGATAAATCCAACTTGACACGGCTGCTTTCGAAGAAAATTCGTCTCACTTTCTCGTTGGATTCACCTCGTTTTGATTATTCTTTTTTATCCTATAAATAAATACCTTCGTTGAAGCCATCAGAGATAGTCAACATTTATGTCCCAATTTGAATAACTATGGTATGAATCTGCATTAATTGTATGAAATACACAGACAATTCTCTTTTCTAGGAGATAAAAAAGTTCGTATTGGTCAACTTTCGCTTACTGTTTATAGTACTGCATGTTCTAAGTGCCCCACATCTTGACCGCCAAGCACGGCAAGTTCATAGCAACTTCAAGGGAGGTGATCGTCTAACAAAGCCATATCAAGTTTTATAAAATATCATTCGAATCTGAATTTATATATCAAGTTCAAATCACTATCCATGTGAATGGATCACTAAACAGGTGAAAAATCAGCAAACTGCCATTCGATTCTGCACAGAAGGATGCTTCTATAATAGTGAAAAACATGGCTTCACGTTGCTTGACCTAACCATAAATAAGAACTGGCGGAAACACAGAGGGGGCGAGAAAAATAATTACATGCTATAGAGAATCAACTGTCAAGAGCTTGCTGCAGCAATGAACGCCTCAACAGCTTATGAACAGGTTTCACCAGTGGTCCCTTCTTGGCTAAACAAAGGAGACAATGCATGGCAAATGACAGCATCCACTCTGGTCGCCCTCCAGAGCATGCCAGGGCTTGTCATACTCTACGCCAGCATAGTTAAGAAGAAATGGGCTGTAAACTCTGCCTTCATGGCCCTCTATGCCTTCGCTGCTGTCCTCATTTGCTGGGTGCTTTTAGGCTACCGCATGGCTTTCGGCGATGAACTCCTCCCCTTTTGGGGAAAGGGTGCGCCGGCTTTAGGCCAGAAGTACCTAATAAGCAGAGCGAGGGTCCCTGAAAGTACGCACAGACGCGAAGATGGCACTAGCGAAACTGTTGAGCCTTGGTATCCGATGGCCTCGCTTGTGTACTTCCAGTTTACTTTTGCTGCTATCACCCTTATTTTGCTTGCTGGCTCTGTTCTTGGCCGGATGAATATTAAAGCTTGGATGGCTTTTGTGCCTCTGTGGCTCATATTCTCCTACACTGTCGGCGCTTTTAGTCTGTGGGGAGGCGGGTTTCTTTATCACTGGGGTGTCATCGATTACTCCGGCGGCTATGTTATTCACCTCTCCTCAGGAATTGCTGGGTTGACAGCGGCTTATTGGGTACGCAAATCAAGTCCTTTTTAACCAAATTCTGGTTTTATTAGATTCTGTGTTTCGCTCTTGCTGCCATGATGCTAACTTGTTAGAATTGACACAGGTTGGACCAAGGCTAAAAAGCGACAGGGAGAGATTCCCCCCTAACAATGTGTTGCTAATGCTTGCGGGTGCTGGCCTGCTGTGGATGGGCTGGTCAGGATTCAATGGAGGAGCACCCTACGCAGCAAATATCGATGCTTCAATTGCGGTGCTGAACACTAATGTATGCGCAGCAACCAGTCTGCTGGTATGGACATCTCTGGATGTTGTATACTTTGGCAAGCCATCAGTGATCGGAGCTGTTCAGGGCATGATGACCGGTTTAGTTTGCATCACTCCAGGAGCAGGTTAGTGTGTTTTTGGGTCTATTTACAGCGATATTAGCATTATTTTAGTTATTAAAACTATGAATGGTCTTAATTCATGCAGGACTGGTTCAATCTTGGGCGGCTATAGTGATGGGAATACTTTCCGGTAGCATTCCATGGGTGTCTATGATGATACTGCACAAGAAATCTGTCCTGCTTCAAAAGGTATTTCTTTTGCTTCTCCTGTATATGCACGAGTCCTTAATAATTGAAGTCTTGACAAATTGCCAATCTCTTTGTACAACTTCTCCTACCTCCTCCAATCTATTCAAAGTTGGTTTTGGCCTAAACTAAGACAAGAAAGATAAAAAGATAGTGGATGTGCAGCAAGAGTTGACAATCAAGCCACTCGAGTTTAGGTGGCTCTCCACTAGCACGCAAGAGTAGACTATCAAGCCACTCAAGTCTTGCATCATATATAATAGCAAGTTGTTCAGATTTATCGGCCATAAATCAAGACTTAATGTGAAGCTAGAAAAAAAATTGATGAAACGAGGGGCTGTTCATTTCAAGAAAGAACGAGGCCAATAGCCAAACCAGTGAGAACTTCATGACAGATCAGTGGAAGATGGATGCATAAGAAATTCAAGAAATATGAGATACCTTGAATTTTGGTTGTATCCATCTCATCGTAATTGGACTAGTAATTTATTTTTATTTTATTTTATTTTTTTGTCAGAAAAACCAGTAGGTTTTTTCTCCATGTAATTTTTCAACTCTTGAATAGGTGGATGATGACTTCATGACCAAGTCCACATCCCAGCCTAAACATGAATGTCTTAAAAACCCTTATCAGGCAAACAAGTCCTGCTATTAAAATCAAATACAGAGAAAGATGAGAGCATATAACTTTGAATACCCTTTAGCTATAAATGAAAAGTAAGTAGAAAGAGTAATTTTTTGGGTAATATAGTATACTAAATACCATCTGCTACATAACAAAGGTCCATGAGCTAATGTGTTTTTCTTTTCTGTGGTTATAACAGGTGGATGATACACTGGGTGTCTTCCACACACATGCAGTGGCCGGGCTCTTGGGCGGACTTCTGACCGGACTTTTAGCAGAGCCAGAACTCTGTGGCCTTATACTGCCAGTTAGAACAAGGGGCGCGTTCTATGGTGGAAGTGGAGGGGTGCAATTCTTGAAGCAAGCGGTGGCAGCCATTTTTGTTATAGCCTGGAACGTGGTGTCCACAACCCTAATCCTTCTGTTTATCAGGTTGTTTATACCATTGAGAATGCCTGAGGAGCAGCTTGTTATAGGAGATGACGCAGTTCATGGAGAGGAAGCTTATGCTTTGTGGGGTGACGGAGAAAAATATGACGCGACTAAGCACGGCCGGAATGCCTCGTTGTTTGGAGAAGAAACATCAGAGTCTCCGTATGTTAATGGTGCGCGAGGTGTGACCATCAATTTGTAAGCAGTAATGAAACAAAAACCATCAGTTTGTAAGCAGTGATGACTGCATCCACACGCACACAGAAGCATAGCAGTTTTTCATTTCTTGGTGTATATTAATGAGCACATAGTTTGATTTGTAAGTATGATTTTGATGCATGTAATATTGAGTTATAAATTTTACTGCCTAATTTGAGAAGAAAATAACAGGATCATTGTAGCTATAATAAGTAGAGAGGCAGAGAAAAGACATGCAGAGCGTCAAAACGGCAAAGGATCATTAGGCAACCAAAACACAGATAGAAATTTGCTGCTCAATCACAACGTTAAATATTAATGCGAAGCAGTATCCTGAAACTGAGTCTATAACACAGCAATTTTACATAAACAGGGCCAAGTGCAGCTTTCGTGTCCAAGCACAACAACAGCTGAAATAAGTTGGCCATAGACCTTCAGGAGGACCAACAGGGGATCATATCTTCAATACCATAGGCAGCTGGTACAATTGACTTTTTTGTGATGAAACGCTCTTGTTGGTCATCTTCGAAAACGAATGCACCTAGAACCTAATTCAATACTCATATCAGTTGCCAGAAACACAATTGGGCATTCGTATGAGTGAACCAGTGGCAAACATAAACACTATTGTGACAGTTATCTTGTGTTTATACAAAGTTTCCGGCAAGAGAACGACTAAATAATAGATCTTCAGTATAGGAGATATCATAATGGCACTGATCCATAAAACACCACTTCAGCTGGGCCAGTCATGTACACTTGGTTATCTTCCTCCCTCTCAATCTCCAGTGGGCCTCCAGGTAAATCAACATTGCATTTCTGTTTCACAATAACAATGGTGAGGCATACGAAGATTAACTGATAGGACATTTAGAGATGAAAAAAGGTAGCAACAAGCAACTATTCAAGGAAAATTCTAAACTTGTAACATATGATATTCTTCTGGAATTGGGATATGTTAAAAGGCTTGCTACACATTCCAAAGGCACGGTTGAACTTCCAATCTGAAACTTACCCTCGTAGCACGACCCTCAAGAACTGCTGCAACCACTGCTGCACAAGTGCCGGTTCCGCAGGCCAGTGGCTCCTACAATCACAGAACAATGATGAGTTTTCCAGTCAAAGAATCATAAGGATTATTTGATAGACAGCCACAAGGTAGCAAGATAGATGGAAATGTCCATTGAATAGAAACTCACCTGCCCCACGCTCCCAGGCACGCATTTTGTGATGTGAAGGTGAATAAACTTGCACAAATTCTGCAGGTCATGTTAAATAGAGAATCAAAATACGACATAAATACTTAAGAGACATGGTATTCTACAGAGGATATTCAAAATAGTACAGCTCTGATTAGATGCAGGTGCTGAATCTTTAGTAGGCTATTTTAAATAGTATTGCATTAATAACATTTGAAGTGTCTAATACCATCCCTTGTGCCATCACCTCTCGTATAAAAACTCCAAGTTTGCTCGTAATTAATCAAGAGCTAGACATACAGTAAAAGTAGTGATGTAAAAGCACAATATAAAGCATTAATAAGTTCACCAGAGAAGTACTATTGCTTGAGGATGGAGGCATCAATATCGGTATGCCTGACTTGCCAATGCAGGCACATAGACATGGTCATGTTTGAACACATTGGCGTTGTTGTTCAATATATTCTGGCTAAAATGAATTAGAATTTATAGAAATCCTCAAGGACAACTTTTGTGAGGTAAAAAAACAGTGATTTGTTTTATATGTTCAGGTATATTATCAATTGTAATCCCTTCTATGAATATCGACGCAAATATTTTGTGCATTTGCTAAAATATCTAGCATCCTTCAAAATCTTGAACTCACATTAAATGCTTAGAAAGAACAAACATAAATCATAGAATGCATGAAAGTAGTAGATTCCTAACTTCACCACAACATTATATACAAGCACTTGCACACACGCATATGCATTAACACACATTACGAGTCAAGAGAATGCATACACGGACCATCTGACTAATAATGCAGCAACCATTACTGGAATAGAAAGCATTCTCTTTGATAAGTCATCTTGGCTCCTACTTCGTCCTACCTCAAGCAAATGGAGATATAATACTTATGAGTTTCAAAATGTATTTTTTTAGAAATTTAAATAAACAAACAGAAAAGTTGCAGAATTTAAATGCACTTAAGATGCATCAAACAGGAGATCATTCATGAATCATACGAGGATACCAGCACCATGAGAACTACTGAGAATTTAAATTGTTTAATGCAATCCAAAGAATGTATAAGATTAAAAACGCCCAGGTTCAAATCAAAATCACATATCATATCGGGCACTCCACATAGCAATGCCAAAGCAACATGAGAATAAATCGCAACCACTATGCGCAAAAAACAAAATCAAGCTCTGGCACTTGTTACAGTCCAAAAACTATCGCAACATAAGAACTAACCAGTGTTAGTTCGTGCTGGGAACGCATCATGATGTTCAAACTTAGGACCGATTTGAGCCAGATTTAATGCATCAACCTGCAAATCCTGTTATTACAGGCAGGAGCATCAATAACAAACAAAGAAATACCATTCCTATAAATCATCTACTAATTAGGCAACACACAAATGCCAGTGCTTTAATCCAAAATGCATACCTCCCCTCCTTTGGTGCCGAAAGTTACACAATGAGGATTTCCCATGCTAGCACAAGTCACATTCCAAGTCACTCCATCCACAACCAATTCCGACTTCACAACAGCATCATTCTTATTCGAAGCCAATTTTGTTGGCACGTTAGCTGCTTTAAGCACCGGCTGCCCCATATCAACCTTAACTAGCCCATCTTCTTGAATCTCAGGAACAATCAAACCAGCACCAGTGTGCACAGTAAGACCCTGTCTCTTCCCATGAAGATTCTCCAACTCGGCAATAAACCTGGCAAAACACCGCACCCCATTTCCACACATCTCCGGCTCACTCCCATCAGAATTAAATATCCTCATTGTGTAATCAGTTCCATTAACCCCAGGCAAAGCAAAAATCACCCCATCTGCCCCAATCCCAAAATTCCTATCACATAACTTCACTGCTTGCTCTGGTGTTATCTTGGGCTCGCTAGAGTCCCTATTATCAACCTAACTCAAACAAATGAAGAAGCTTTAAGAAATGATAAATAATAAGAAATAAATTATCATAAGAGAAAAAGGGATTGCCAGAATGAAGTCATTGCCGAGGCCGTGGTGTTTGACAAAGTGAAGGGATCTGCTGCCTTCTCTTTGATCAAGAAAGGAGGAGGATTTGGATGAAGTTTTCTGCGGGGCTGCTGCTGATTCGATGCTCATCGAAGAGTAAACTACTAATGACCGGGACTTCGGGTTCTTTCAAGTTGAATCGAAGAATAGTGAGAAGTGGTGAGGGAGAGGGAGAGTTGGGAGTGGCGAGTTGTGGGTTTTAGAAAGAGGGAAACAGTGGCGGCTGCAATAGTTTCGGTCATGGCTGCGGTTGTTCTGGGGGACATAGGAGAGAGGAGTGACGGACTTTTCTCTGTCTGCCATGTCAATGTCTACTTTGGTTCTTCGGAGGGGACGGTGAATTTTTCTGGTTAATGATTTTCAACCGCGAATTAACAACTGTTAAATATTTTTCATTGTAACCTTAACCATTGAATATGAAGTTATGAACATAGGATCATCTCACATCGATCATCTTGATATTTGGAGAAATCAGATGCTCGACACGGTTACAGAAATAAGACACTCAATTAGAGCTTTATAATAATATTTAATTAATTTTAAACACCTTATTAAATTTAAATTCTCAATAAAAAAAATTCTAGCTTGATTGTTTAACATGTTAGTTATGTTGGGAAAAGTTATGATCGAGTTTTGTCGAGATGATTTAGATTCATGAACCTCATTGTATATTTGTGAACTCATCTATTTATTTATTTTATTTAACTTTATATTTTGATGCAAATTATATGTGTGTGTGTAATTTTAAAGGTGACATGGACATCATGCATCGATGATTTGATTAGAAGAACATCTCCACTATGCATAGAGAGAAATGATTTATCACTACCAATTGTCTTTATGCATTGTTTTTTTTTTTCCATAATTAAAGTGGACTACTCAGATCAGAAAATGTGTTAGTTTAAGTTGCATGACACATATACGATGATGTTGACACGCTTGATGGCATGCATGTTATTGATCAATGATTGGTCAATGATTCATGTTCAATGTGTCAATATATAGCATACCAGAAGAGATCATATATTTATATAGAGGTATCTATTTATCGAGTTGAACCTCAATAAGTTTTGGTACATAAGCATAGCAAGATGGTTCATAACACCATCATGGGAGCATAACATGTCATGAACCCTGTTATGAGATGTCGACAGGACACCCTGCATAAATCAAAGTGTAATTTTTTACCATGTAATAAAATTTATTTATATCATATAAACGACAATATAATATAGCAGGTGGATTCTTTCATACCAATAATTGATGATGTTGTTTACCATGAATGACGATGACATGCTTGTAGTTTTGATATTGATGTGAGTGGGTCAAGTGATTTTGCTGGCTTGAACTACAGACACTGTTTTTGTGGTTCTATAAAACTGAAATAGCTAAGACAGGCAGCAGGATGATATTTCTTGCTCAACAAGTATTGCCACTGTTCTTACAACAGAGTGGAAATTAGTTTTTAAATATGCTAGTTTGGGAAATAAGTTTGCTAACTTTGATAAAAGGAAAAAAAAAACTATGTTTTTCCACCATCCGTGGCCGTGGGGCCTGGGCTTGAATCTTTACGTCAAGTCAAATTATACATGGTTTCTTTCAAAAGTTACCCAGTCCTATCCCAGCACACAGCACTGGACTTGTTATCGTTTTATCTTCTTTTTATATGATTCTACTGTCAATCAGTCAAGTCTCTCTGTTTATTTTTCATTTCTTAATCTGCTCATACAATTTACGGTGGTGAGCGAGCATTATCATTGCATCTTTTATATCGACGCATGTCTTTAGGGTTCTATCTCAGTACAATTATATCAGACTTTAAAGCCCAGTATACTTCTGCTACAAGCAAAGCTAGTCGAGCAATGATAAGCTAACTCTTCAGAATAAAAAATGGCAGGATTCGAACGTGAAACCTCGAATGATTTCTTCTTTTTTTCTGAGCAAGCTGCTGGGGGCTTATGCAGTCTAGTCAACATCTGTCAAGAACTCCTTTTATTTATGTTAAATGATAAATCACGCGGCAGTGTTGTATCAGTGTTAAGATTGATGTGGGGGTTGACAAAAGCGAAGCTGAGATTTGGAGTGGACAGGAAAGGCCAGCTGCTAGCAGAGGTTATTTCGGTCGAACAAGCAAGGATAATATGATAGATAGGGTTTTTCTACCTATCCACCTACCCTCAAACGTGAAAACCGGAGCCACATGTGCTTTTGCTGCTGCTTCTTGTCTTCCATCCCTATCACCATCTCTCTGGATTAGCTAATTTCAGCTTTTATTGCCATGGAATTTCATTCGGACAGCTCAGTTTCATCTTCGTAACAAACTGAACTATGTGTCGAGTAAAGGTACTCCTCGCGGTTCTCTCCTTGTTTGCCAACAAAATAGGTTGCCCTGACTGCTCCTTCACTAAGCACCCGTTTGGCAACGTGGTGGGCACCATGTTTGCCAAACGGGATGAAAGTTTGGTGTTTGGTAACAACCAAAAACCATTTAAAATGAGTGGGTCCCACCGATTTTTAAGTCCCGAATGGCGTTTTGAAAAAAGAACCTGGGAGGTGCTTTTCAAACGCCGGTCGGGATTGCGTTTTGACTAAACAAAAAAAAACGTCGTTTATTCCTCTCATCTTCCCGAAATGCCATCGCCTGTTCTTCTCCTCTCATCTTCTCTGCATCACGCCCTTCCTTTTTTAACTTTTCATCAATCTGCCCCAAATCATAATCCCACGGCACGCACACGTTCGCGTCCGTGCACATAATCTCCCCCAATTTAGTTTCTTTATCTTTCAATCCCAACCAATCAGACTTCGCAATATATCCCAACAACTTCGTCTTCTGAGTCCCTGAGCAATATGAAACAATAGAAACTCTTAGCACTGCCTTTGGTTTTAAAGAGAAAAAAATCGAAAAGGAAGTGAATTCCACCGAGCCGCCATCATCTGAAGCCATGTGGGACTCGGTAACAGTGTCCATGGGAGAGGAGACCCATGGGATAGAGAGAGGAACATTGCGGGAGAGTTTAGTTGAGAGGTTAACGGCGTCTGTTGGGAAGTCGATGTAATGAGGGAGGAAAATAACATCGTCGTATGTGTAGGAGTAGCCTTGGGATTATAGAATTTGTTTTTGATGTGGTTTTATGCAAAAAAAAAAAATAGTGGGAGAAGATTTTAGATAGGGTCTTGTAGAAGTTACATATATATATATATATATATATATATATATATATATATGAATGGATGTATGTATAAATATGTGTGTATTTCCATGCCCTTTTAAGTAATTTTACAAATTAAAAGCAGTTTGTAAAAATTGGAAACCAAACACCCAAAACTGTTTTTTCTTCAACCTCCAACTCAACCACAGTTTTAACCAAACACCTAAATGCTTTTTTTGAAACACAGAAAAAGCACTTTTTTTGAAACTCCATTTTTCCAACCTCAACCGCAACAGCAACCACAATACCAAACAGGCCTAAAACTTCAGCTTATAATCTGTAACTTAACTATCATAGATTCGTAGGGGAGACTAGCTAGCTAGGTTTCTTCTCGCTCTTGAAAATGGACTGGGGATTATTTTTACGGCAAACAATTTAATTATTACATCTTTGTCTTGTCTTCCGTTTTTTGTTGTTGTCGAAAGTTTGTGCTGGCTTACACAGTACAGAAATTTTAACACTGTCAGGAAATCATTTGAGGCGACTTATGACTTTTATTTGGAAATTGTATTAATTATTCTTAATAAATCAAATTTAAAGCCGCGAGGATTTGTTTGAAAAAATGTTGAGCAGGATTAGAACAATTTTTTTATTAGAAAATGAATTGTATAATGGGTTTGATTTTCTTAATGAATTTGTCCATGAATTAATTGATACAAGATCATAACTCACTTCATATTTATTTAGTAGCAAATAAATAACATGAATGCTTAATTATTTTTAATCTTTTAGGTGAGATGGTTCAGTAGTTCGAATCTCACCACCTCCATTCTAGTTGATAAAAATTAAGCACAAGGTGATGTGAGCATGTGCAAGTTTCAAGCCCAAAGGGCTTTCATTTGAAGGGGTGTGTTAAAAAATAATATAAATCATATTATGTGGCCTCACTTGCAAGTTTAAATTTTTAGATGAGATGGTTCCTTAACAATACCAAATTATATTAATATCAATCACAGTTTGCAGCTTTGGGATGCTATTAGAGATTGTGTCTTTGAAGATTGGCATTCAATTATTGATATAGACATTTATATGAGATGATACTTTTTTCATCACTCATCATTTCATTATACCTACATGATCATGTTTCATGAGGCATCCATGTAATTCAATGCATTACAAACTGTGATATCATAAACATAATAAATTGATATACAGTATTGTTTTACATACAATATTTATTAAATAATGTTAATACTATTACCAATGATAACTGCTAATTGATTATTAATGTATGTATATAGATTCATTACTTGGTACAGGAAGCTCGAAAAACATCAATGACCATTGGTAAAGGTGTTGATGAGATGAGGTGTATATTGGCCAACACCAAGCTTAATTTTATGTCGTGGTATTATTCGAGAGGCTGAGGATACTGGGTGTCTTAAAGTGACATTAGTGAAATACAAGATTACTTATCGTGGGAGTATTGGAGATGTTGTTCCATCGACAAGCATCTTAGGTCCATCAACAAGTGCTCCAAACCCTTCCACGAGCTGGAGTGATTATTAGATATAGTTACATGCGATTATATGTTACATATGATAATTGTAAATAAATGTATAGTTAATTTATTTTTGATATAATATTAGCTACATGTTATTATAATAAATATATAGTTGATTTAACTTTAATATAGTATTATATCATGTTAATCTTCAGTGTAGTTTTGTTATTTTTGATTGAAGATGTTATCTACTGATTATGTAGTTTGTGTTTTGAAACAGAAATTAGGTTATTGAATTGTCCAAATTGTTATATTTTTTTGAAAAGAAACTATCCTAGGGTGATTCTCTTAGTTGAATAATAAATGTTTATTCCTCGAGTCTTGCAATTGATATTTACAACTCTCTAGTTGCAAATAAGAAAATAAGATTATTGAGTTGCATATATACTATCCATGGCTCTAATGTTGGTTCTGTAAATATATATTTTTTTCCTATACTATTGTATTTAATTTTTTTTAGCATGCTAATTTCTGAAAACCCCCATTCTGGTGGTGGTGCCTACCAAAACTTCCTATTCCCACAGGGTGGGATCTCAACGATGCTTTTAAGATGGATCGGCTTGAATCTTAGTACTCGTTTGAAACAACTTTGCTCCAAAATTCTCTAGAAAAGAAGAGCCCGAGCTCTTTTCTTTTCTCCTAAAAAAGTACCGATTCAAGAGAACATGAATAGTTGTGTCTCTTTGAATGAACAGTGCGTAACCTCAGGGAGACACCGTTCGTTCGTACACTATTAAGACCCACCATGCTACTATACGATACGTCCACTTCGATCTCAGATGACGGACCCCCACCTACTTCCCTCTTTTTTTAGGGCCCCCCCCCTCTTCATCCCTGACCCAGTCCCAAACACAATTCTCCCTCTCTCTCGACTCAGTTTGTAATTCTTTTATGGAGGGGTCCCTGGTTGCAACATGCCACAGATTTCGTAGAGAAACACGTACTGATCATGCATTTTCTATCCATGGATACTTGAAAATGCAAATATGTTGTAAAACATATACTTATACGTTATAATATACAGTGTCTTTCCATTCAATTAATAACCAGAAAACAAGGGAAGCAATTGTAGATCATCAATGAGTTTTATGAGCAACCAGTGAAAGTATAACTAGATCTTATTATATCCCGATTAAAATGTAAATACAAAGGTATCATAGTTGGACCCATGTTTAAGCAAACGAGGTGCTAAGAAAAAGGTGAAGCAAATATTGCCTTTTGCGTGGACTAGGGTCCTGGTTGCAGTGCGGACACCCGTATCCTGCGCCAAAGATTAGCTGATTCACATGACGACATCTTCTTTATTTTAATTATTTGAAATGGTACGGGCCACATGTTGCTGGCTCTATAAATACGTTCCATGTTCAAAACAACCCTACCATGTCCAAGACAAAACTTCGCTGTTGCTACCATAAGCAAGTTAGATCTCGCTAGTTCTGCCATGGACTACCATTCTGCGACAAACCCTAGCTCATCTGGGTCATCTTCTGCACCCAAGAATGGCAGAGAGAAGAAGATGGGTGGCAAGAAAAGCAATGGTGGGGTGAAGTTATCGACTGACCCGCAGAGTGTGGCTGCAAGGGAAAGGAGGCATCGTATAAGTGACAGGTTCAAGATTTTGCAAAGCCTGGTTCCTGGTGGGACCAAGATGGACACGGTGTCCATGTTAGAGGAGGCCATTAATTATGTCAAGTTTTTAAAGAATCAAATATTGCTTCACCAAGCTTTAATGAACTTTGTGGACGATGAACGATCTCTTGATTATTATCTTCCTGCTGGTTCTGCTCCGCTTCCCACCGAACAACTTTCATACCTGGACAGCAACCTCGCATCCGCAGTGCATCCTTCCTCTTCGCTGCCATTCCCAGATCCTTACTTTCAAGCTGATGAGATTTGATAGTGAGAATTAGTATTTTGAGTTCTTCTCCGTGTATGTATGGGTAAGCACGCTTGATCAGTTGTGGTGTAGATGGGTTAGCGTGCTGGTGGTGTCATTAACCTTGAAGTATTAGTGGTAGTAATTAGTCCCAGGTTACTTCTTGCACTGTTCTGCGTGAAGATTTATCAAGGTGGGGACGATTACTTAAGGATAAATTTTAATTTGCCCTCTCAAAGTTTATGTGTAGTCTCAATTTTATCTAAAATCTCTTACATGTTTCAATTAGATCTCCTCGACTTTTTTCATTTTTGGACGTTTTTATTAGAGAAGAAATGAAAAATGTGTGGAAATTCAATTTCATCCCTATCATTAATGAAATGTATCAATACAATCCAAAAGGTAAAAATGAATGGAAATTCAATTTCTTTTATATTGATATATTTCATAAACTTCAGGGATGGGGCTGAAACTTGCAAGTGTTTTCTGTCACTACCTGAAGTGGATGGACGGGGGAGAAAAACATTGGAGTAAAAATAAAGGATGTAAGGTCCGATTGAAATAAAATAAAAAGTTTTAGATAAAATTGAGAGAGATTTACTCGTTATTTAATAACTAAATAAAGTTTGTGATGCCCCCTTTAATTAGTTGATCAAAGAAGAGAGTAAAACTTAATGTTGAGCATGTGTTTTAGTAACTAGCTAGTAGTCTTTCGCAGCTTTTCATAGAACGCTTCGTTAATTAAAAATAAATCTAGTTATTGTATTTTACACAGAATAAATCACGTTATGGGTGAGATATATGATGTAAAGACCCTATTGCAAATAAATTAAATTGTGTTCAAATAAGAAATAAAGTAGTAAGAGTGCAAAACTTATACCCCCTCCTCTATTTAAAATAATATTTCTTTGCTATAAACCTTGGACCGTTGTGTGCTCGATGGAAACATAGTTTTCTATGGGAAAGTGATATACATGTTGTGGGCTATTTATTTATTTATTATTATTATTATTATTTTATTAACGTGAGTGTTTGGTGGGTCAGTTTACATGTATTTCAATTAATTTTGCGGGTTATGAAGTAAATGATCATGGAAGTCTCTAATACCTATTATATTATTAACAACTATAAATCTCAAACTTGAAATTGAAACAGGAAAAACAAACTCTTTAGTAAAAACTCTTTACTATTGGGGCACATACTATATAATTATTTTGGGGTAATTTATTAATGGGATTACTAAAACACTCCGATTGCAAGTCTTTGAATCAAATATTAACCTTTCATATAAAGAAAGATTTTTTAACGGAGAAAAGGAACGATGCCGATGTATATTTTAAAAGAAACATTCTCATTCAAATCAAGTGATAAATTTGATACGCAATAAAATATTTTTTAAGAATTTGTTTTTAGATAATAAAGTGATGTATTCAATTCTATCGTGTTCATCAATATTGATCATCATCGATGATTTCTTTTCTTGTCGCAACCAAATGTTTGACATCTAAATGAGTTTTTTTGGTTTTTTTGGATGTGATATTGATTATTTTTAAAGTGTATTTTACTTTAAATGTATTGAAATGTTTTATATATATAAATACATTAAAATGAGTCAAAAACACTAAAAATATTAATTTGAAACAAAAAAATAACTAAATTTTAATGAAAAGAGAGTTCAACATCAGTTTCAAATACACATTTTATACTCATTTTATATTAAAAAAAAAAATTGTCATAAAACATTTTTTTAATTATGGGGTGGCCATGTTGATGTTGGTGAAATAGGAGGTGATGGTAAAGAAAAGGTGCTGGTGAGATAGTGATATTTGGGCTAGATGATAGTTGTGGTAAGATGACAGTGACAGTAATGAGGTGATCATGGTGGTGGTAAAAGAGGAGGAGATGGTGGAGGATGAGATGACAATGTAATGGTGACGGTGAATCATGATGGCGGCGATTATGAGGTTATGGCATGAACATAATCTTATTTGAAAAATATAAAATAATTCAATGGCTTTTTAAATAGCATTTTAATTATTAATTTAAGTATGAGCTTACATATATCAGTTATCCGCTCAATATTTTAAAAAATTACAGCAGGTAAAGGCTAATATGGCTACAATAATTTTTCAACCACCTTTAATGATAAAAAAAATAAAGATTTAGTTTTTTATTAACCCACGAAGATTAGTTTTCAATTTATTTTTACTAGAAACCCCCTCTAAAATATTTTTAAAACCTAAATTACTTCATTTCTAACTCTAAAAATGCTGTAAAATCACTGTAAAAAACTAGAAATCAAATTTAAAAAGAATTTACAAGTCCGTGTCTATTTTTTTGACGTGGACAATCACCACCATTAAACTCACAGTTTTGAGTTGAGCCCACTGATAGTAAAATTAATTTTTTATGATCTATTTTTCAGTCCTCTCTCATCTTTCATAGCATAAAAAATGAATTGTGATGGAAATGATATTAAGGGTTAGAAGGTAAGAATATAAAACTTTGGGGACCAAAGTGATTTTCTTAAGTTTTCTATATGATCCAATTAAAAATATAGATTAGTTTCTGAATTGGGTGTTCGGATTATATAGTATTTTCGCAACCCTGGTGTTCTCTGACGGGAATTTAAGATGTTCTGAAGCAGCATCACTCATTATTAAGATATTGCTAATGAGTATGGATGATTCTATCAAATAGCAGAAGAACTTGTCATCTCCGACTTCAATTTTGACAGGCCAAGTTCTGTCCAGGATTCTTTGCTTATCACGATGCTTTCAGAAGTCCCCTTTCAACCCAGGGCCAGGACAAAAAACAACCCTTCTGAGTGACTCCATCTCTGCTGCAGTTACACTTCCATTACCTTGTATAACGAGACCGACCGCTGGTAACAGCTAAGGATTGTAGTTCTGATCCTTTTGGTTTCTAAGTTCCATCATCACCTGCATTAGAGAGGGTGTTTTCATCAGCAGCGGGCAAGGACAATCTACAGCTTCTGAAAGGTGCAGGTACGTTCATTTATGTTTAATTCATGCCTATCGCTCTCTCTCTCTCTCTCTCTCTAACTTGTCAAGGCAATCACAGAGAGAGAAGAAAGATGAAAAGGAGAGAACTTGTCAACAGGAAAACAACAAAATATAGAAATGGGGCGCTTTAGATTCAAGAGAATAAACACGGGAATCAACAGAGCACATAAAGATCACAAACTCTGGTACTTTAGGAAACAAAAAAACGTAAATCCCGATTGCATCAAAAGAGCACATATATGCCATTGTGGCTAAATTTGGCTTCGTCAGGGAATGCAGCAAACCATGGTTGGCTGCAATCCCAAACGGGTTCAAGTCTACTGAGGGTTTGGTTGACGGCTATTGGCAGCAGAGACCCTAGAGCCCCATTGCAACAGTTCTTTACTGGTGTCATCCTTGTGAACAATAACCTCGATGAAGCACAAGCTATCCTTCTCCGGTCCTGTTGCTGTCTTAATCGCTTCAACCAGCTCATCCTCGCAGAACACCTGAAATGTCAAGTTCAGAATATGATGTCACGCACTTGATTTTGCTACGTTGATATCCACGCATTGAAGTAAACGAACCACTTGGTTACAAGCTCACCTTGGCTGTCCAGCACTTGCCTTCACCATTGTGGATGGCATCAACCAGGCTAGTGTAGTTCCAGTTCTTAATCACATTGTAAGGACCGTCATGGATTTCGACTTCAATTGTGTATCCGCCATTGTTGATGAGGAAGATGATGTTCTTCTGTCCACATCGTAGCATTGTAGACACATCTTGAGCAGTTACCTGTAAGAAATTCAAAGAGCATAAGTAATACTTTAAATACCAAATTTCAGGGGGGGGAAGCGTGTGTAATGTATAACCAAATTACAAATAATGATTTCATGGATGGACGAGGGCATGAATATGTCAAAATCTGAGATGTTAGCCATGGAGTACAAAACAGAGTTCAGCGTAGTGTGATTGGCTGTCTACCTGAAAGCTACCGTCACCTATGCAAGCAATCACACGCTTCTTTGGCACAGCCTGAGCATACCCAAGAGTTGCACCAACTGACCACCCAATTGATCCATATTGCATTTGGAACTCGTACCTACAAATCCAATCTATTTATATCTTTCAGTTCGAATTAAATAGCCATGACATCGTATATCAAACTCTCAATTGCTTACCCGCATCCCCTAGGCAATTTCAGCTTCTGACAGTTAAACCAGGAGTCTCCAGTCTCAGAAATCACAGCAGTTTCACTGGACAGCATCTTCTGTACACGCTGGAACAGAACATTAACCCTCAAAGGTTCTCCGGGGGCATTGCTCGATGGTTCCCCCTCGGGAACAAAAATTCTCTGGTAATTATCATAAGCAGTAGTGTTGGGCTTGATCTTCTTTGCAAGAGCCACGAGGAAATCTTTCATCAGAACACAGCCAAATGCAGGTCCATTTGCAATAATCACACGATCAGGCTGCACGATAATCGCCTTCTCTTTCTTGAGAAGAAGAGAATACCCAACAGAACTATAATCATTGAAAATAGGTCCAGCAAACAAGTAAGCATCAGCAGACTCCACGATCTCAGCACAGAATGCAGTGCTCACTGCACCCCAATAAGTCCCAATGAAATGTGGATGATGCTCTGGCACAAGCCCCTTAGCCGATGGCATAAGAGCGAGCGCATAACCACATGCATCAGCTAACTCCACAAATGCCTCACTTGCACGAGCAGCTCTCAGTTTAGGGCCACCCACCAAAACAGGTTTCACTGCCTTGTTCAAGAACTCGGCAGCCGCTTCGGCTGCAGCCTCTAAGCCCAACTCATTACTCATTCTGTACAAGAAAAATCAATAGAACACGTAAGTATCAAATCACCGCCAGAGAAATTTAAAAGCAGGGATCAATCAAGAATCCAAAGAATAAGAGGAAGAAAAGCACTTGGGGGAGAGCGAAAATGGTACTGGCTCGCGACTAAAAGTAGGATGAGGGATTGCTGACAGGTTACAGCTAACACTGATGTAAACAGGCTTGTTTTCTTTCAAAGCAGTTGAAATAGCAGCATCTATCTGTTCGTGTGCCTCCTCCAAGTTATTCACCACAGCCTATCAAAACACCCCCACATACCATTAATCGATATAATTAACCTGTTAATAATAATAATAATTAAATAAATAAAAGCAATAGCAATTTCCAATTACCTGATAACAAGTAACGGTCTGGAAACATCTTAGTTCCTGGCTAAAGTCAGGCAAGCCAATGGTATGGTGTAAAATCCTGTTCGTCCCATAATCATTCGAGTTGGGTCCACCAACAATGCATATGACAGGCAGATTCTCGCTATAAGCACCAGCAATAGCATTTAGCACACTGAGTCCACCAACAGTGAACGTGACGACACACGCGCCAACACCACGCGACCGTGCGTATCCATCAGCAGCATAGCCCGCGTTGAGCTCGTTACAGCAACCGATAAGGTTGAGCCCAGGCTCGGCGATCAAGTGGTCGAGGAGAGTGAGGTTGAAGTCACCAGGGACAGAGAAAACGTCAGTGACACCGATTTGGACGAGTCGGCGAGCGAGGTGGCGACCCAGTGTTGAATGGGATGGGTTTGTTATGGCGGATGAGACTGAGTTTTTGATTGTTGATACGGAGGCGTTGGTTGGGTTAATTATGTCGTTGCTCGTTGGTTTGCAAGTGGCCAGAGATCCTATCCCAGTGTCCATGTTGAAAGTTTTTCTTTTCTTTTCTTTTCTGTTTTTGGTGGAATTACAATAGAACAGTGGGAGAGAAATATAAAGACAGGTGCCTGTAAGAAGAAGAAAATGTTTGAAGAATTTAAAGTCAAATATTGTTGTGAAAGAGGTTCGGTGTTTCTGTTGTTAAGATTAAGATTATTAATTACTTATTAAGTCAAAAAAACAGGGCGTGGGAAGGTTTTGTTAGTGACACCCTTTTTAACGTGGATTAAGGTAATAATCCATGGTTTTGGTGTTAAATATGGATTGAAGTGTTGATCCATGGTTTTCTTTTTTGGGGGAAATATCCTCGTGGATTACATTATTAATTTCTTAAAAAAAAATTCATCTCTTAATTAATTTATTTATCAATTTATTTCTTGCATTCATTGGAATTTCACTTGAATATTTGTTTTAGATTCATGACTTACGGGATCTCTGGGTATTGAGATAAAAACAAATTGCAAGGTTTAGACTAGTTGAATGAAATTATGTTGATATGCAACAATTGAAGCTAAAGGAATCGAGTCTGAATAATATATAAATATTTAGCTTATTTTGTTATAATAACCGGGGATCAAATTGCATGGTTAGATAAGAGATTAATTTTTATTTTTTTAATTTAATCTCTCATCATAAAGTTGATAATGTTTGATTGTATTACTTTAAAACAAGATTTCAAAGATCTTTTACTTATCTATCTATCTATCTATCTATAAATTCAAAAGAAAAATGGGTCTTAAATATTTACATATTCATCTATCTTTTGCTTTTAGAAAACATATCGATTCACTAATTTAGTACTTAATTAACGTTAATAACTTTGTCTTGTTTAATTGATTTTTTAAAATATAATAAATAATAAATAACTTTTTATATTTTTAAAATTCAAAGATAATGCAACAAAATACATGTATAATATTGATATATTATTGTACCATGTTAAAAAAATAGTCGAAATGCTACCCATAGGGTAGTGCGGGTTGTATATAATAATGAAAATGGATTGATAAATATATTTAAAGCTAGTATAGCTATTCTAGAGAAATCCAACAAACCACGCACCGGAGACTTTTACAAAACTACAGGTTTCCTAGAAAACCATAGTTGCTGGTATTTGCAATTTGCAAATTAATAATAATAATAATAATATACTGATAATTTAATATTTGTGTAAGAAAATAACATTTTTATCTTTATTTTGAGTAAATTATATTTTTATCATATGTTTGGTTGGTATATATATATATATATATATATATATAAAAGATAAGTATATATATATATATATTAAACTAACCAGATAAGATAAGTCAATCCATATGTAATTAAACACAAATCTTCTAAAAAAACACTTACAATAACTTAATATATTTTTTGTCCAAAAATTATTTGATTTGACTAATGGCATAGCATAAGAAATGATTTCATAGACACGAACTAATTTAGGAGAGTAGATGGTTTTTTTTTTTAATTTTATCATTTAACATTATATTTATTGAAGAATGAGTTTATGAATATATATATATCAGTCTTATAATATTTGTGAAAAGTTATCCTAGTCAAATAAGTTGATTAGGGTTTTCATAATTTAATATTATTTTAGATCATTTAAGATTTGTTTGGTATTGCAATTGTTATTATAATTGAAATTAAAAAAACATATTCATAAGAAACACTTTTAGTTGAGGTTCATAATTAAAATTAAAATATTTGATTAAAACTGTGATTGAGTTGAAGATTTAATGAAAAATAATTTCATGTGTTTGATTTCTATATTTTTTATATTATTGTCAATTTAAGAACTTATCTTAAAAAGATTTATACTTACACATACCTATACATACATATATAATTTGGTATTAACATGATTAAAATGATATAAAACAAAAAAAAAAATAAACTGAATAAAAATATATTTAAAAAAAACACTTTAAATTGACAATACCAAATATACACTTACACTTTATCCACTATTGTCGCTAAAAACTATGTAAGCGCCGTTGTTTGCAAAAGATAACATGTCTTTTTCTTCTTCTTTTTTTTAAAAAAAAAGATTAATAAAAAATTAAAGCAAGGACAAGAGTGCAGGCCTTGTCTTTACTCACTCTCGCATCACCTTTTTTTTTTATTTAACAAAATAAATAAATTACCATGATCATTCAACCACTCCTTAATTTTGATATATTTCTTAAATAATATTACAAGTTCTTATTTAAATTTTGTTATTATTTTTATCAATTACCATATCAATGATAAACTTTTCATTAAAATTAGATTCAAATAGTTTTTAAAACTTTTTTATAGATTTTGAAAAATAATTTTATCTCATTTTGTTAGCCTTATGTCACATATATGATAAAAAACGATGATTTAAATAAATATAAACCTCCACTTACTAAAATAAACAAAAAATATATTAATACAAAAAACTTCATCATAAACTTGGAAAAAAAATATTAACTCATTTAAAATATCCTTCAGTTAAAAAACAATTATTCAATAAGTACATCTTACTCATTGTTTCAGATCAGTGAATTTACCATCATTTATTGACAATCCTTTCAAATTATTTTGATCAGAATTATAAACGTCTTGCGTCGATATGAAGATTTATCTTTACAGAATTTTTCAAATCATATTTTCAAGTTTAATAAGAATTCCCGAAATATCTTTAAAAATTCTAACAAATTTTGGTAAGATGGGAATGAAAACTTGTTTAATACTGACAGTTTAATGAAGAAGACTTTTTGCCATCTGAACTTTTAAAAAGGGGGAGGATACAAGGTATGGATGGTCATGAGAAAGCATAATGCAAGGAAAATCCAGTTAGGATCAATGTCTAGACACTATATAAAAAATTTCTCAACCAGCCAGATACAAGAAGGTGAATAGAGTTCCAAAACTTGACAAAACCTATATGAAGATTCATTCTTGAGCATTTGCTGTTGCATCCATGGGTTCAGCTTCCGTAGTCTCGGTATTTTCACCAGACTTCTTAGCTGCAACATTCAAGAGTGTAGAGAGATTAAAATCGATAGCAAACATGCTCTACAGATTAAATGCCAAGTTTCAAGTGCCGAAAGGCTTTTTTTACGTCAATTCACCCAGCTTACCTTTCTTCCTCTTCCCACCACCCTTCTTCTTTGTTTTTGTACCCAAAGCTAACCAGGCCTTGATTTCAGGATCATCTATCGTTTTGGTAGGCTGCAATTCTTGCAGAGAATGTGATGTGATTCGATCTGATCCATTTGGCATTAGCAATACTGTGAACTTGATATGAGCAACATAATCACCTGCAATATTACCAACCAAAGACTCCGATAAGTAATATAGCGGTAAGAAATAGCTTTAAAAAACACAGAATGTAATGAAACAAAGGAGATGCAAGGCACCTCTTACCGGGCTTCTCATGAAGAACAGGATAGGGCTGCAGAAGATCGTGATTCACACATTCAAGTAATCCCAGTCGAGCCCTTTTCTCTTCAAGAGCTCTGTCATAAAGAAAATTTAAACAAGAATCTAAATTGAAGGCAAAGAGAGAAAGGACTCCAAAACAGGAGTTACAATATAAGAATGTATAAACCTTGCAGTGAATGGCATGATTGGAAATTTCTGATTAATTTCACTGAAAATAAATCTCGAAGATTTCATTTTCAAGTGATAATTCTTGTCTACAGCTCTCTTGTATATAGTAGTATTCTTTTCATCCAACAGCTTTGGCTGCAAAGTCAAAGCAACAGAAATATGAGAATACAAGAGCACAAAACTAATATCAATGGCAATAAATTGATTCACGAGTCACTCAATTATTACCTTGCCTTCCCCTGTACTTGTGACAATATCCACTGCATACACTTCGTTTTCCTCAAATTCTGCATCATCAACTCTTGTATCGGAATTGGAGACACTCAGAATTACCTTGTTTCCATCTATCACAAACTGCTTCAATTGGTGGGTCAGAACACCTTCAACAATTTTGCAGTCATAAGCAGCAGCAACCTTCTGAATAGCTTCTGTTACATCTTTATTCTGCAGAAAAAGGAAGTTCAGTGGAAAAAAATGAATAGAAGTAGATGAAAAATTTAAAAGCATGGTAACAGTTACAGCTACAGCAAAATCATTAATTAGAAGCAGATGCACAAATCAGATATTGACCACACCCAACTCACCCATCCAAATCAGTTTTGATTTCGATCAACAAAGCCATCAAGGTACAATTTCCCTTAATCACGAATCAAGATGACAGATAAATGAAGCAAAGTCCATGTATGTTTTTATCTACCCAATTGAAATCTGAAGACAGCCCCAATCCCCCCGCACTACCACTCCACTGTTTCACCATTTGAAGGAAAGCCACATTGCAAAACCACTACAAAGAGAAAAAAAGGTTGCTTGGATGCTGGTTTATGGCGTTTGGAAAATATGCATCATCTAGGGACAATTGACATTTTTCAAGAAAACAGTAATAAACAGGTAAACAAAATGGTAAAAGAGCTATTAAAGGTGTAATTCCCAATCAGACTGCGGGGCAGGATGCATGGCATTGTTCACTAGCAGTCGTGCATAAGCACTCGTCTCTTCAAGCAAGAAGCAGTCGTGCATAAGCACTCTTCTTTTCAAGTAAGAAAGAAAAGAATGATGCTCTATCAGTGTAACTATGACTATAAGATGCTTCATTGGACCTTAATCCTTTGCTGATTATAGCTTTCATCATGTAGAGATCATCAACAGAAGGGTAGTATTAGAAGTGTTTACTTGCAGAATAACACATCAAAGAAAGAACTGCAGAACCAAGAAAAAATAGAGCAGAAAATGCTACTGGATACAGTAGTTTCAAGAGGTTCAGAAACTTCACAAAAAAACCAGTATGAAACAGCACCATATTATTTTTAAAAATGCTATTTAAATATTGTCAGCCAAAAGTGAGATGTGGCCCATTTACAAGTTAGGGGTATAATCTACATAGATCAACCTCAACTGAGCAAGTAGGACCAGGAATCACATCAGCAACAGGGAAAAGAGGAGATCAAAAGGCAATTGATCACCTCAGCAAAGTTGCCAACTTTTTATAATTTTCACGAGCAAGTTGCTATTTAGTAATTTTCTATAAATACAAAGTTCCATTTAAGATTAAGCTAAACTAACAACAGGGAAAAGATGAAATCAACAGGCAATCGTCACCTCAGCAATGTTGCCAGCTTGTTATAATTTTCACAAGTTGATAAATAATAATCTTCTACAAATACCAAGTTACATTTTAGCTTAAACTAATCTAACAGCACTACTCATTTAATGTGTTTGAGAGTGTACAGATGTTGGCCCGTACAAGAATTAGGTATAATCAAATTATATCAACCTGAAGCAGTCAGGTACAGCCATGACACTATAGGCAACAGGGAAAAGAGGAAATCAACTAGCAAATGATCGCCTCGGCAAAGTTGCCAGTTTTTATTTCATTGTTCTTGGACAAACTACTTAAAATTTATAAGCTCCATTTTTGCTCAAGCAAAGGCTAACAATGGTGCTAAAATAATGTGTTAAGATAGAGTAAATTAACTTGTCTGTACAAGAAAGAGGTAAGATGCAAAAGCATCAAACAAGAGCAGTCTGATTACAGTAATAATAATATCAAAGGGGAAAAGAGGAAATCAACTTCCAGGAGAGTAAAATTTGGTCTGCAAGAATGAGGAAAGCATCAAACTAAAGCAGTCTAAGTATAATCATGACAATATCAGCAACAGGGAAAAGAGGACATCATCTTGCAAACAATCACTATGGCACAGTTGCCTGTATTTCCAGTTCTTAATTTTACAGACGCTCTAGCCATTCTATTTTGAATTTGTCAACCCCCTTACTGCAAGAATAATGAGCAGCAAATACAGAAGCATCCAACCCATTTGCAACAGTCTAGCACCACATACAAAGAACCAAAAAAGATGATCACAGTACTATAAAATCGCCATCCCTGATACTTTCTAGGATGAAATGTCCAAGCAACAAAAAGGACACGTCCTGGGTTGATTGATTACTTCACAAAAAGACATCCCTGTCAGAGTAACTATGACGAAAGCTTCATTTGGACAAAGGTCCATAGCTTATCAAAACAGTTCATCATTAGGGAATAGTATCCAATAAAAGAAGGCTTATTAGGCAATGGCATGAGAGATAAAGTTGGACAAGTTAACAATACAAGTCACCTCAATATGTGAGGAAGACATGATTTGCTAGACAAAAAAGTCATCAAGAACTAATAAGATTAAGAGCCTGTTTGATATTTTGATGCAGTTGCTTTTACAAGTGTTTTTCAATTGGAAATGCATCAAAATATTTTTTTTAATATTTTTGAAATTCATTTTGTCATTAGCACATAAAAAAATCTGAAAATTTTAATTAAAAAATATTAAATTGAAGCAAAAAATTAAAAATAAAATCATTTTTCTTCAAAAAAACACTTTTGAAATGCAAAAACAAACAGGCCCTAAAGGTTGCTTCATGATTTAGAAAACATTGCAATTCAATTTTACTATATAAACATACAACCACCTCAAGTAAACATCACAGAATAAACAGCATATTAATGGAATGCAAAAAATACACACAAAATCAACCACGATACAAACAAACAAATTACCTTCTTTCCAGGCCTTACAAGCCTCAAGGCAACTTCAGCAGCAGTATTTGCAGCTGCAATAACATCAGCTGCCCTGCCCTTGACTGGGCCTGACTGAAGAGCATGGGTATGTCCAACAACAGCAATAAATCCATCTATATGACAACCCAAGTCACTACAAACAATAAAAGCCAAAACACATTAACATAAATCATACAAAAATAAAACCACAAGATAATACCACGTAGATAGAATGCTTACATCTTGACAATATCTCCTTCTTCCAAGCAGGATTCATCACTAGCAAGTGGAGAAAAATGACAAACAGTGTTGTTGACAGAAACACAAGTTGGAAAAGCAACTCCCCGTTCAATCTTCTTCTTCACATTTTTATACATATTACCAGTTTGCCTACACATTCAAATATAAAAATCAAAACCTATTATTTTTTTATCAATGTAATGCTAAAAAAAATATGTGAATTTAAAGAAATAAGGTTAGCAAGTGCTTACTCTCTTATAAAAGAATCTCCTTTTTCACAAATATCAACAATCTTAGCCTTAGGCTTGCATTCCGAAATCACTAACTGCAATGCCTCTGCAATAATTAACAAAACAAAAAAACATTAAGAAAACAAAAAAATATTAAGAAACTAAAAAATTAGCATATGGTCAAGAAGAGAGGGTTGGGTACTTACTGTTGACAATTTCGGCAGCGCTTTTGTATTTCGTGACGACTTCAGAGGATGTGAGATCCAACTCTCTCTCCTCTCTCTCTTCGTCTGACGACATCGTATTGGAGCTTTTTGATGTCAATCACCGACTTCTACAGCATAAAAAGAATACTACTATTATTTGTTTGTTTGTTGTTGTTATTACTATAATTACAAGAGAACTTACGGTGGTGAAAATAAATTGGCGAGTGCGGCGGAGAGGAGAGGATAAGGAAGCTAGTTAGGGTTTTTGGTTTGAAAGGAGAGGGAGAGGGAAGAGCAGTAATGTATAAATGAATGGGGATAAAGTGAGGTGGTTCGTGAAGAGCTAGGGTTGTGGGTCTTTGCCGCAGCGTATACTTTATATAGGAATGTGTGCTTTTGATTATAATTTTTAGTTTTTTTTTTTTTTTAAGCTAAAGAAGAAGGGCAATTCCTCTAACGTATAAACACCTTTTTTCTTTTCATTACAGTAGGTGTCCATTTTATACTCTTCAAAACAAACCAAATGGTTTTGTCCTAGGATATTTTTATCTCTTTATATAGTAATTATATTATTTAAAATTTATGTAGGGATATAGTTGTCTTCTCCAATTATTTTCACAGTGCTTTATCATTTAACATTGCTTTTTTTAATCAAAGGCATATATGTTTTTTGTATTATTTAAGTATTATTTAATTTTTAAAAAGTTATTGGTAAGGTGACTTCAACAAGAGTTTAAAAACAAAATCAAAATATTTTTTTATGTTATTGGATTGTTTTAATATGTTATGTCAAAAATTAGTTCTGACAAATAATAAAATATTATTTGGATATATTTTCAAACAAAAAATATTTTGAATATCGGTCATTATTAATGTCTCAAACATCCTTATATGCATGCATGCATAACATATCATTGCGCTTTGGAAAGCATATGGTGTTTTTAGGTGTAGGAAATGCCTTTGCCATCATGTTGAATATGTCGCAACGCAACGTCATCTTCTTTTTAATGGTTGTTTGGTATTGCGAGAATGCGGATTATGAATCGTTTGGTAATTGAAAAAAACATAATTTCAATAGCTATGGAACCCACCGAATTCAGATTTGAACCACGGTTTATAAGAAGCTGAATTTTGAAGCTTTTGTCTATATCTGCGTTTCTTTTTTTTGTATGTGTTTCATGGAGCACAGTGATTGGTTCATTAATGCAGTAGCTTGAAGTAACATAACGGTGGGAAGAACACTAATCGCAGGCACATTATCGACAGTCTCTCTCTCCACGACGACAGCTCTCTCTCTCTCTCTCTCCACAGTCGGGGGTAACTCCCAAAGAGCACCCTCATCATTCCCCTCATCACCGGGAGCTTCTCATCCACGCCAAAAGCTTCGTCGTGATCTCTAACGACAACAGTGAGCCCTGACGTAGAAGCATCGACAACAAGCTTTTGATGCTCCTCCCAACCACCATTCCCGACGCCACCACCACAGGAAGAATCATCTTGCCTTCCTCTACCCATCGACATTAGTAGTTAAGTCTCTCGTTACCGTAGACCTACCAGTTACTATTCACATTAATTAAATTAACGCATCTCCTCACGACACTGTTCACGTTTTAGAAGATGTGGTAAGTGCAGCGCGCTGTTTCACCCTTTTTCTGGACTTAGGTTGGACTTTTTGTCGGCCAAGGCCAGGTCTAACAAAGTTGGTCTTTTGGGCCACCTTGACTAGGCAAATAAAAAAACGTGTATATAGAGATCAATCCTGATAAAAGGGAAATACGCGTGACTTCGTTTCACTCCACAGCCCTGTTGTTTTTCGATTGATTATAAATCAGAAACTTGCAACTAGATTTGGCCTTAAAATTATATCTCTACAACTAGATCGTAGATGTTGTTACTGATGATAATACTAGATGTTGTTCTTCGATCAAATAGCAAGGGATCGCATAGACATTCACGTATCAATTTAGTCATGATAAAATTGCAAGTGATTTGATGGGAGAATAAAAATAAATATCTAATTTATTTGAATTAATAATTACATTTTATTGTTATGGTCATTAATCTACAATATTTAAAAAACAATACGTGTGTGTTTCTTTTAAAGTAATTTCACAAGTTGATAACAATATGAAAAGTCTGATAACCAAACATACAAAACTATTTCTTATTGAACCTCGAACTCAACCATATTTTTAACCAAACACTTCAATTTCAATTATGAATTGCTTTTTATGAAATTGTTTTTTTCTCAACCTCAACCACAACAACCACCGCAATACCAAACACACTCTTAGTGTGACATCTCGATGGTTGTTAAGTAGTTTCTTAATGGTCACTTTTTATTTTATTTTCTAATACTCATTGGTATTTCAATTTTAGTTCTTATTATTTTAATTTTTATCTTGGTTTTTTGTTTGTTTATTTATTTTTAATCTAATCTTCATTACTAATATGTCATATATCATGTTTTCCAATGTAATCCTTCTTCTTTTAATTTAATTTTTTGTCATGGTATTTCATCATTAAATTCAATTTTGTGGTGGTTTTCCAAATTTAGTCCTTATTGTCTGTCCTTCAATTAATTTTCTTGTTTTCAATTTAACCCTCTAATCAAAGAATTATTCTTGCCCTGAATTTTTTTTTAATTTGATTTACACTCTCATTAATTGTTATCTCTTTTAGATCATTTTATGCAATTAATTTTATTTCTTGAATTTATTTTTTGGCATTTGATTTTTTTAGGATTAGATTCCTTGATTTTTTCATGTATGCTACTTTCGTTGACTCGCCCATGTCATGGTTTTTAAATGTTATATATCACATAGATCTCAAACCCAACTTGAGATCAACCTAGGCCAAGTCCTAAGTCATAAACTAGGGGGTTATAATGGAATAATATGAGTCAATCCATTTTTTTTATTTTATAAAAATATAAATATTACCTCATTTTGAGGGAGGGGGGGATAAGTTTGATTGGGTTTTCCCTATGTTAATTGGGTCATATGTCAACTCGAGTTTTTTTATTGAATCATACTAAGTAAATTTTCCCTCTATTTTTTTATCATTGAAAAGTTAATCACATTATCTATATTATCCACACTCATGAATTGAACTAGACCTACATTATCACTATTTTTGCATGTGTTTAACATTTATAAGTTGATCACAAATGGCTTATCATTTGGTTAAAGTATCTTAGTTAACTCATTTGATAACCAAAATATTAAAGTTTGATGAAGGTATGATAGTATATACATATTAGTGTGAATCTAATCTCATTCAAGTAAGGTGTGTTAACTTGTCCTTACTTAAATTTTATATAAAAAAAATTTGTACGAGTAATCGGACCCAACAATTAGATAAACCTATAACACTTTTATAATGTCTCACACCATGTACAAAATATGTCATGACTATTTTAGCTAGAATCACACGGCTATTATCATGACCACTGTTTTTAATCTAGGTTAATGATATATTGAAGGATAGAATTGAAAAGAGATCAATTAAAAACACATAAAAAATTAATTCAAGTTAACCTATCAAATCCATGACCTAAATTTTTAAACTAAGATAACTATACAAAAAACAAATTGAAAGATATAAAAATTGTTCAATTCCTAATTAGCCCAATGTTTAGAATGAGATTAAAAGAAGAATATAAAAAACAACTAAGGTCAATTACTAAATTCATAACTTGGGTTATAATTAAAATATCCTCATAGGAAAAAAAAACAAAAAAAAATCCAATTTAACTTGCCAAATTCACGACTCCAATCATGAGAATGAGATAACCCTACAAAGAGCCAATCAAAACAAATTATGATACTCAATTTCCATCACCATGTCAGGTCCAATGTCGAACGATAAAATTTACAAAAATTTAAATTAAGAAAATGACACATAAAATGAGTTAAGTCAACTTGGTTTAACTTGTTAAGTACTATTCCAAGATCATAAGGTCAAGATAACTTAATAAAAAGTAAACTTAAATAAATTATAAAGTCTAATTCTCAATCAAATACAATGTTAATTGATGAAATTGAAATAAAAAAAATAAAAAAATTAAATTAATTGGTTAACCCACAACTCGTGTTATAAGACATGAATAACTTAATAAAAATCAAATTCAACATTAAAGGACCTATAACCCAATTCATGAGAATAAAATAAACCTCTTTAAAAAAATTTAAATACTCAATTAATTGTTGTTAAAATGCCAAAAACCATGAACTTGATCATAAAACCATGATATCCTTATATATAAGAAATTTAAATGTATTATAAAACTCAATTATTAATCAAATCAATATTAAATATTTAAATTGAAAAAAAATATTATAAAAACGCAAAAAACAACTCAAGTCAACTTATATTAATTTGTAAACACATAAGAACTTAATAGAAAACAAACAAAACAAATTATAAAATCTAATCCTCAATCAATATTTCAATGTAACATCGATGATAAAAAAAAATTAAAAACATAAACCAACTGAGATAATCAGTCAATGAAATAACCTAATAAAAAAATAAAAATAATATCAAAGGATAATTTTTCAAAAAAATAAACATTGGCTGAAAATGAAATCAAAAGAAAAAAAAACGTTGTCCTTTGTGAGAGTCACCGTAAATACCCTCAAGTTTTTTGTTAATGTTTGTGAAGTCATACCCGAGCCACTTGTTTGTGAAGTCATACCCGAGCCACTTCGATTTCTTGTCTTTCATAGTTTTCTCCTAGCCAATTAAGGGTCTTTATGAGGCTTGGAGCTCTGATGAAATATCCTGAACGTTGGGAGAGTGAAAAGAGAGATTTCAAGAATGAACGACCTCAAAATTAGACATCAAAATTTACAATAAAAGCTGTGTTCTAATACTAACTCTCAAAAGAAACCAAAGTTGCGAAAAGACAAAAGGATGAAGACACAACAGATGAACGGTCCTGTTCTTGTGCAACGGAGCCATGCCTTGGAAAAAGGCATGCTGGGTTTTTTTACCGGGCTAAGCGAATGCCATTGATTACTTTACATACGGAAGTCTGTCGAGCTGGCTTGACATCATTTTACAGCAAGAGCAGCTATTTGCTAGTTCACCTTTGCAGCTATATCTTCACCCAGAGTCACGGCGGCGATTGTTTTATGATGAGAATTAATGACTAGTTGCCAAAGCAGTCACCAGCAGACCAAGCACAAGAAAAGGTTGGGCACTGGCCTGAGATACAAATGCCAGAGCGTTAGAACTACGAAGCATTATAATTGCTAAATTTACTATGCTATGGAAGATCCAATTATATGCAGGCTCCTCCAGCACACGAAGCTAAACTTCTCATGGATTTGTTTGATGGCATAAATACTGAACAGAGTGTTATGTTCTAGTGTTCTACTTGTTGAAAAAGACGAGTAACACTCTTGTTATTTTTCAGATAGATTTTCCTGCAAATTGTGATTTAATGTGACCACCACTATATGATCCAAGGCCTGACATTATTTCTTAGTAAATTACAAGTAATACTAGTCCATCTTGTCCTATTTTCGTTGTGCAAGACATTTACATTTAGGCAGTTCTCGAGCTAATTTCCACTTCACACCTGATGAAAATCTCAGAACCAGAGGTTTCAAAGAAGATAAAATTATGGTACCTGATATTTAACATCATACTTCACAGGGTCCTTCAGGAAGTATTGAAACTGCAATGCAAAAAAAAAAATGCAATAGAATTAGCAGTGTTCATTCTCAGTACAAACTAGCATTTCTTTTTGAGAAATACCGAGAAGGAAAAAAAAATTTATCACTCATTGAAATGTAATGTTGAACATGTTCGGGAGGATATTTTCATATAGGGTCACTTAAATAAAATGCACATGGAAAGAGGAAACTTTTCAAGAAGTACTCCTAATGGGGTTTCACAACCTCTGTTGAGGATATAAGCCTGCTCCCACCAAAAAAAAAAATCTCGAAGAAAACTAAGAATGGCTCCAGAGATGAACATGCACAACTAATTCATTTGCATTGGAAACAGGCTGGGGAAGATCAGTGGGATGAGCAGATAACAGCCCACATCAAATTACAGGTTAGTGTGGCTATTTAAGAAAAAAGAAAAGCAATGAAGTTTTAGAAAATGAGATTGATATAGCAAAAATTATTCAAAATAAACTAAAATGCAGCTCAACGGAGAGAAACTCGACCAGGAAGAATAAAGGTAAATGTATGAAAATTAGATGCCATTCGGTGTGTTGTTGAAACCACGCCCTTAATCATGAGAAAGAAAGGTAACACCCAAAAGAGTTTGTGTAAACTATAAGCTCATTATATTTCAAGAAGCATTCTTCACCTGGAAAACAACTTGTGGAATTATCAAACCAACTAGGGCTAAAGCATAATATGGTTTACCAGCTTCTAGCAAATAACCTGCATTATAAGAGAACTGAAATCAGCCATGCCTTCATAAAGATAAATTTGAAATGCATAAAAAACAACTCTCTTTCCATCAAAGCCACAGAATACAGAGATTCCTGCAGTTTTTAAGATTCTTTGAACAAAACAATCATTTTTTTTTTATTTCATGTGGAAAAAAGAAGCATGGTGACTTCATAGATTTTATCCTGTTTAATCCATAGTAGTCAGTCTCTTAAGTTTGAAGCAAAAATAGTTCCATTATCAACAATTTTAAGCTTTAAAGTTAGATATCACCAGCATCATCAGCAAATGATATCTGAAAGTATAAGCGACGGCATACCAGCTACAGATAGCTGTGTTATGTCAATAGCTCCAACACAAATCCATTTAGCAGTTTCAGCACCAAAAGCGACCGGTAGTGACTGCGCAAATTGCATTACCACATGAAAGGTTGCAAAATAGACATCCAAATGTGAGTAACAATTCATTTGATGAAGCAAGAGCTTCACATCACAAGCATGTATGAGAGGCTGTATTAACCTGAAGCCCAAGAGCCCGATCACCTTCAATGCTTTTAAAGTCATTCACAATAGCAATACCTAGCTGAAGATATTGAACAAGGATCATGAATTAGCAAAAGTTAGATAGGAAATACCACTTCACACATCCTGGCACTTTTGTCAAACATACCCCTGCTATGCTGTACAAGAGTGTCAGCACAATTATGTCAGGTGTAAGGGTCCCAAACAAAGCTTGACCAGCCCACCTATCAAGAAGACATTAAAGTCAAAGCTTTCTTACTATGTAGTTCATAAAACAGTCTTTTAGTTTCAATAACATAGAAAGAAAATAAGGATTTTTCACGGGTGTCATTCACTATCAGCTTCAAATTGGTGAGATGCATAGAGAGCCACAAAACCACAAGCTCGCATACGTTCTCTTTAACACATTAACAAGCAACATGATAGCATCCAATTTTTCACTCTCTACGGGTGCTTTATGATGAATAAAATTGGTAAAATCTCATGAGAAAGGGATGGTTATAAATCATTTTCTATCAATTCAATTCGTAATAGTACAAAAGAATCTTCTGGTCATAATCATAACCCACTGAATGTTTCTTGGCCTCATGTTCATAATCTGGACAATTTGGACAACCACAGAATACTTCACACTTTTTTCTTCAAGGATTTAAGATGTTAACTGAATGAATGAGTAAATTGAAAGGTGATGCTCAACAAAGCAAGGCAGTATTTGAATATGTCTGCTTCGATTTTGAGGAACAGTATAAGGAAGATTACACACCATGGCAAACTGATATAACTTGCTCCAAGGGCAAAATTTCCAATCCATCCATTTTGTTTTAGCTACAATGATATTTGGAACCAAGTCAGCGCTTAATCACATGTTGCATAACATAAATGTTTGACGGTTTGAGTTGATGACAGAACAAAATAAAACCGTACCTTTAAAGGAGGAGCGGAGTATATGTATGACAGCAAGGATCCACCCAAAGCAAGGTAAAAAACTACCGGAAAGTCATGCCCTGCCTATTAAACAAAAAGGATTCAAAAACCAGTATAATACTATGCACAGAAAAGCAGTATCAAGCATTTATATTGCATACCCACACATCCAATAAACCAGCCAAGCCAAGGCCTCCCAGAAGCAGCACCCAGATTTGGGTAATAACCTACAGAGAGTTGCAAGACAAGAATATATAAGTGATTGTTCATTTCTTTTTTCATAAAAGTATAATTTTTTATATTGCAGACCTCATTCTCAGAAATAGCCCCTGATGGAATTGGACGATAAGGCTCATTAATTGCATCGATCTCTCGGTCATAGTAATCATTAATCGTCTGCGAAAGTGAAATGTGAGAAAACCAAGCAAAATTGAGTTTGGATATTTATATTCAGTGAAGCTCCAGAAGCCTATTTCACATGCATGAAAGGGTACCTGCGTGTAGCCAGTAAGAAATGGGCCAGACATAAGCATGCAAGCAATAGATTTAGCAACATCCTCCAAAGTCCAATTAAAGTTTCCTGTTGATAAAGAAAATTATATCAGTCACGAATGAATGCATAATTTGGTATTTTCTCATATATAAAATGAAAGCTGTGAATGAGCATTGTAGCATTTAGAATCTACAGCTGGCCATCCACATACCCCATAGAGGCATGATACAAAGGGTGAGACCCTTAGCACGTAATTTCAGAGATACTCACGAACCTAGAATGTATGCTTCATTGAAAGAGAGTACCTGAAGCAGCAGCTCCACATACTACTCCCCAAATCAATGGAGGCCAAGTCACAGGTTTTGTAAGTTGCAGACGAATCTTCCATTTATTCTGCAGGATAAAATTACACAATCAACTCATTCCATAATACCTTTTGCACGCCCTTGTAATCCTTGCCTTCAATCTTCCCTCACGTAACATCATCCTAAACTACAGATACAATTAGTCGATTGAAGGGTGTAGGAAATCCCAAAAGCTAGGCTTAAGCCCCAAAATCTCTCGAACAGAACTTGTATTACAATCTTCCATACGGCAACAACTATACTTGGATATCTGCTGATCAGTTATAAATTCTCAAAGGGAACATTTATTCAACTAACTATACATGTCCTCTACTTCAAATATCAATTTAGATCCTTTCAGGATCAAAATCCAGGAGATTTTAACTAAAATTAGCAGGAATGTTTTTTTCAAATCAACATCCATCAATCAAGCTTATCCTTTTAGTTAGCATATGATAATACATCATATAATCTGTTTACGTATGTAATTCCGATTAAAGTACCAAAATAAGCACTGAAAAATGAATATCAAAAGTTAATTTGAAGCTTAGTATTGCAATAAATAAATTTCAAAAAATAAAAAAGCATTGAGCACTTACAGTTTCTTGAGCCGCTCCTTTAATGCCAAGAAGCTGGTTAAAGCTGGAACCACCAGCACCACCACTAACCGGCGCCTTATCCGGTGTCGGTGCCTGAGGTTTCACTGCAATTTTTACATGCAAACTTAACAAGAATTATTCGAATGCCTCTTTTAAAAGAGAAGCACTATTCACTCGCATAAATTCAATTACAAAATCTACAAAAAACAAACCTTCATTTGCATCCGTCTCTGCTGCTTTTATCGTAAATCTCCGCCCTGAAAAACACCATAAATTAGTTGGGAAAAAATGTCAGGCGGAAGTTGAATGGTCATTTTTAAAAATCATTTGCCAAGTGACTAACGAGTAAAGTTGCCTCACTAGTTAGAGGAAGAGAAAGCGGAGAGACGAGCGAGTGAGTTCGAGCTCGTATACTTTTAAAATTGGATGAATTCAAGTACAAAGCAGAGTTAAGTACGGAGGCCATTTTCCAGAAGATTACAAAAGCTGGCAAGCTTGGAGAGAAGTGAAGGGGGTGCGATTTGATTTTTGCTGATAAAATAAATACTCTGGTTTAAGGGAGGAAGAACATGGAGGGGGGTTTGGTTACAGTGTTGCTGGTTGTAGTTCAAGTGAGGTCTGTCTGTGTGGTGCTTTTTAACTCCTTGCCTTTAGAACTATGATCGGGTCCCTATCTTGTTTCGGCCAATTAATCTGGGACAGTGTTTTGTGTGGTGGTCGGCTTTTGACGTTAGCATGGAGAGATGTGCGGGTCTAGTAGCCAGTAGGTTCAAATTGCACATTTCAATATATAAAAAATATTTAAATCGATTTGTTTCTCGAATTTTTCCTAATACTTAAAAATTAAAAAATTAAAATTGATGTGTAAAAATCATATGGAACATAGTCTAATTTTTTTTTATTGGATCTTAAGCATGAAATTTACCATCAAACATCTCCAACAAGAAGAAATTGTTTATAACAAGCACTTTACAACCTAATCCAAAACCTCAAAAATCGGACCAAAACCAAATATTTTTATAATCTCCATCACGTTCATGTTCCTTGCATCAAGAAGAGATGAACCCAGGTTGGTGCAAGGGGGAGCCGTGAGCTTTCAAAAGTTAAAAAATAGTCCTTAAAATTTGATGGTTCATTCTAAATTAAAATAAAAAAGTTACCTATCAATCTACAATCTTTATGCATATAAATGATTTTGACATCGCAATATGTTTTTAGCTGCTTCAACTTCAAATTCCTCGCTCCCCTGAACGAACAAGCCTCCACAAGGTTCAATTTACATAGATTTTGTACAGTAGTGTAGTGGGCTAAGTTTTAGTTTTGAGCCCAATTTGTAGCTCGGCCCAGTCCAGTGGACGAGCATAATCCTCCATTAACAACCACCTCACCTTACTCCAGGTTGGATGTGATATATATTAAGAATAAATTACTTACTAAACAAGTAATTTAAGAATGAAAAGTTGTTTCTCATAGAAGGACAAAACCTAAGACAGTGAATTAAAACATTAACTAAACTTGGGGGACCAACATGAAGAATGAAAAGTTGTAAACTGTAAATTCATTTTAATCCTTATATTTGGGTCATGGGATCAACACGGTTAATTCTAGTTAATATTACTTTGATATTAAAAAACATGTAGTCTTGAAAACATGTTTTTAAAATAAAATTAAATTCTAATTGACTCAATTAAGTCGAATATGGTACTACCACATCTATCTCGTCAAACTATGTAAGAGTCCGTTTGCTTCTGCGTTTCAACCGGTATTTTGTCAAAATTTGAAAGAAAAAAAATCATTTTAAATGAATATGTTTTTGTGTTTTTTGATTATTTTGATATGTTGATGTCAAAAATAATTTTTATTTTTTTAAAAAAATATTATTTTAATATATTTCAACACGGAAAATATTTTAAAAAATTATCTCAGGTCTGCAATCCAGCCTCCCAGATAGGTTCTAAATCCTCACTCGATTAACTCAAAACTCCGTCCAGGTGATTCCGAGTTCAGTAATACTACCAAGGCATTCTCTGTGGGAACACAGGAATCTAGCTAGTCTCAAATGGAAAAAAGAAGAGCAGCAATGATAGTTTTATGGACTATCCATGGCATTATTAAATTGTGAATTTTTTTTCTTCTCAATAAAGTATCTGACAAGATGCTGGGCGAATAATCCAAGTAACTAGCTAGGAACCTGGCCAGGTAGCAGTGATTGTAACTCGAAGCAGGATGCTGCACGAAGCACCCACCCACTTTCTCAATATTCTCAACCTCTTCCTTTTTTTGATTCCCAGCTCCACCGAGCAGAAATGCCTCGCCCCCCGTTCATTCCACTGCTGAAATTCAAGAGTAAACCCTTGAAGAGGAATACGTAGAGACTAGCAATCTGTCCATTGCTAGTAAAGAACTTGGCAAGGCAAATGTTGCAGCTATTTGGCAACAGGTAAATCTGGTGTGGCAGACCGTTCCGTTTTGGCGGCAAGGAATAATTAAATTACACGGGCATGAGATTCACTATCGGGCTGGAAATGTGATATAGATTGTTTTTAAAGTGATTTTTTTGTTTAAAATACAATTTTTAAAAAATATAAAATATATTATTTTAATATATTTTTAAATAAAAAATATTTTTAAAAACAAAGTTGTATTCCTCGAACTGAAGATACGTGACCTTTTTACAAATTATCTCCTATTATTATTATTAGATTAATTAGACTAGTTTTTTTTTTATATATATATATATATATATAAAACCCTATTATTATTATTAGACTAGTTATATATATATATATATATATATTAAGGTTGTGTAATATTTAAAAATTTGATTCTAAAATAAAAAATAAATAGATATTATGGAAATAGTGGCGAGAAAAAGAAAGAAATTATTTAAAGTAAAATAATATTAGATTAAACATGATTGGCTGAAAGACTATGCGAGTGTGGTTGCGTTAGCTTTTCAAATTTCTTTTCGTCGTTGAAATATATCAAAATGATATTTTTTTATTTTTAAAAATTATTTTTGATATCAACACATCATAATGATCTAAACACACACAAAAATTTCATTTTAAATGCAAAAAAATATTGAAATTTGGCCAAACGGCGTTGAAGCGGCTTGGCCAAATAGGTGCTAAATAATTAATATTCGGAACAAGAAGGACTCATGTAGTCGTTTCGAAAACCTAGAGGGACTAATTTATGATTTACTCCTGGGAAAGTAAGGGAGTCACCCGCTACCCTCGTTATTCCTGCACGTGTGCTGCGTGGCCAGAGTGCTAGACAGCTAATAGCTCACCTGCATGCATGCAACTGGTACAGGCAAAGAATAATTAATGGCTGGTTCAAGTAGAATGAAACTTGGGAAGTGTCGGAGATGACTAGTGTTCATACAGGAGGCTTGTTTTCTTTTCAAGTTTTGCTAAACATGTTTATCATTCCGTGTTATTTTACCTGTTTATTGGTGTTATTTTAACTGTTTGTTAAATTTACAGAATGTTCAGTGGTTCAGAAATTTAATTATAGTACTCGTAAAATAACTCGAAAATAATAATTAAGAAGTGTATAAAAGAATGAAAAATTCTTTAACCAACAAGAATCTGCCCATCAAGTACCAAATTTAAGCGCGCATTTTCTTTACCATCGGTCAGAATAGAAAAGGCTGGCTCGAATTCAAGTAATGTCCTGCTTATTTATGATCAAAACCTCAGCTAGCCTTCTTCACGCTCAATAATTTATCCTGTCTGGTTCCTTCCTTCTGGTTAGAGTTCCAATGGGAAACTTTTTTTGGCATCATCGCGAAGTTTAGAAGACTCCAAAAGGGGGAAAACATATCACTATTGCAGTAAAATTATGAATATACATCCCCTTTTCTTTATTTGTTTAGATCTAGCTATGGTATCATATATGAAATGTCATAATCGTACGTGAATTTTACATGGGATTGTGATGTAGAGTATTTTTTAAAATATTTTTTTAATTTTTAAAATCAGCACGTTAAAAATATATAGATTCACCGCCGAGCCTTTCCTATATCCAATCATTCGCGCAATTATAGATATTATTACAAGAAGCGGTATATTTTTTCTTGACAAGCCCGATCGAATGGCGTCGTACACTGCCAAATCACATTCTCATCTTCACCGAAGAGTAAAATTTCTTTTAGAACAGTAGGAGTCCCCCTGTGGTTTTGATTCGATCAATATCCTCCCTGATCCATGAAACATAAAATATCTTATCCTTACGACAATCTCCTCGGGGCAATCCAGCGAAAACTGGGGTTTTGGTCTCTAGAATCTTAAAATTCGATTAAATAAAGCTCTTTTAAAATAATTGAGCCAGATCGAAATGTTTAATCCAATTAAATGATACAATTAATGCTGCTTGAGATATTTATCTTTAAAAATTAAGATTCAAAATTAAGACCTATCCTTTTCCTTTAGTTTTCTATAGAATAAACAAAGGATAACATATTGCAACTTGGAAATTATTAAGATCTAAATTGTTATAAATAAATAATTAAATGAAGAAGAGCAAAAGAGATTTTTATAACCTTAAAAATACAATCCCTGGAAATCCATCCCTTTCCATCTCTCATATGATGTTTGAAAGAATATTTATTTTCTTTTTAATGGCCGGTGGTGGCCGAAGATATTTTTGACTTATTTAATAATACCACTATTATTATTCATAATGGTTTATTACTACTACTAATTTATTATTATTATTATATATTTGTGACATTTGGAATTCTTTGAAACCAATTGATCTGAAATTTTAACTCGTAATAGAGAAATATATTGAAATATTTCTTGTAAAATTTTGAACAAACATTAGATAAAAATATATTTATTTACTTAAATCATCAAGTTTTTCAACCAATTCATTCATTTTCATTCCTATTTATATCTATTCGTAGTGTTATTTGCATGTAAAATCATATATTATTTTATTTGTTTTTTATATCTTTTTAAAATATTTCCACCTCAAATTCACAAAAATAACTTTTCCTTCAAAATAATTATTAAATTGTATCAGGAAATATATGTGATTTATCACTAATTAACATTTCACATATTATATTTATTATTTTATCTCATATAAAATTTAAATTAGTTTACTAGAAATGTTTTTCTCAAATCACTATAGTTTTCTTATAATTTATTAACTTTTTATTTAACAATGATTTTTTGGTTGGCGGTTTACAAAAATAAATTTTCAATGCCAAGTCCCAGAATATCGTATTGAATAATAAATAAATAAATAAATAAAATAACTATTGTAATCCAGGTGCTAATATTTTATATATGAAATAAGTTTTATCCATACTTTTTGTTTTTTATTAACTTGAAGAATTAGAGTATTGCAGGTATAATCGCACAAGAGGAAACTATATAAAATTGTTTTTTTCGTTTTTTCGTTAACATGCAGCATAGATGTTGATTACGAACATTTAATGTATAAATTGAATACAGAAATTAATAGTTGGATTAAAAAAAATAAAAATAAACTCATGATCACCAAGACTTGCATATTTGCCATGGATACAATTAGTTTACATGTTGGATTATATTGAAATTAAAGTGATAAAAACTTATTTGATAGTTTTATTAAATTCAATATAATAAGTTAATTTTTTTTTAATTCAGCTCTTTACTTAATTTGAGTTTAAAACTAATATGTGTTAAAATTATCTTGATATAATATTTGAAAATAAAATTAAAATTAATAGAAAAAATCTTTTAAGAAGTTGTCTTAAAATGACCAGATCAACTTAATTAGATCAAAAATAATATGATGAGCAATGAAAAAAATAAAAATAAAATTGAGAAAAAAATTAAAAAAGTGAGGGAATGTTGAATTGAAAAAAAGAAAAGAAAGAAGAAAATCTTAAATGAAATTACCGAGTCAGGGTGTTTTTTTTTTTTTTTTATCAAAGTCTAAAATAAATAAAATTTTATTAATTTTTCTAGACTTATAAAATATATGAAAAAATTTCACATCAAACAAAATAAAAGGGAATTCGATGTACCTTTCTTATTATTATTTTGGATGAAATAAGAAGGTTATGCTCCAAAATCAAGAGTGGAAGTACAATTTATTAGCGGGAGTCTGACGCCACACGCGCTGATGTTTCTTTGTAAAACCTTTTTATTTTTTTTAATTTAAAGTCAGTACATATTATTAATTTTCTTTTATTGTAATTATTATTGAAAATACTTTAAAACTCCATCTCGACATAGAAATAAAGGATCGTAAAATAAGGTGATATTCTTTATAAAATACGGGATATCTTACCAGTCTCCGTGCATTTTAATATAAGAGCAGCAAGTGTACGTAAACATTTTTCAAAGAGTAGTTTTCTAAATTTTAGATTTATTTTGATATTGTGATTATGATTGTTTTTTTAATATTTTATATTCAATAATATGATTTTTTTTTATTTTTTAAATTTATTTTTAATATAAACACGACAAAAAAATATAAAAATAAAAAATATTATTTTTTAAAAATATTTTTAAAACATAAAACTTAAAAGCCTCTCTTAACAATCAACACGTGTGTTGCATCTCCTAGGTATGTTTGATAACGAAAAGGACTCCCAATCCACTCCTTTAATTACACGAAGCCCCTCTGCTGGCCCACTCCCCCTAGCCCGACAATGGGTTCCAACCCTGCACCACGTACTTAATAGTAGGAATGTAGGGTATTATGTTTTAAAAATAATTTTTTTGTTTTATTTTTTAAAATTATTTTTATGTATTTATGTTAAAAATAATTTTTTAAAAATAAAAAATATTATTTTAATATATTTTTAAACGAAAAAAAATTTAAAAACAAATATATGTCTATAACCACACTCCAAACAATCACTAACCCTTATCAGAATTAATTAACCCTCTTTAAATTTAAAACAAAACCCACATTGATTATTTTTACTTTTTAAAAGTATTTTTTAAATCAAATATATATATATATATATAATTTTTTAATATATTTTTACTGTTTTGATATATAAATGTTAAAAATAATTTTTTTTTAAAATATTTTTTTAAAATATTTCAAAAGTCTCTCTATTTTTTTTTTTACACAAGCTAATATTATCATTATCCTTTTCTAGCTTAAAAACCATATCTTATTACCAAGAGCAGGCAATAAAAATCTATATATTTTTTTTTACCGACTTAAAGCCGGCACAAAAAAAAGAAAAGGAAGTCTATATTAGCATACGAAGAAGCCCTTTCTCATATAATAGGGTGATCTTGGCTGGTGTTAAATTTTAATGAGAAAAATTATTTGGGTAGATGACTGATTTAAACCTTTTTTTTTTTAAATCTCTGAATGAGAGAGAAGAGAGGGAGATAATATATCCTCATCTCAATTTCGCCGATAAATACCCAAACCAGCCACACCTGGCTCGAAGTAAAAACGCACAGCTCCTCTCCTCTCCTCGCCTGCCAATCTCTCTCTCCAGTCTCTACTATTCAGCCAGACCATCCACAACTCTCACTATATCTCTTAAGAAATCCACTTCTTCTTGAGGTAGAAAGATATACTTTTTAGAGAGATAAAGTAATGGATGCGTACGCGATGCATCTAGCGATGGCGGCTCTAGTAGGAGCATCATTTGTGGCAGTATCCGCTTATTATATGCACCGAAAAACCCTAACTCAACTCCTCGAGTTCGCCAAGACGGTAGAGAGAGAAAGAGACGACAACTCCGACGCCGGAGGGTCGTCGCCGCAGCATTTTAAAAAGCGTCGGGGTCACGGAAGGAGGAAGGGGAGTAACGGTTACTACATCAAGCATGACTCGGATTCGTTACCGGATGTGACGGCAATTTCTGGTGGTGGAATTGATGGAGAGGACAAACGTAACGGTCATGTGCTTTATGTCGAAGGGATTCCGGCTGGATTGCCTAGGCTTCATACTTTGCCTGAAGGTATGACCATGTCGGGCTTCTCGCCGAAGTGAATATTTAAAGCTTGGCTTGAATTTGACTGCTCTTATAGTTTAATTTATAATAATTTATAACAGTACAGTCAAATGATACTTAAGGAGCAATTTTGATTAAATTAATAACTCTGTTGTGTGTATTATATTTAATATGATTGCTTCCTGCGGAGATTATTAGTTGTGCTGATATACCTGTTAGAGTAAGAAGTTGGGATTTTAAGGTAAATTAAAAAACCCGAGCATTTAAAAGTACAAGTGCCTGGTTTCTGGTCAAAGTCTCATATATCATTGTTTAAAAGAAATTTGCTTTACAAATAATCACCAGCTTGCGATTCTTAAGGATGATGTTAAAAGAGGGATGAACAAATAAAAAATAGATTATGCATGGATTTTAAACCAAAGCAATACCAGAATGATCTTTATTAATATCTATCTTAAAGAAGAGGTCAAATGTAAGAAATTATTATCTGCTATGAATTCTCGGGGTAGAAAGTTCATTCTTCTTGAGGAATCTATACGTGGAAAAGGAAAATAAGGAAACTAAACTTTGGGATTAAATTAAATCACCTTGAAAAACATACTGGAAATGCTCCAGAGTCCTTTTTGCTTCTTTATCTTGCCATTTACAGTTGTACTCTTAACAATTGAACTTTGCTGCTCTTCTCCGTGCCTTCCAATAAAAACCTACTCCCTCCTTGCCCTTTTTAGCTATAGCTTCAAATGGTAGCAACTTAAAATGACTTGAAATTCTATTGCAATTTCTTTACTTTAATTTTTATTTTTTACCTTTATATTTGGGGTGGGGATATGTAATCCTGTTTGCTGAATTAATCCAGTATTGTTCTGTCCCAGTGAAATCTGCTGGACATCTCAAGAGACCTGGAAGTTTTATCAGATTAACTTCTCCAAAGTCCCCTGGTGCCAGTGCCAGTGCCTTTGACAACGTGGAGGGATCGGATGATGAAGATAATATGATTGACAATTCTAAACCAGACACTACATATCTGCTTATTAATGGAAATGCTGTGAGTTTTTGATCTTGCAAATGCATACCACTCTCTCTAACATGCACATGTGTGCACAATTAATGCTCATTTTTACCTGAGTTTCTTTCCGCTCTTAATTTTGTGGCATGCATGTCTAGGATATAAAGGATGTTTTACCACAACACATTAATGCAAATGTGGAGCAAATGCCTATACCTGCTTCAAGCATGATTCGATCCCATAGCGTGTCTGGTGACCTGCATGGTGTTCAGCCTGATCCTATTGCAGCTGATATTCTAAGGAAAGAGCCAGAACAAGAAACTTTTGCACGACTTAAAATTTCCCCTATTGGTATTGACTACTACTCATCTGTACTTGCTGTTAATTATCCTTGCTTTGGCCTGCTTTTTTCTTTTTTCATAGAATGGTGAATGTCTAATGGGCGTGTCTTATCCTAGTCTGAATTTGATGCTATACTCCATAACAGTGCAAGTTGAATGGCTGCAAAAGGCAAGCAGTTGCTTAAGTTTTATCATGAGACATGCATATGTTTGTATGCAAGTTCTTTAAAAGGAATGATGCAGAATTCTTGTATTCTTTAATGTATACATGTAAAGAACTTCTCTGCTCTTCTCTACTTGTATGTGTTTTTGCTTGGTTAATTTGTATGCGAGTCTACTTATTTGAATTGTTCAAATTTTATTTTTTGTGTCAGCAGAGGTGCCATCACCAGATGAAGTGGATTCCTATATAATTCTTCAAGAATGTCTTGAAATGAGAAAGAGATATTTATTCAAGGAAGCTATTGCTCCATGGGAGAAAGAAATTATTTCTGACCCTAGTACACCAAAGCCTAATCCTGACCCGTTCTCCTTCACTCCAGAGGGAAAATCTGATGTGAGTAAATATTTGGTTTTGGCATTTTTTTTGGAACAAGTCAGGATTATGCTTTACTTTTTTTTTGGGATAAGTTAAACCTTCCATTTATTTTGTCTGCACAGCATTTTTTTAGGATGCAAGATGGGGTCATCCATGTCTATCCAAATAAAGATTGTAAGAAATGAGCTTCAGTTTCTTGTTTGTTATGATTCAATCCTTGTTTCATCATGGGGATGTTGTATGCTTACTTTCTTCATCTTTTCTCAGCTAAGGAAGATCTTTTTCCTGTTGCTGATGCAACAATGTTTTTCACTGATTTGCATCACATACTTCGAGTTGTTGCAATTGGAAATATCAGAACTCTATGTCATCATCGGTTGAATCTCCTAGAACAAGTAAATATTTTTTTTCATTGACTGTCATGATTTATTAAGAAGCTACTTTTCCTTAATAATTAGACCTCTGGCTCTATGCTTTTCAATGCCTTTTTTTCTCCAGAAATTCAACCTTCATTTGATGCTTAATGCGGATAAAGAGTTTCTTGCTCAGAAAAGTGCTCCTCATCGTGACTTCTATAATGTCAGGAAAGTTGATACACATGTTCATCATTCTGCGTGCATGAACCAGAAACATCTTTTAAGGTTTATAAAGTCAAAATTGAGGAAAGAGCCTGATGAGGTAAAGACTTGGATTTCTCTGCTGATGCATTATAGCTACCCTTTTTTCTTTCCTGAACCAAAATAACGTACACCTATCTCTTCTTTTCTTTCACCATTGACAATGGACCATCAATCATTGACATATTCTTGTGCGATTAAACAATACTTTAATGTCATGTTCACATAAACATTATAATACAGTCTGGTTGTTAGGTGGATATTTTTACATATTTGTTGATTTCATGGACATTTTTTTACTGTTTCAGGTTGTGATTTTTCGAGATGGAACATACTTGACATTGAAAGAAGTGTTTGAGAGTTTGGATTTGACTGGGCAAGGAATTTTTTTTTGTTGTTCTCATTTTTAGATTGTTGTATAGAGATGTTATCTTATTGACATTCGTTTGAACAGGTATGATCTCAATGTTGACCTTTTAGATGTTCACGCGGACAAAAGCACGTTTCATCGCTTTGATAAGTTCAACCTGAAGTACAATCCTTGTGGTCAGAGTAGGCTCAGGGAGATTTTCCTTAAACAAGATAACCTTATCCAAGGTACATCTTCATTTTTTATCGGGTTCAAAACTACTGATTTCCTCTCTGATTTTGATTTCTATTTTCTGGGTGGGTGGATAGAAGGTTCACTCCATTGTGCTCTATAAGCACAGTTAAGAAAATAGAACATGGGCAATGAAAAAACATGCATTACTTCTGGTATAGTAAACTTTCTTCTAATCCATCCCCAATGGATCAACCTAGAGGTTAAAAACTTGGAACTTCTTGTTTAGTGGTTCAGGCCACAGTTCTGTGATGAGTGTGTGATGTTTTGTTGAAGGGGGAGGATTACCTCTTGGTGTTTTGCTCAAGGCTAGTAGGCCTCCCACTGAACCACATGAAAGCACTACAATGTCACACATGTGACTCAAGTTTAATTTTACATGCTCGCATCTTACAGTGGTTACGTGGCTCATTTTATATGCCCACATCTTGTAGTGGTTACATGTTTCTTATGTCACGATGTTTTATTTTGTTTTCCACTTTTTGTAATTTCCCTGCTAGTTATACTTTCTGCCTTGTCTTATCTATGCTTATTGCTGTATGTTGATGAGCAGGCCGTTTCCTTGGTGAACTGACTAAACAGGTCTTTTCTGATCTCGTTGCTAGTAAATATCAGGTACTTCATTTTCCTATTTGTAGATGAGTTTTATACATAGATGTGGATTCTGGTATCCTTAATCTGTGGTACATTTTTCAATGATATTTAAACTTGTGATATTGCATATGCTTTGTTAAATGCTTGAAAGCAGTACATTTTAGGATCATTTGGTAAAAAAATTGTCAACATCTGTTGCCTACAGCAATTAAGAAATGCCGGTGACACCAAATTCGTTTAAGACCATGTTTCTGCATTTGTTGATTCTTTTCTCGTTCTCTAGACTTGATCTGAATAGAAAGATATGCTTAAACGGTATACTTTAGTATCTTGATATGAAATTCTTGAATTTTATTGCCATGAGTTTGAGTGAGTCCATCCCATCTTAGGATTTGAGGTGATGGTTTATTACTCCACACACCATGCTAATCATGGCTGAAGCGATTAACTTGTACCATAACATTAATGTAAGAGTTTAGAAGCTTTTATGATCACTGTATACTGATAGTTTGCTTTACCAATCCTATCCTGATTGAGGCTCACATGCTGAAATTAGCTGCTCTTATTTTCATTATAGAGGCCAACCAGATTAAATAGGAGAGACATGTCTCCTAAGAAGCATCTACAATATGCTTTTGCAATCACTTGCACTTTTCCATTTTACTTGTTATCAATGTTACTACTTATGCATGTTTATTGTTTTTGTTATTGCAGATGGCTGAATATAGAATATCAATATATGGTCGAAAGCAAAGTGAATGGGACCAATTGGCTAGTTGGATAGTGAATAATGAATTGTATAGTGAAAATGTTGTTTGGTTAATCCAGGTACTGACTCAATATATCTAAATCTCTATTAATGAAGGTTATTTTTTAGAATATATTTGGGGAGGCTTTTCCCTTGTTCTGTGTTAAATCAATGTGTGTCAGTGTTTATTCACAGAACTTGTACATTTTTATTGATATTTCTGTTTCACTGAAATTATCTTTATTAGTATGTCTCCCCTACTCTTGGCAACGTGAACTTAAGCTCAACGAAGCATTTAAAAGCTTACACTTTTGTAAAAAAAAAATCTTGATAGCAGAACCTTTGTAAAGGTGTTTAGCTAGCTGAGTTACTGTGGATTTTGACTGTCGATCGAACATTTGGTTTACAATGATGAAATGTCAAGACCTGCAGAAAAATTCGAGCCAGTATTTAATTTAATGTTGAGTAATATCTTGTGCATTTCAGCTTCCAAGACTGTACAATATCTACAAGGAAATGGGGATTGTGACATCATTTCAGAATATTCTTGATAATATCTTTATTCCGCTTTTCGAGGTTACAGTCGATCCAGATTCGCATCCTCAGCTGCATGTTTTCTTGAAACAGGTTCGCCATTTTCTAAACAGACTATTAATCTTCAGATAGCATCACAAGGTGTACAAGATTTTTTTTTGAATTGAAATACTGTAAGTATATGTGGTGCTCACCATCACCATTTTATCACCAAACCAGTTGGAACTCCCATGGTATGTATTGTTGAGATGTTCAGAGGATCTAATAGTTATGTATGAAGACAATTAAAATCTTCAACTGGCATGGCCATGATGTAGTCTGCTCCGTTAGTGGTTCTTTTTTGTTTCCAGATGACACTGGTGTTTTTATTTGTCTTCATTTTTGCTGCATATTCACACATTGCATGTGCTTCTCCTTACTACATTACTAAAATAAAAGGGGCAAAACTACAACGTGCCTTGTTGCAATGCTCTGCCTTTTCTCATCTATTTGTTATATTCTGGAAGCGTTGTTGAACGAAGATCACAAGTCAATGATCCCTGTCAGAATAATTTATCAATAAGTGTAACTGGGAAAATCTGGCAGGGTTGTCGATGAAAGCCTGCTACTTAGAACTTTATAGAGGATCAAGTACAATAAGCAAGTAATACAGCTAGTAACCGGGGATGGTTGCAGGATATTAAAATTTCATCATCTTTTGTTTACTCCTTTGAAAATATAACCTGAACCTCCTATCCTTATTGGGGTCATTATGAGGCTCTAAGGGTGTTTGGCATCCAACTTTATTAACCCCTTTTATTGAATAATGGTCGGCTTATCATTTGTTTTAATTCTCAGGTTGTTGGGCTAGACTTGGTTGATGACGAAAGCAAACCTGAAAGACGCCCGACGAAGCACATGCCTACACCAGCTCAATGGACCAATGTGTTCAATCCTGCATTTTCATATTATGTTTACTACTGTTATGCCAACCTCTACACATTAAACAAGGTCTGTGTTATGGTTCAAAAACAGAAACAATACTTTATCTTAAGTAGTTGTCTTGCATGTTTTGCCATGGTTTTTCCTTTTCTTGTCATGATATCTTTAGTCTAAAGCAAGAAAAGTAATTCCATTTTCTTACATTTGGATGTCATAATCTAGATTGAACTTCTGCCACAGAAGATAAAAAAACGTAACCATCAAAGTGATTTCATGTTTTCTCAACATGGCTTACTAGCTTTCCCCCCAGCTTGATCTGACATTCCTTCCCAATGTTCCAACTAGCTAGCTGTTCGCTTCCTGACTTGCTGATTAATAATTGCTAAATGGTAATACTTACCTCTTGATGTAACATTTCCTAACCTATTTCAACATTGTTTTTCAGCTTCGTGAGTCAAAGGGCATGACAACTATTAAATTCCGTCCCCATTCTGGAGAGGTTAATATTCATTTCAGCTTCCTTTTACTTCCACAAATGTTGAGATTTTCTGCTGCCTTACACAAATAACCTTTTTCAGGCTGGTGATACTGACCATCTTGCTGCCACATTTCTTACATGTCATAATATTGCACATGGGATCAATTTAAGGAAATCTCCAGTACTTCAATATTTGTATTATCTGGCACAGGTATGGAAGAGACTCTTTTTATTATGATTACTATAGTAAATTAATTATATGTGCTTTATTTTCTATAACATTAATGGGCAATGGTGGCTTTTTTTTTAATACAGATTGGCTTGGCCATGTCTCCTCTGAGCAACAATTCCTTATTTTTAGACTACCATAGGAACCCTTTCCCCATGTTTTTCTTAAGGGGTCTCAATGTTTCCCTTTCAACCGATGATCCGCTCCAAATCCATTTAACAAAAGAGCCCTTGGTGGAAGAATATAGCATAGCTGCTTCTGTAAGCTCTCCTTTTCTCACCTGAAATGAAAGATTTGTAAGGTCAAATACATTATCACAAGCTTTCTTGACAGGTGTGGAAGTTGAGCTCATGCGATCTATGTGAGATTGCCCGAAACTCAGTCTACCAATCAGGTTTCTCGCATGCTTTGAAGGTAAGTTTGTAGCTTGATTTAAGATTCTGGAAATTTATAAAAGGATCTGGTGCTGGTGCCACAAGTTTTGTTACAGAAAAAAGTCATGTAAGATGGTCAAAATCTTTGATGTTCTCCAATTACAGCCACTAAGTTCCTTGGTTTCCTTCATCGTAATCACTGATTTGCTTGATTGATTGCTCTTTTTTTTTTTATTTCATCGACTCACTTTGCACCAAGATTATGTCTTGTCTTAATTTACAAGCTTAACAAGATAAGATGGGGACAGGAATGTTCAAATTTCCATGAAAAGATTTTTCCTTTCAGGTATTGCTTTCAAAATATCATTTGTTGCCCATGCCTATGAAGAATAATAAAGATGTATTTGCAAAAAATACGGTGTGCAAAATAAATATCTTATCATGGACTCATTGCCATGGGGAACAGTCTGACTTGGGTTTTGGGATGTCTTTGAAGGGAAGTGATTTGTCTCCATTACACAGTGACAACCACTACAAATGAACTGAATGTATTGAAATGGTTACATCTTATGACCAGACCACTTAATGTGTTCCAAACATATCAATGTCTGTTGTGCTACTTTGATTTCTATTAAACAAATTACGAGGGTTTATTATTTATATGGTAAATGCTTTAAAATCTAATTTTTTGGCATTTGCCTTTGAAATTTCTGTTTCAGTCGCACTGGATTGGTAAAGAGTACTACAAGAGAGGACCAGATGGAAATGATATTCACAAGACAAACGTGCCTCATATCCGGGTGGAATTTCGATACACAGTACGGACCTGATTCTGAACCTTTTCATATTGACTTATTCAAACAAGAAGCGATGAACTTTTGCCTGGGTTGTTCAAATGTTGACTTTTTATTTTATTTTTACTAGACAATGAGTGGGCAATGCCCTCTTGAAGCACTAGGATGTCAAATTCCTTGATGCGTAGTATGGAGAGGAAACAGAAAAAATGAAGTTGGAGCAAAGATAGTATAAATAAGAACCTCAAGTTTCGGTGCAGATTGTAGAATTTCACCATTAGCTCATGCTCACAAACTATTTATACTAGGGAGATTCTTTGTTACTACTGCTACTTAGCTATTGTGACTACTTAATCATGAGCATAACAAATATAGTAAAATAATCCTAAGCTCCTTGCAACATCTCCTTAGTTACTGAGCAAGATATATATAATAAAATATAGTAAGCTCCTGCATCAATCCTGCCACCTCCAACCCCTCTTCCCATAACCAATCCCTCCCCTTTTTTGTGCTGTTCTTTTTGGCTTCCCCTTACTTTTTTATCTGAATGAGAAGCAAATAGGTAAATGCACGGTAGACCAACGTGTGATCAGAGTGATGCACATGTGGAGGGTCAGGTAGCAAGTAGCTTTCATATTCATATTCTGTGCTTCCTGATTTTTGTTTTCTGCCGAAATATTTTTGTCCTGGTGGGTTAGATTTAACCATCAAGATACTTTCCTTGCAGATATGGAGAGATGAGATGCAACAGGTTTATCTTGGCAAGGCCGTTATCCCGAAAGAAGTGGACTAGTAAATAGTGGAGAACTGCCTTAGCCCGTTCTTACATAAATTATAAAGGTGCTATCAGATTCCATACCTTTTTGCATTATTATCTTTTTGGTTGAACAGAGTTTGATAAACTGAGCGTCTATTATTGTTGCAGTGGGTCAACAGAATCCCGCTTGCTCATTAAACATGAGCTGGCTGTATACTCTGATCATGCATTTGAGATGATCACCCACAACCACCATAAAAAAGGAGAGAAAAGGAAGGCTATGCAAATGATGCGATTGTTGACTTGGTGATCTGCTGTTATCTTTAGATGGGGGGTCTGGATTAGATCAACAAGATGCCAATCTTTGCCAAAACAAATAGCTAAAAACTCAATATATTAGGTAAAGGTTTAAGAATAACACTATGAGGCATAGTAAGAGTTTTGTATGGTTCACTCGTCGCTATGGCAGATGATAGTGTAACCAACAGCAAGAAGGAAAAAGGATACTCTCTTGCTTTGATTTTGTTTCTAGGTGAATGCCCCGTCAAATTTTGGTCGAGTTCATTCTATGCCGATGCTTAACATGAATTTGGCCATTCGTGTGTACCCCAAAACACTGGTGAGTTAAATTCTCTATTGCCACCGGTTCCAATTTTTTTCTTATCTGCGTCTTGTTTTGTTGGGGCCAATTTTGCTATGCTAGTAGTAGTGAATAGTGAGATTGGGATTGACCAACCAATTAAAAGGGCTTCTATTCTATATAAAAAAACATTTATTTATTTACTCATCATATAACACTAGAGCTTACTGTAAATTCAACTCTATAAGAAAGAGACAAACATTAAAGTAATTCCTAAAAATAGCAGATGCTGGCACTTGATAAAATTAGAAAGACATCAAAAAGCTTACAGAATGTATCTGTACAAACACTCACGTAGCCTGTTTTAAAATTCAACCAGATTTATCAGGGGAGGAAAAGCAAAGCTTTTAACCCGACACACCATCTTGTCTTGGGCAGTGACTCAACATGGCAATATCCGTTTGCTCATACATGAGGCCGTGAACTTGGGAGTAAACTTCAGAGCTCGAAACTCACACCTCTATTTCAATCCTCTACATCTGTATGAAAACTTCAATAACATCCTCTATTTTCTCTTTTAATTCTATCCCATAACTGCAATTTTACACTTCAAGAGTATATTTGGTTTCTCAACACACAAAACAGTAGAAGACAGATATAAAATGATGGCTTTAGAATTCCCACATCATTTTTCTGGAATAAATCCTTCACGTTAGCACTGCAATAGATGGATTTTATACAAAGTTGGAAAGATAAACCAAGAGTTCATTTGATAAGCGGTATCATCCGCTAATCACAAAACTGGTTCATATCACCATTTCCATGGGCACCCTGAAAGCAATGGGAACAGAAACAGCAACATACGAACACATTCGCTGTCATCTGAAAACCCACTCCCACCCTACTGCTGGTTCTTAAAAGACTGCACAAAATATAACATACACGATTAGCAGCAAGCCGCTGAAGATACCAGCTTATCTTATATCAAATTAAAAACATTAGATAACATCTCACGTCAATATTCTTTGAGAGGTCTTTCACCTGCTCGGCAAGTTCTTGCTTCTTCTTTGCCGCTGCATAACAAAACGTTAGTCACCATCAGGGTAATAGCAAATAGAGACTGCAATCGCTGGCCCAAACCACAAAATGTAATAGAAACATACCCAAGTTTGAAATATCATCAATCCTCCTCGATGTCTTCACTGCAAACCTCTGGAATGCAGGACTGCAACGGCATAAGAAAAATCAAAATTAAAGGGTCAAAATAACGAGAAGGTTAAAATCTCTACAATGGCCAGATCAAAGGTGAAAAAGGAGAAAGTTAAGATCATCAAGCAACGACTGAGTCTTTCAAGCCAGCAAATACTATCAGCGATGATAAAAGACAAAAGAAGCAAAAAAGACATGAGCTGTTAATCGAGCACCTATCACCTGGTGTACAGACATCATCCTATCATTGATATTCATCAAGGACTCATATTCATAAACCACAGAACCACAGCCCAAGCTCTTTTTGTTCAATCAACTCGCCCAAATCAGATGAGATAATAATCTTAATAATAATAATAATAATAATACGGAAAGTTATGTTGATAGAATAAAACAGTCCCGTAACTTCATTTGTATAAGTGAATCAAGTTTTTTATTCCTTTATGGAAGAAAAAAAGTACTGAACGAAATATAAATAAGTGAATAAATAAACGCTCAATTGTGGAGTATTCTCAAACTTCAGAGGTTCCACTGCACTGCAAACACAACAACTTTGAAGATTTGACACTGTTTCGCTTCATGGATAAACTGTTGAGGAATGAGATAAATCCTAACAGCCTATCAGAGAAGCTTTAAAAGATGAATACCACAAGTCATTAAAGCTTGCCTTAAAAAAATTAACTAATAGCATGTAACCAGAAGTAAACAAGATGATGGGGGAAAAAAGAAAAAAAAAAGGACCAAAGAATGAAGAGCATGTATCAACATAGAGTGGACTTAAATATAGAATAACTGCCACAAATGAATGGATTGATTTTTTAGTCAGAGAAAAAAGCTTAATTGTAACAAAAAACACAAAAGGATTGATCAAGAATTAAAATATTCACTGTTGCTGGATATAACATACCAGTTGAGCAATTAAAATCAAAGGCTGATAGAAAGCAATAGAATCAAGAGTACCTGTTCGCAAGACCATTGACGACAAGCTCATTCACAACATAAGATAAGACCCTGTGCATGAAATTCCCACCCGCCATGGCTTGTTACCTTTCTTAAAAGAGAGATCAAACACATACAAATCAGCAATAAGTTCGATCTTAAGAAATGAAATTGATTGATCAGCAAATACTTTTAGAGTTTATTTTTATTTCTAATCCAAGATTACACAACCAACAGAGCCCTACAAAACCGTAATTCGATTTTCTAAGAAAAAAATCATGAATAAACCCTAAAATTATCAAATTCACGTATCCAGGATTATGATCCACAACGGACTTGAATGATTATTAAGAAAGTGTCGCTAAGGAATTGACTGCGTAACGCCGTAACCTGAGAGAAAAAGAATGGCGATCGGGAAGCAAATTGAGTATGGAGAAAGACTCATCGGCAGGAAGGCGAGTTTAGGTTTGGTAAGAGAGGCCCATGGGCTTCGATCCATCTTGAGGATTTGAACAGCCTAGGGTCCGTCAGCAAGATGACTCCTTTTCGTTTGGTGGAGTTGTTGTTACATTTGGTGGATAAGAGGGCCGGTGCCAAGCCAATGTCATTTTAGTTTGTTTTATTATATTTTGATTTTAAAAAAATAACACAAATTATACCACAAATTATGGTACTTCAATATTTTTTTTCAATTGAATTTGGATATAGAATTTTATTTATGTTACTTTTTAGTTCTTGGTTGAAAGAGTAGAAAAAAAAGTCGTTGGATCTATCTCATTGACAAAAAAAATATCGTTGATATCGATTTAAATCATCAAGACTATAGATAATGATGTCAAATGATTTCATTTGATGAAGAAAGTTCATACTTAAGTGTTTTCTACCCTCATATTTTGTGATAAAATAGATTTAAGCTGCAGTAAATTTTTAATTTCAGGTTGATTTTAATTTTTATGATGACTTTTTTGGATTTTTAAGGTCGCTAGTTATCACAATTTCTTAGGTATTGTATAAGTGTTTTGGTTTAAAAATGAATTTGTAAATAGTTTTTTTAGTCAAAAAAATCTTAGGTTCTAATTTTACAGAAACCACTGTGATGACCAAAATCTGGACAAATTTAGATGACGTTTCATTTGATTGTTTTTTAGAGAATTATCAAATGAATTGTAGCTTTTAGAATACCACAAACTCAACAAAAAACAAATATTCTTTTCAATTTTTGAGACATGACAACATTACTTGTAGGTGAAATTTAAAAAGTTTGGAAGAATATTTGACTTTTATTGAGTTTATTTATAATAGAACTGTGCACTCGGCCATTGATTTCTCTTTTTTTTGAAATTGTTTATAGTTTTAATCCACTAACTCATATAAATTTTATTTTTTTACCTTGTGAAGAAATGATAAGCTTAAATGGTGAAGAGAATGCAAAAAAACAGAGACAATTTCATAAGAGAATTCAACTACAAATAAAAAAAAATAAACTTTAGGTTTCTAAAACAAATAAAATACTAGAGAGAAGGGAAAAAAGTAATGAGCGATGGGGAAAAAAAGAGGTAAGTGGCTAAAAATAGGGAGATGAGGAAAAAAATAGAAAAGAGAAGAAATAAGCTCCTAGTATTAATTTCCGATAAAATTGCAAATAATAATTGTATAAGGTATTTGCAACCCGTATATAGAAAATAACAATTATAACGTGGCACCATATTTTTTTTAGCATAAAAAATATTAATTGTTTTTATAATATATTTTTGGTTAAAATGACAAATTTGTGCAGAATTTCTGTGACGTGCAAGTTTTCTATAAAATATATGAATTTTAAATCGATATAAATTTATCTGTTAATTAGGTTTCAATGAAATAATCAACATAAAATTATCATCATTAAAAAAACAGGAAAATTATCATCATCATAAAAAAAAAAATTAATCATATTTTTAAGTAAAATAAAAATCTGTCAGGAGTGGGGCTTGAACCCCCAACCTTTCGAACAATTTTTTTGTCTCCTGCCTCATAAACTCACTCGGCCATCTCAACATTCGTTTATCTTTCTTAAAAATATATATTAAATCTAATTTTAATGTGGATTCGCTAATTTTTTTGAGTTGAGAGTGATATTCAAACCCATACTTTTAGGAGAGACCTTAATCTGACGCTTTTAGACCATCTTGACTACCTCAACAACTGTTTGTCTTTCACAAAAATATATAGCAATAGTAGGTGTTAATGTGGATTAACACAGTAAACGGACGTGTTTTAGTATATAGTTAATATATATATAGTAAAATCGATACGTGTTTTATTGTATAGTTAATTAATATATATATCGGATGTGTTTTATTGTATAGTTAATATATATATATCTTTTTATCATGGCACAAGAAAACACGTAGATTGCTACAATGTTTTTGAAACACAAAATAATAATAAAAATAAAATAAATACAATATGACCGACATAAATTAAAATTTCAGAACGATAGGTACAAAAAATAAAATGAAAAAAAAATAAAAACAAAATCTAAAAACACAAATACACAAAATATGGATTATTTTTATCCAAAAAAAACAAAAACATCAAAAGAATATATATATATATATATATATATATATATTAACATGACGTAAGAAAACACTGTAGATTTCTACAATGTTTTATGGGACCAGAAAATAATAATAATAAAAATTAAAAATGATAAATACAAAAGATAAAATAAAAAAATAAAAATAAAATCTAAAAACACAAATACATAAAATATAGATCATTTTTGTCCAAAAAAATACCAAAAATATATATATATATATATATATATATATATATATATATATATATATATTGGCGCGGGAAAACATTGCTACAGTGTTTCCCACGTCTTTTGTATTACAAGTAATATTTTTCCATTATACTGATTTATTATTATTTTTAATTGCGATTAGATTACAACTAAAAATAGTAAACTAAACATGCATAACTATTTCAAAAAATAAAAATGTGAAAAAGAAAGGACACGTCCTTTGAATAGGTCAAACCATGACACCGTGGCTGGTAGGCAGTTTTCACGTGAACCAAACGTCAGTGTTACGTACCTGAGTTACCGAACTCGTCTCTGCCCTATATAAAGCCACCTCACATAATCTTTGTTTAACACAACATAGCACAACACAGTTCAGACATATCTTTTGTTTGCCTCCATAATATTTTGTCGTAGCAATACTATATTATTGTATTATTTAGGTCCTTTTCCCCCAAGATATTTTGCTTCCCTCGTCACTCTCTTTATTTTCTGGTAGATTATAAATTTAACTAGTTTTCGTTTCTGCTTTACTTATCCTCTCTTTGTTTCTCTGAAGCCAGAGAAAGAGAGGGCCACCCAGTTCGGCTCTCTCCAGTTCTGTATCTAATGGCTAGCTGGGTGTTATCAGAATGTGGCTTAAAGCCTCTCCCTCAAATCTGGCCTAGGCCTAGAACTGGAACCATCAACCCTTCAAAGCCAAGATTTTTGTACACAAACAGGACTCTGACAGATCTAAAAAGGCTCCCTTTAGATAAGTTTTCAAGTGAGTGTTTTAGGGAGAGAAATTGGGGTCTTAAAGTGAGTGCTCCATATAGAGTTGCATCGTTAGATGGCGAGGAAGATAATAAAGTTATTGGCTTTAATGGGGCTGGGGTTGGGGAAGAGGAGGAAACAGAATTTGATCCTGGCTCACCCCCTCCATTTAAATTGTCTGATATTAGAGCTGCTATACCAAAGCATTGTTGGGTTAAAGATCCATGGAAGTCAATGAGTTATGTTGTTAGGGATGTTGCTGTGGTTTTTGGTTTAGCTGCTGCAGCTGCTTATTTTAGCAATTGGGTTGTTTGGCCTTTGTATTGGGCTGCTCAAGGGACAATGTTTTGGGCACTTTTTGTTCTTGGACATGATTGGTAATCACTTTTTTTTTGTTTATAGATCTGGGTTTATGTTTTCGCTTCTTCCTTTCGTTTTGATGATACCAATTTTGTGTCTTGTTTGTTGAATCTGAATCTTGTAGTGGCCATGGGAGTTTTTCCAATAACAATAAGCTAAATAGTGTGGTGGGGCATATTCTGCATTCTTCAATTCTTGTTCCTTACCATGGATGGTAAAATTTTGCACTTTAATTTATACAAGCTCATCTTTTGTTTTTTCATCTGCTTGAACCATAGTCTGCAGCAGTTGCAAGCTATTGTTTTGAGCTGCAAATATGAAAATGCCTTGCGATGGTACTGATTTGCAGGAGAATTAGCCATAGAACTCATCATCAAAACCATGGACATGTTGAGAATGATGAATCATGGCATCCGGTTAGTGATATAATCTGTTTATGGAATCTCTGTTACTTTGTCGGTTTGCATTTTAGCATCTTTGCTCTTGCATTTCTACGATTCCTCAAGCTTATTTTTTTAATATTTTGATGTAGCTCCCTGAGAAGATATATAAAAGTTTGGACGGCATTACAAAAATGCTGCGATTCACTGTGCCATTTCCCATGCTTGCATACCCCATTTATCTTGTAAGTATGTGTTCATTTTTTGAGCAATTTTATTCAGAGTTGAAGAAATATATTGCTGAATATCCTATTCAATTCAGTGGAGCAGAAGTCCTGGAAAATCTGGTTCACACTTTGACCCAAACAGTGATTTGTTCGTCCCAAGTGAGAGAAAAGATGTAATCACTTCCACCTTATGTTGGACTGCAATGGCTGCTTTGCTTGTTGGCTTATCTTTTGTGATGGGTCCTTCTCAACTGCTTAAACTCTATGGAGTGCCATACGTGGTAAATGTCTTTTTTCCCTGTGTTGCAGGTCCCTAGGCTATGGAAACTGAATTTCCATAAAGGTTCTGTTTTTCCATTCAAAGAATATTTTTAACTTGACTTCGATTCAATTTTAGGGTTTTGTTATGTGGCTGGATTTAGTGACTTACCTGCATCACCATGGTCATGAAGACAAACTTCCTTGGTATCGTGGAAAGGTATGTGTATCCTAACTTTTGTGTTTTTATATCTTCTGCCTTCATCCTTGACCTCTTATCATTATATATAAATTCCAATATTTAACAATTTTCTATATTATATTGACATCTGTAGTCATACGTTTAAGTTGATTTTCATTGCCATGTCTCTTGTAAAAACTCCATGAAGAAAAGAAATATCCATGGCGACTTTCCCTAGATTGGTCTGAAGCTCAATGAGTTTTCTCTCTCTCGTTGTAATTGAACAGGAATGGAGTTACTTGAGGGGAGGGCTTACGACAATTGATCGTGACTATGGATGGATTAATAACATTCATCACGACATAGGAACCCATGTCATCCACCATCTCTTTCCTCAAATCCCACACTATCACTTAACTGAAGCAGTGAGTATTTCTTTGTTTTGATAAAATCTTGTTTCCATACGCAATTGTGATGAGCACTCTTCCAGGACGCAAGGAAAGGCTTGATTCTTTTGACTTGCTAATTTCAGTTATCCTGATCATGATTATCTTCATTGAATGTAGACTGAGGCTGCAAAACCAGTGTTTGGGAAATATTACAGAGAACCAAAGAAGTCAGGCCCTCTACCTTTTCATCTAATTGGAAATCTGGTAAGAAGCATGAGAAAAGATCACTATGTTAGCGACACAGGGGATGTCGTTTACTACCAGACTGACCCTCAACATAGTGGCTCTTCATCAGAGTGAAATTCCTGGGCCATCACGAGCAAAATCAGCAGCACTCACTCGCCTGACCTATACAATTTGTTTGAGCTAGTTGCCATGGCTACAGCCAGACTCAATCAATATCGATACTTTTCATTGAGCAAGAATTGGTACCTACTATCAGAAATGATTGTAGATGCCCTTCTTTTAAGGGAGAGTAGACAAATAGGGAGTTTTCTTCATTAATGATGTAACAGTGAAGGAAAGAATGCTTATTTGTAGCCTTCCTTGAAGAGGAAAGGAAAACATCTCCTCATTGAAGATGTCATGTAGTATTTTTCAATTGATTTATAATTGAAAAAGAGAATGATAGAAAATAATACAAAATATAATATTATCTCCTTTTACCCTCTCTATATAATTGTATAGACATTATCAAGACTTGAGATTCTGTCAGGACAAGGGAATAATGGTGTGTATTGCTGTGTAATTATCTCCATATTTTGTGATAGAGAAGAAAGGCCATGCCTGCCTGCCAGCTATCCAGCCCTATCAACCAAAAGGAGGACCTATGATTTGCAAAAAAAGCAGCTCACAAATACCATTTTGATGTACAACTTTGGCCAAACTAATGACTTTTCAGAAGCAGCTCATAAATATCATGTAAGATATTGGCCAAACTTCCTCTTTCCTATGAATGGTCTCGCAATTCAATCGTCATGATCATAATAATGTTTCTGAAAGGCGTGCCGTAAATCAAAATGTTTAAGATTTGTTAAGTGGATCTCGACCACGAACATAACGGGCCATGTCTAGACCATTTGCAAACCCTGTCGCTCTCTATTGTTTTGTGAGAGAAACTATGTGGTGCTGAGTTGACGGCTTCCATGCGCCTATATCCTGAATCTGTGAGTTGTCAGCAGTACCGTGGTCCATAATAAAAGCTGCAAGCCGAGCAAGTGATGGGGAGTTTTGAACCAGCCATCTAGATATTATCTTTCTTTATGGTCCTGTGGGAACAAAAACAGTTTGTGGGCTCGAGAGAGTTTGCCTGCAAATTTCCATTGGCTGCAAATATTCTGCAGTTAAGTTTCTGTGCATCGGTCATCCAGGATGGTTATTCAGGATTGGTTTCAAAAAATTCGCTTTAGTTTTGAAATACTTGAAATGATTGGTAGTCAATGTAAGTGCGTGTAGGCTTGGCTACACTGAAGCATATCCTTTTATTAGTATAACCAGGTTGTTGTTTTTGTTCCGTATTCATTTTGCTTCGATATTTCGAGCATGTTTATTTTTATGTTTTAAATATATTTTTGGATTTTTTTTCTTTGTTTTAATTTAATTTTATAGTGTTTTCAAATCATATTGATGTGTTGATCTTAAAAATAAATTCTGAAAAATATAAATAATATTATTTTGATATATTTTCAAATGAATAATACTTAAAAAACAATCTCTTTAATAACTTATAAGATTAAGTTTTAATAAAAAAAAATCATGACTTGATATTTTGAAGTAAAGTTATTAAGAAAATTGGAATAATACATTATTCATTGAAATTGTCTTTTATGATTCATATTTTGTTTCATTAATCAAAATAAAACATATTAATACCCTCCAAGTCTAAAAACACCTAGATACATGTGTATTCAGCCCACCATTAATTTTAAATAATTTACATCTTTGACTAAATGACAAGGTACAAGCACGAGGAAATTAATTTGAGATTATTCCACCGTACTTTGAGAGGAAATTAATCTCGATAGTTCTCTAATGTAAATGAATTTTGATTATTTTTTCAATAAATAAACTATTAAGTGAGTTATAAAATATGAATGAATTTATTGAATGATAGCCCGTGTTACTAAATATTTTCCAATTCTTTTTAGAAAAACAAAAAACCTTTTTTACTAATTTTTTAATCTTTCATGTTTGTCCCTAATTCTTTTAATTATAATTTATTTTATTGAGATTATTTTTCTTTCTCCAAATTTCATCCTTATTGGGTTTTTTACTATCGAATCTTATCCTTATTTTTTTCTTCTTTTTAATATTATTTTCTCAATTTTATCCTTTAAAATTAAATTTATTATTAATGAACTCAAGTCCAAGATTTTACAAGTTCCTAGTTTTGAGGATTAGGCTAGTTTATGAGGTTTGAGGGTTTGTTGTTTTTTTATTCCTTTTTTCAAGCTTATGTTTTTTTATATCCTTTTCTTTTGTTTTTTTTTTCTTTTTGGGTTTTGCTTATGTTTAGTTCTGTTAGGTTAGCCTTTGCGATTTTCTTTAATTTCACCCTATACCAATTTTTAATCCATAAATATTCTATAAAATTATAAATATTTTATATTTTTACCCCTGTGATTATTAATCTTTCAAATTTGATGCTCATTCTATTAATTTATTTGCTTTTTTATTATATTTTTAGACTTGAATTTTTTTTACCTGTGAAGTTTTTTTTTTATATAAAAAGGACTTTCTCCTCAACACATCTAATAGTATTTAGTTAATGTTTGCTGTGATTATAATTAGTAACAAGGGCTGTCTTCTCCTCGGGACCCACCAGAGAAGCCATGATCCTGCTTTGCTGTAATGGCGGTTCTTAATTCTTATATATAAAATAAAGAAGAAGAAGAAGAAGAAGCTATGAAATATCCCAATAATGAAATAAAGCAGTTCTATCTGTGATCCTCATTTGGACAAGCAGGCCAGGCCACTCAGCCTCATAAATTTGAGCATTTATTATTTTCGTGTCCCAGGCAGCAACAGCACTCCTATGATATGACGTGTCGAGTTAATATTCCCTTCGATTTTTTGCCATGACTTCAGCGATACTCTCTAGCGTAAAGAAAATCAAAATAAAGTATTCTGTAATTAATTAAAAGCTGAAGCAAACGGTAGAAAACCATGCTGTTTCCTATAAAATAATGCCTGCTATGAAGAAGAGAGTTGGAATTATAATCTATTTTTACCTTTTTAATTAATAATTATTTTGAAATATATTTTTACCTCTTTAATTAATAGGAACCAAATGATCAAAGAGGTCAACTGAGGCGTTTGAAATATATTTTTACCTCTTTAATTAATAGGAACCAAATGATCAAAGAGGTCAACTGAGGCGTTCCAGATCTGAAACGGATTGAAATAGCAGCTGCGAGTTTAAGTTTTATTTTTTAAAAATTATTTTTAATATCAATATATTAAAAAAAATCTAAAATAATTTGAAAAAAAAGCCACATGTCGGCTGAGAGAAGCAGAAGTAATTTAACTTGAATTATGATTGTGCTTAGCTGTCTCATCACAGGTATGAAAACTGAAAAGATCTGATCTGCCTTGGAGTGTAAGAAATGAGCTGGTAATGAGAATCCAGATATAGCCAGCCTGATGAAAGATACGACACCTGACAAACTATTTACCACCCGGGGCGGTGAGGTAGAGTGCAAAACTCAATCACATGAATTTCCGTATGTAGCACATCTGACTCCTTGGTCGATTTTCGTCCTCTTTTATATATATACTAGCCAATGCACTGCGCCTCGTCACGAGCGGTACCATATATTTTTTAATATAAAAAAATATTAATTATTTTTTTATAATATATTTTTGGTTAAAATGATAAATTTATGCAGAATTCCTGTGACGTGCAAGTTTTCTATAAAATATATGAATTTTAAATTGATATAAATTTATCTGTTTAATAGGTTTCAACAAAATAACCAACATAAAATTATCATCATCATTAAAATAGCAAGAAAATTATCATCATTAAAAAAATTAATCATATTTTTAAGTAAAATAGAAATCTGTCAAGAGTGGAACTTGAACCCCCAACCTCTCGAACGGAATTTTTGTCTCCTGCCTCATAAATCCGCTCGGCTACCTCAATATTCGTTCATCTTTCTCGAAAATATATATTAAATTTAATTTTAATGTGGATTCGCTAAAAAGAAATGTATTGAGAGTGAGATTTGAACTCATGCTCTCGGAGGGGACCTTAATCTGACACTTTTTAGACTATCTCGGCTACCTCAACAACCGTTTGTCTTTCACGAAAATATATATTAATAGTAGATGTTACTGTGGATTAGCATAGTAAAACCGTGATGTGTTTTATTGTATAGTTAATATATATATACATATACATATATATATCATGGCGCAGGAAAAACACTGTAGATTGCTACAATGTTTTGTGGCAACAAAAAATAACAATAAAAAATTTAAAAATAAAATACAATGTAACCGACATAAATTAAAATTTCAGAACGATAAGTACAAAAAATAAATGAAAAAATAAAAACAAAATCTAAAAACACAAATACGTAAAATATGGTTTATTTTTGTCCAAATAAAACACCAAATATATATATATATATATATATATATATATATATATATATATATATATTATCATGGCGCAAGAAAACACTATAGATTACTACAGTGTTTTCTAGGACCGGAAAATAAAAATAAAAATTTTAGGAATAAAATACAATGTAAATGACATAAATTAAAATTTCAAAACGATAAGTACAAAAAATAAAATGAAAAAAATAAAAATAAAATCTAAAAGTACAAATACATAATATATATATATATATATATATTGGCGTGGGGAACAGTGTTTTCCCCACGCCTTTATATATATATATATATATATACTATATATAAACAGTATAATACTGATATGGTACAGCGAAACACTCCGAAATTAAAACGTTTCGTTTGAATAGAAAAACTTGAACGGTGATCAGAACGATATTAATAATCTTGGTTAAAATCAAACAACATCTTCATGATGTAGATTGTTACTTTTTGTTACCAATCACAATGCTTGTAATAAACTTGATGATTTTTCTCGGTCGTGATATTTTTACATTTTATTTTAGTAGGAATGTTTTCTTTTTGTTCTTCCTAATATAAATGTTTTTTTCTTATCTACTTTATTTCTTCATTGCACTGCTTACTTTCTTTGCTTTTAGTCCTTATTTGGTGGCCTTGCATATTTGTGATATTTTTTTCTCTTTATTTGCATAGCATTAGGATTGTGTGATTGCCTATAAGCTTGATTTATTCTTCATGTTATTTATTTAATATCTCTTTGGTTCATTTAATACTAAATAAGTATCCCTTATTGTCATTAATCATTTTGGTCACTTTTATTTCTTTATCTTTAAGTTTGTTAGATTATTTTGATATTTTTAATGAAGAGGTCTTAAATGGTTTTTTTTCTTTTGAGTTTTGTGATATATTTAAGTTGTTAAACTTCTTCGAACTCCTCACCAAAGTTTGATCATTGAATGGACTATCGTAACCTCATTTAAATAGACAATATTGTTCCTTGAAGTAACTTCTTTTTTACTTATTTAGCTAATATCTTTTATATCGAGCAACATCATCTATAAGAGTATAGTTATCTTAATATATGGCAACTATAATTTATTTTCTTGTAGTCGATTACATCCCTTCCAAAGTTTATTAAATACACACTTTCTCTATTGTAAATGCATTTCATGTTAGAGAATAATACAAATCATATTCTGGGGTCTCACCTATAAGTTTAAGTTTTTAGGTGAGATGGTTTCTTAACATGGTATCAGAGCCTTGTTGACCCAGCGGTCACGAGTTCGAATCTCATCACCCCCATTCTATTTGATAAAAATCAAGCACAAGGTAGAGTGAGCATGTGTGCAAGTTTCAAGCCCAAAGAGCTTTCACTTGAGGGGGGGTGTTAGAGAATAATACAAATCATATTCTGGTGCTTCACCTATAAGCTTAAGCTTTTAGGTGAGATGGTTCCTTAACATTTCACGTGGTTTTCAAGTCATGAAATAAAGACAATAATCTAGCTTAGTTTTATAAAAGTGTTTATGAAAACAAACCTTAATCTCTTTTTAACTATTGATAAAGTTAGGTGAAAATATAAAGGACTAATGAAAGGAAATTATGGTCAATAATGAATCAAATAAACTTAGTTTTACAAAAATATTAGCAACATCATCACCATACTAACCAATGAACTTGAAAATATGCTCTTACATATGCTATTTGTCCATTTAAAATGATTGTTTGAAGTTATATATCTTGATCCTTTTAGATTGGATGCAACTTATCAATCCATTTAGGATTTGAAAAATAATACATAGATCTACTACCTATATTTAACTTCTAGTCTTATTTTCATAGGATATATCTATCATCTAGTCTTATTTTTCTTAATTATTGGTATGGTTTAACCCTATTAATCCTTCTTTTTTCTTATGGTCAATAATAGGCTCCTAAGGTATGGAAAGATTGATATTGACTTATTAGAACATAACCTACAAGACATTAAATTATCTAACTATAGATTAGGTTAGATAATTTGCTTGAGATTGTTTATACACTTATAGGGTAGGCAGTACCTTGTAAGTGACCACACCTATATCAGGTTGAGTTTGTTATGATACATGTTGTGTGGACATATGATATCTACGATGAGGTTAAGAACTTTGAAACATTCTCATTGGTGAATCCATTATTATAGTATATCATAGGACTTATCCTTATATATCCAGAGATAATAAAATGCTGAATTGATTTTATTTGAGCTTATTTTAGGTTTGATTAAGTTGATCAGCTATAACTGTATGGTTTTGTTAGTTGTCATAATATTATTTTTATAAGTCATATTGGTTTTATTTTCTATGCCTAACTAAATATCTATTAAATAAATGTTATATAGGTTTAAATTATGAGTAAAATAAAAAGATACACTTTTAAAAGAAGACATTATTGATTAATTTTGGTTTGAATAAATTGATGGTGACCATTTAAAATTTAATCAAGCCATGAAGTCTTAAAAAAAGATAACCACGTGATTGTGATGCATGTATATAAACATTAACATACTGTATATAAACTGGGTAAAGCCAACCTTTGGTAAATTTCAAAATGTTATAAACTGTATATAGACAATATAAATATTATTATAAAAATTTATCCCACCAAGACTAGGAATTTGTTGGCGATCATTGAAATAATTTGTTAGAATAATAAATTAGTCCCACTAGGTTTGTCAATTTATTAATCTTTAGATAATTAATCTATGGATTGAATGTTCACTAATAACTCATTCTTTGGTCAATATGCTACATGTTATTAAAACAAATAGTAAACTTGTAAATCAAATGAAGAATGGGTAGAGTATGAAATTCTTCACTTGATTTTAATAAATTAAGAAAAGAAAAGAAGGGAAATGTCTAAAATTATAAACTAGATGATGATGATGATGATGATGATATGAAGAAAGCTAAATTATAGGAAAGCAATACATAGAATAAAGCCTGTGAATTGCAAAACGCTTGTGAATAATTTTTGTATATAGGATGACCATCATTTCTAGTTTATAGATGACCTATAAAAAAATCTTTATTTAACAGTTTGTACTCCTTATTTCTTGTGTCCTTTTTGTATGTGTTCATGTCATTTCATAACATCCATAGTTAACTTCTTTAAATCTCATGTTCCTTATAGAACTTGAATATTGATTGCTAAGTGAATATTGATATTCTATCGACAGTTAATTTTAAAAAGCCAACAGAGAACAAGCTATTATTCTTAATCACAAAACGATACACGAATGCATTATTTCTTATATAAACTTTTGCTTGCCAGAGTGAGATCTCCTCCTATGGATTCTTTCATTTATTTATTAAATGACCCAATTTGTTTGTGACAAAAATATAATGAAAAATGTAAAAAAGTATTTTTTTTGCAAAAGGCATCATTCATGGCTGTGAGGTGCAGGGAATTACGATAACAGTTTTTGTGGGTTTTCACATATAGAGATGAATAGATACTTGAGTTGCTATGAAAGGATCGAACAAGGGATAGAACAAATCTGGCATTCATAAAAAAAAATAGAAACCTGTTTGTCCTCATACGGTTTCTATCGAGGTCGAATACCTATCAATATATGGGTATGCGAGGATACCACCGATCGATCAAAAAACATGAGTTTTTAGAAGTATTTTTATGCGAGTAAAATTGTCTCTACACTTGTTTTGCGGGTCTAGAAAATCTAGTAAAATCCTGGTTATTTTAGATTCTTATAAAATATATATATTTTGATTCGAACCCAAGACCTGCAAAGCAGAGCTCAAACCCTTTATCATCACACACTACGTCTTTTGGGAACAATTTCTCAAAGATGAAATTAGTACAAAATGTTTTTTATATGACCATTTCATTCCATATTTAATGAGAAGATAGAAAAAATGGAGATAAAAAAGATTGCTAATATCAATTATTTGGGATATATATACACATCGTATTAGAAAATCGTGGACTGACCATTTTTCTCTTTTGTTATGCACGAGTATATGCACCTGTTTTTTTTTTTTTTTTTGCAAATAGATACGTTTTATAAAATTTATGGTAGAGAAAACTGATAAAAATGATTGTGGCCGAGTGGCTCGCCCTGCGCGCAGGGGTTCGAAGCCATGTTTTGCATTTTGGGAAAGCAATAGTCTGTTACTTTCCCTTTTCTTTTTCTTTTTATTATTTTGTTTTGTTTTTATTCCTTTTCTTTTTCTTAACTTTCATTCCTTACCGTACCCAGAACAATAACTATTATATTATTATTATTATTGCTTTATTATAAACTATTATTATTCACAAGTTTCATTCTTTTTATTATTATTCTTTTTTTTTTTTAAACTACCATGTTTTTGTTTTTTCCTTCTACAATGCTGATTTTAAAAATATATGTCTGTAAAAGTTGCTTTCTCTCTTTTTTTTTATTATTCTTATTCTCATTATTTTTTAAAACTAGGGTATTAATGATAGTTTACACATACCATGACTAAAATTATCCTCTGTGCAATGCTAATTTTAGATTTTCAAACTTTTATTTTACTATTGTTATACTAGGGAGTGTGTGAGCTATTTTATTATATTAAATTTTGTATAAATAAAAATTATATTTTTATTTGCATCCAACAAATCCTATAAAAATTGTTCACTCATCCCGCAACGTAGAACATATATTTTTGAATTTTTCAAATTAAATACTTTTTCCAGCTAATAATTTTTTGTTTTGTTTTATCATCTATTATAATTTTTTATGCGCTCTTTCATTTATTTTTTATTGGTTTTATTGCTATTATTTTCAAGTTAGATGAATATTTCCCCCTGATAATTATGTTTTTTTAAGAAAAAATAGTATGATTTTTTTCTTTTATTTATTTCTATTCTTTATTCATCATTAACACAATAATAATAATAATAATAATTTTAATAATAATAATAATATATTCTTTTTCTTGCTTACTATTTTTGTAATGTTTATGAGTCTTTTTTCTTTCAGAATAATTTGATAATTTTTATTGTCCTTGCAATAATAATAATAGTCATTTTGTATCTAATATTAACGGGGATAAAAGATAACTAAAAAAAATAGATAAATCTACCTAGATTATCTACAATTAAAAAACGATACAAGTCACTTTTGTCTCGATTACACTGTTCCTTTGAAATGACAAACAAGTCATTATTATTGTTGAAATTCACGGATTAAAGCAACTATGCACCTAAAAGCGGAATTGATGCAAATACAATAATTATAGCAATTCTAAAATCAATTACTTGAAAGTAAAGAGATAAGGGAAAGAGATTGCTAACTCGGGTTTTTAACGTGGTTCGGCAAGCCTACGTCCACGACTCAAGTACCAACTCGTACTTGAGTATTGTACTCTCTTACTAAACCAAGTAACAAGATTACAATTTCCGCTTGATGAATCCACACCAAGACTTTACACCACTTGAAGATATGCCCTCTTCAAGATTTTCCCTTTCCACTTGAAGATGTCCCCTCTTCAAGATTTTTCCTTGGTGATGTTCCCTCACCAATACCAAGAGTTTTATACTCAACTCTCAAGAGTTTCACAATGGTTGTTTTAGTAAAACAACAATACACTCTTAATAGTGTGGATATTACAAATGAAGATCTAAAATCTCTTTCTCTCACTTAATAGCACTTAGGATATTTGAAGGTGTTTAAGTGTAGTGAGAATGAGAAATACTCTTTGTGTTAAGATATGAAGATTTAAACACAAATATGAGTATTAATGAGGAAAGATGATATGAAGGTGTTTATGCACTTCTAATTGCCTCAATATATGATATGAAAGTTCTGTGTAATTTGTTTTGCAATTAAGAGGCCTATTTATAAGTTTCTAAAAGAAACTAGCCGTTTCTAGCCGTTTTAGTGCAACTGCCATATCAAGCGGTCGACCGGTTCACAACGGACAAAACCAAGCGGTCGACCGGTTCACAACGGATAAAACAATTTGTCTTCCAAGCGGTCGACCGGTTCACAACGGATACTTCAAGCGGTCGACCGGTTCATGCAGAAATCTATTTTGACAAATTATCTTTTCTGAATTTCTTGAACCGATTGATTATGACTTAAACCTTTAATCATCAAATCCTTTTAATGCATGCACTGTGAAGTGTGTGAGTTCATTTTAATTTGTGCTATCAAGATAGAAATTGAGATTTACACAAAGCACTAAAATGAACACTTATTCTAAGTCTTCACTTGCTTGCATCTTGGACTTCTTGGAGTGATTTCTTCTTGAACTCCATTATGCTTGTTGATGTATTCTTTGAATAAAACCTGTTTATAGCTTAATCTCATCCAAGCATATTATTACCCCATTTTCTTTTTATTGTTATCATCAAAATATATAAAGCATACAAAGTATGACATTATATGTCAACAATTATATATTTTAATATTTATTGCATATTATCGTCTAAAAATATATAAAGAGAAAAAAAAATGACCTCGGATTTTTTGCAGGAAAAACATTTATATCAGCATTATTAAATACAATTAATATAATAATATGATGAATAAATCTTATAAAAAAAATTGTTGTTTTGTTCAGGCAAAAATTTTATAGTTTTTTTTTGCAGGTTTATATCAGCATTATAAAAAAAATGATGAATTAAATACAATTTATATCAGCATTATTAAATACGATTAATTTTGTGTTCTTTTGTTCAGGTTTATTTCTTAAAAATGACCTCGGATTTTTTGCAGGCAAAAATTTTATAGTTCTTTTTTTAAAAAAATTCAATATTTGTATTTATAATGTGTCATATCTAATATTACCGGGGAAAACAGACAACTCATATTTTTTTTTGCAAATTTATCTAGGTTATCTACAATTAAAAAAACTATAAAAATCACTTCCCATTTCGATCACACTATATAGTATGTGAGACTAAGTATATGTGTTTAATATTTATTTAATATTATCGCCTAAAAATATATAAAGAGAAAAAACCCTATGATTTCTTGCAAAAAAACAATTAATATCGGTATTCTTAAATATATTTAAGATAATAATATGATGAATAAGTTTTATAAAAAAAAATTGGGTTTGAATTTAAATTTATATTTTAGACTCTTTTTTGTCCTTTTAAGAAATGACCTTTTTTCACATGTATTTTTATTTTTTGACTGTCCAAGTTAGTTGTTCTTTTTTAACCGGTTTTTTTTAAATCAGAGTATCCGTAACAACAAATTTCTAATGAATCATTTCACCTTCTTAGCAAATTTTCTAACAAATTTTATCAAAAAAAATTAGCAATAACAATATTCAATCACATTTTGGTTGAAAAAAATACTTTTAACAAATTTTATCAATTACAATTATATTAATTAAATATTAAAATTATAAAATAAAATATTTACAAAATCAATTAATATTCTACGTGGATAAAAAACCCCAGCAAAGCGGGCAAATCAGCTTGTTTATCCTAAAACCTGTGAAGAGAGATAAGGTTCATGTTGAGTGCTATTCTAGCTATTCAATTGCGTATACGTGTATGTGCACATTATGATTTATTTCCTAGGCCATTGAAAAAATGCCTCTTTTCTATCCATGAGATTGTACGTCAAAGTCACATTTTGTTGTTATGTGTCCTTAGTTTTATATGGACAATTTTGGATTTTATATTTTTTTTTCTATGCTAATAATTGTATTATGTTTATTTAATTTAAAGTATTATGAACGTCTATAACCATAACAATGATAATAAATAGTTCTTTAACTATGAAAAAATATTCTACTTAAATCAAAAATAGTTTTATATAAATATTCTAACATCCTATAAAGTTCATGATTAACTACAACAAAATCACATATAATCTTATAACAGATTTAATGCTATCTCAAGTTCATTAAATAAAAAAGTTAATGAATTTGTATCTCAATGTGTCCCATATGTTCCCTTCTTTGTGCCGATATATATATTACTCATTGTTATTTCTCAAAATTAATTACATTTTTTTTTTGAAGTATGAACTCGGTATATATATATATATATATATGAGAGGTGGAACATATCAAATTGTAATGAACTCTGAGGCTGGGTCACAAACTTGCACTTTTCTCACGGTCCTGATTGAACGTCGATGGAGAAAACAAATGAAGCTTAACCTGTCGGTTTCCCTGCCAACAATCTTCTTCTCTACAAGCCATGAGCATGCATGTGTCTTGGTGGTTTAACAATCCTACCAGCTCTTTCCACATGACAACAGTTGACTGGGATGATGAACAGAAGTTGATCTGGCAAGGAATTCTACCCGTGAAAATAAGTCATGCACATTTTTTTGACTTTCGGCAAGGAAGTCCTCGTTCAATCTTTCAGCAAGCGTGCATTTGCAAAACATATTTTTGGCCACTTCTTAATTAGAAGCCATAATTAGAAATATAGGAAATGAACAAAATGCCAATACACTGCTTCATCTAAACGCTGTTGACTGCAGGTTTTTCAAGTGTTTTACTTTGTAGGAAAGTTGCATACAAGTAATTGTGAATGAAAAATCTCATTTAAGAGTTTATATTGTTTGGTATTTATATTATTTTCTAATATACTTTCTCAAATGAAAGTATTTTGAGCTTGAAATCTGTATAAATTCACATTATTTATGCTTGTTTTTTCATTAAATAGAATGAGAATAATAAAATTTAAATTCGTGACGGTTAGGTCAACAAAAATCTGATATTATATCACATCAACATTTCATCTACAAACTTAACACTAACGTGATCTGATCACCACACAACATTAAAAATGTTTTCTGCATAGATGATCAATATTGCATGTAAGTGAAAGCTGAGAGCCATAGCAAGAATATTGGACCATTAAGAACAAACTACACAACCAGCACGATGGGCTTATTGCGTTGCGTAGGATATAACTATCTACTTTCACAAGCATTATCTCTATAACTTTTAGAGTATGTGGGATGGTTGAGTGTAGATTTTGCTCTTATCCCCCACTATGATGCCTAAAGCTTCAACCTTTGTTCATCATGATTTTGAGATTATGAGCAAAATAACTAAAAAATATAATGAAGCTTTTCTACCCACGTTGGCAAAAAGGAGATGATCATAACATATATAAAGCTTAATTAATCAAAGAGCATAATTAAGGTTACCAATAAAATGAGAGTTATCAGGACAAACCTCTCTACAAGCCTTCTTCTCTAAAACAGCAAAATCATGAAAAGAAATCTGATCAGTAGTACGTACTACATGTCTTCTCTTCTAAGCTTATTTAAAAGTGCTGTGATAAGTACATCCCTCTTCTCAGCCCTAGCTTCTTCTCTCACCCTTCTCTGCTCTTCTCTCTCTCTCCATATTCTATCCATCGTCGTCCTCTCATTCTCTATTCCTTCCATGGTTTTTCTCCACTCCATCTCCTTCATCCTTCTCTCGTTTTCCCTCGCTTCAAATGTTTCTCTCCATTGCATTTCCATTTGCATCTGCTGCTTCATGAAATCTTTCAAAGTCTCTCTGAAGCTATTGCTATTTCCACCACTAAAGCTTGCTCCAGCAACTGCCTTGCCCTTTTTGATCTTCTTTCTAGCGGCACCCTTCTCTCCTTCGCTAATTTCTTCATTATCGTCTTCCTCGTCAGAAGATAGACGCACCGCTTTCTTTTTCAACCCACTTGCCGCCCCTTCAGCTTCAGCCCATAACATTCTTTGCATCCTCGATGTGAAAATCGCTTGCAACTCATTATAGAAAGGAAACTGGTTCCTCATAGACTCAGGTTCTATCGTCTCACAACCCTACGCAACAAGATGAGAAACATCTATCAAACACCATGTGTGTGTGTGTGTGTGTATAGCTAGCTAGCTAGTAGGGTTTTAGTTTTTTCCATGCACTGTTCATCACTCAATAAAACAGATCAGCAGACATGTAATATGTAATCTCGCTAGATTTTCCCATCTCTCAACTTCTTTAAGGAAAATAGGCTTACCTTGTATCGAGTAACAAGATTCTTCCACTTGCACTTGCACTGCTCTGCGCTACGATTATAACCCTTTTCCTTCATATTGTTAGAGATGACTTCCCACAAAACTTTGTTTCTCTTTTTCTCCATGAAAGTTGGATCCAGTTCTGCACGGATCATCAAGAACTCTTTCGTTTCCTGAATACTCCATTGAGGAAACCTATCACTTGTATCAACGTTTACACTGATGTGATGCTGCTGCTGCTGTATTTGCTGCAGATGGTGGTGGTGGTGAAGATGTCCCTCCATAAAAACCACACAAACACAAAATAATCCAAACCAGTTTACACGCACAAGAAAGGATTGATTTGATCAAAGAAGAGAGAGAAAGTAAGAGCAAAGAAGAGAGAGAAAGGGAAGAAAAGATATATATGAGGAGAGGTGGTGTGAATGCTCAAGAGAGAAGTGTGAAAATAACGATTTTTTCCTTTTTTTTCCTCTTTTCTTTTGTAAGTGCTTACGTGTCAAAGAGAACGAAACACCAGAGAAGTACTGATGATCTCGCTTTTCTTCCAATCTTACGCGGAAACTTATTTGTCAGAAATTCTTTCATTATTTATTTATTTTTTTATCCTTGTGGGGTGGGGCTGAGCTGCGTTCCAGAAATATTATAAGTACACTACACATCGTGCTCGTCAGGCTTACGGTAGAAGTCTGTGTGGTGGTGGGGGGCTTTATTCTCTACTGCCGTATTTATATAAAACTTGCACCTTAAGTTACAGCTATTTTACTCTTTTTTATTTTTAATTAAAACCTCATGCATAGTTCATAGTAAGTTCTATAAGTCGATATAATTAATTATCATGTATAAATAAAACTTAGCCTTGGAAGCAGCAGTATTATCTATTGCAATTAATTAGAAAATGTTGTTTAATTTAAAAGGAAGGAAATTCTTGTTAGATATTGAAGGCAAGTTGGGCCAATAATTTATATATACTTCCATTGATTTACTTACGAGGAAATCCTATTGAATGTACTTGGGGGGACTATTCATATAAATGAAAATCATATTAGACATACAAGTTCATCAAAGAAAATATTAAATACATAAAAAAAAAATCTTAGTTTTAAAATCCTATCTAAGGCAAAACTTAGATCACGGGATGACACAAAATTTTAAAAGGACATCATTTTAACACAAAATTTTAAAATAAAAATCAATGAATGGATTATCGGGTTTTGATGAGGTCAGATTTAGGTTGACATGGTTTTTAGATTAATTTGAGTTTTTGATCCGGTTCACTAACATTGAAATACATTAAAATGATTTTTTTTTATTTTTATAAAATTATTTTTAATATCAGCACATGAAAATGATCTAAAAACACCAATTTTTTTAATTTAAAGCAAAATATAAAAGCAATATTTTTTTTATTTTTTTAATATTTTTAAAACACAATAATAATGGCGCGATTATAAATTTTAAAACAATGATCTTTTGCAAAAAGAATGTTGGCCTTCTCCGATCCCTCTGGCAACCACCAATTCTGTAGGAGCATATATATATAAACAGTTAACACGTCCACCACTGTTGAACTTCTTTTAACTTTACAGCCAATTATTTTAACACGTGGATCTATTATACTTGCGCATGTCATACACCCCTTTATCACTAAAATTAGATTATGTATTTTTATTTAATATTAATCTACGAGAGTACTGGCTAGTATTTTGAAAACATTTCTCCCCTTGTAGTAAACTTGCTCTAAAAGCAAAGGATATCCATGCATGGTCATCTCCTAGAAAAGAAAATTACTTCCTTTTTCTACCTCAATTTCAGATTTCTTTTTGTCCTTTTTTAAAATAAATAAATCAGGATTTGGCAACATTCTGGTCCTTCCTTGTTGAATCGAGAGAGAGAAAGAGAAACGCTTTGGAGACGCGGCGGCTGCTTTCCTTAAAAACAAGCAACCAAAACCTCTTGCTGCTTTCCTTTGCATTGCATGGATTTCGAAATCTAAAGCGGTTGTCGTAAGAGGATGTGTGAATTGTTCTTTAGTCCCTGATTAATGAATAAACTATAAATTGGTCTTTTATTTCTGAAAACCTATAAGCTAACCATTTGATTAATTATTTACAAATCATTGCATCTATTGTCCATCAACCCCAGGAGTTGGCCCGGCAGTGGAGGCCCGAGGCTCGTGGGTGTGCTCTCCGTGAAATTTCAGGTTCAAATCCGTTCAGGTGCAAACAATTCTTTGGGACCATCAGATTTGGTCGAAACCCTTGACTTAACCGTGATGTACTTGTGGGAAACATTCTTGCTGAGGCTTTGTGCACCCTCGAGATTAGTCAGGCCCAGTGACCTGGATACCCGTGGTTAGCTTCGGCTTATCCAAAAAAATATCTATTGTCTATCTTATTAAAGAAGAAGAAGAAGAAGCATTTTTATGGTTTTTAAAAACTTAAATAGAATTTAAAAAGCACTCTTACTGAAATATCAAATTATTAATCCTAAGTATACCATTTGATGAATAAATTAATTGATAAAAAACATTGACTTTTAAAGGATAATGGTCAACAAGATTTAATTAAGAGACTCTATATTTATAGGTATTCAAAAGGTAAGGACTAGTTTATAGCTAAACTAAAATTCCAGAGACTAAAAAGTAATTTACTCTAGGAAATCACAGGGGTCCTGGCACCCGTGTACCGCTGTTTTTTAAAATTATCTACGCGTCTGCGGTCATGTCCACGTGTGGACGCCAGCAATCAATTTCCACGTGGCATGCATGCAGAGATCAAGAGGTAGAGTTACTAGAAAAAAAAAGGGTGGAACCACTTTTACATGTTCACACAGGTGACGGACTTGATCTGGTCCTGGCCCAAATTATTGACCCGGCAAGTCGACACGTCGTCAGGAGATGGGTAATAATAAGAGAGCCAGCGTCATAGATTTCATTTAACTTACTGTAAGATGCCGACATCCTGAATTTCCACAAATGATTCTGTTTCGTTCCCTTGTTTATTTACGATTGAATAGCAACACCATGGGCAAGAATATTTCCACAAAGCTTGTTTGTTGGTGATTCTGCACTCAATCAAATATGTATTTTTATGGTAGTATACATGTAAGAGTTTGGACATATATGAATTTTCTGGTATCCTAAATCAAAGGTTTCCTCATGAATTTATTAATATAGAAGTTCTCTTTCAGTTTATTCTCTTCATGTAAAATGTGTCTCGTCCATTTGATAATTGTGTTATAATTGACCTCACTCAATCCAAGATCTAACTTGATGAGTTTATTACTATGATTTATGCATTCATCTCGTAATGATTCATCGGAATTTTATAAAAGTCCAAGAAACCTAGTTGTGTCTTCATTTTATTCTTCATCTATAACTGAACATTTACCTATATAACTCTAATTTATTATCATTGCATACATAAACATACACTTATTATAATAACACGGGGTTAATAAAATTAATAAATAATCATATTAAAAATCACATGACTCTAACATGATAAAAAAAACATAATTTTTAGTTCTAAATTCTTACAGCTGGACCACTCACCGGATGGTTAATAAAATGGGATTCTTGAGGTGAGATTTGCGGATGATTAATGAATCTTTAGTCTCCATTAAAATCAGGACAATTTTGCTCTAGATCCAAAAACTTAAGCAGAACAACCTTGTGTGACGAGGGAAATATGCTGGAAAGTTCCAACAAGACTAGTTAGTGTCTAACATTTATCTCAGGGCAAATGATGTGTGCGTGGAAAAAAGCATAATTAAAAGAGTAGATTTCCTCATACTTTTTCATGAATGAAAGTATCATAAATGCAAAGCAGCAGATTTCAGAGGACATCTTCAGCTATCAGATGAGTTGCATGTTATCGCTGAAGATCCCATTCCCACAATTAGTGGGTTACTAGCTAGATTTTATGTCCTCACCATGCCGACTGGCAAATGTCAAGGTTATTTTTTAATTTATTTTGCAGTAACTAAAATAAATGTATTTTTTAAATCAAAGTTCCGTACATTATTTATATACTTTTGTTTATGTTGATGAAAAATATTTTTTTATTTATAGGAAGGGAAAAAAAACGTTTTTTCAAAGGAAAAACTCCTATTTCATCATTATTAATCATAATTCTTATATGGTTTTATGCGAGAGTAAATAATAATAATAAATTTTGAAAAAAATATAAATACTAACAATAAAAAAAATCTTTTATTCTCATTGTAAACTGTTTTTTAATCTCCTGCATATCATGCTCATACATAATTATTGCAAATAAAAACACTCTAAAATATCAAAAAAGAAACTTTTTATGGTTCTTAATCTTTTTTTATATGGTTAAATAGTAAAATCACTACTATTAAACTTTGTTTTCAAAACGAATCCATTAACATCAAGAATACTATTTTTTTTAGATCAAATATGGCCAGGAAAATTATTTCTTTCCTCTTTTTATGACCTTTTCTCTCTCTTCTTATAATCTAGAAACTGAGATAGGATTAAAATAAAGTTTGATGACTGAAATGCAAGAATAAAAAAATCACCGTCAAAGAAATCACCGTACTTTCTAGATTATAAAAACACTTTAAAAATCACCGTAAAAAAACAAAAAATAATTTTTTTTTTCTTTCAAAAATACTCTTAAAACACAACAGATACAAAGTTCCTTTCATGAATGGCCTTCATTCTTTATCATGACACGCATGCCAGCACCCATCTTTGCCTTTTTGTTTTATGAGCAGCAGCCATCTATATATGAGAAGTTGTTCCAGGCCAGGAAATCACCATCTTTTTTCTATTAAATATGCACACTAGACAGCACAGATCATCTGTGCCATTGCTCTGCAGAATTGAATATGATAAATCTTGATGTCGAAGTGAAGGGTTGAAGATGATGGTTAGCTTTCTGTGTATGCCTTTCATCTTAAAGAATTTCCATTCCCTGTGTTGTATAGAACTCAATTTCTGATCTACTTGCTTGGCAGATTTTCTGCTGCGATATCAATTTTTGTGAGTTGGGAAATGATCTAATTTAGGTAAACTTCTAGCATCTATCCACTAATTAGCGGTGAATTTTCTGCTAAAATATCAATTTTATGGGTTGGGAATATATAATGTCTGTCCATTTCAAGGGAGTGCGTGGATTGTAGTGTTGATTTAAATTTAAACCCCGTAATTATTTTTAAAAATCTTTTTTGTTCAAAAATATTTTAAAATAATATATTAATTAAAAAATTAATTAAAAATTAAAATATTTTTTTAAAAAAACTTCTGAAACACAATTTCAAACAGGGTATAATAATAAGACAACGGTGCCTGTGGTTGGTTATGAGCAGATCATTTTATCTATTTATTTTAGAAAAGAGAGAGCATGTTATTTGATTTATAGGGTAAATAAAACTGACTGTTAACTGTAAAGCTAGTAAAAAATAAAGTTGAGAAGCTAAGAGAAAGATTTATACTAATGTATTTGATTTTGCAATATGGTGAGCTTTTCAAATCTTCTAATTACACAACAATAAAATCATTTTAAAAAAATAACAATTATTATTTAAACCAAATTGAAAATAAAATATAAAATAATAATAATATAAACTATCAAATAGGACAAACAACACGGAAGCCTCCATCCGCTCAAATATGCAAACACATCATCTGCTCATTTCTCCATCTTCAATTATTGTATTTTCTTTATCAGTAAAGGGGAGCAAGAGCAATCATTTTCTTAATACGACACAAAACACATAATAAAAATTAGGATGGTAAAATTGCAAGTAAATTAGTAAATATTTTTAATTAATTATATATTGATTATTTCAACTAGTAAATTAAATTACATTAAAATATGATAAAAAAGTCAACAATATTATAATCAATTAATAAAATTTGCTAATTTCTTCATGTAGTCCAAATTTCCAATTTTCATAAATTTCTTTTAGATTTGAGTCATGATTTCAAACACGTCGTTCTCTCGAGTATAAATGAATTATTGAACTTACTCTATATATTTGAAAATATTGAGATTTCTAGTTTTTCTTCTAACTAGAATAGTAACAAAGTTTCCACCTATAACTCTGATTGTGTCCAAAACAATATATCAATGTCTACTTTGATAGATTTGACAAGATTTATCTAGTAATTTTGTCTCTCTGAAATAATATATTTCTGAACTCCGTTTGACTTGAAAATTTACCACAATATATTTTCATGTGTCCAGTATTCCCCTATAAAATTTCAGCTACCAATCTCACAAAACTAGCTAATAAATATTTCAAGGTCAAATTCAATTTTGACTTGGTTCATATAAAAAATCTAGCAAACTCATAAATTGGATAGCTTTTCGATCTTGCACAAGTCAAGCTTGATTTTACTAGCTATGACTTTTTAGTCTGATTTTACACGTAAATACATATAAACTCATAAAATCATATAATTTTATTAATTAATTCGTGATTTTGATAAAGTGAGAGCCACTCATTTAAGAGTGTTTTGAGATTAGCAATCGATTTCTACGATTTTTATTGGATATTTTTAGATGAAAATATGTTAAAGAAAGATCTTTGGATCCATAATACTCTTAACACTATTTTTTCGACCTCTTTTATTGCATAAAATTGACTAATATAAAAAATATCATCTACTTTTTTTAAAAATAAAAAAGAAGTCAATGTATCAAACTTTTTTAAACATAAAAAACTAATAAAAAAGCTAAGTGTATTGGTATGGTCCTGCAAATCCACACACTAGGTTTTATTTTTGTTGGGTGATATATGTGGATCTAATCTCTCATATGTAGGTGCCTAGATGTTTATATGTTTTTTCCCTATATATATATATATTTAAAATTGTATTGAAATGCATAGTAAATAAAATGCTTAATATAATATTTAAATTATAATTTAATTTTGGCATAGTTCTAAACAATTTATGGAATCTTAACAATTATTATTTAATTTATGGAATCTTAACAATTTCCTTTTCAATTATTATATATCTAGTATGCAAACAAAAACAAACTGTTCATTAATATTCAATATAAATAAAATTTATAGGTTCAATAAGGTTTCCCCTCTACTCTTAAAATATGGAATTCTCAAAGTTACCCTTGTAGTTTCTAAAATTATCGTGTCACCCTTATCGTTTAAATTGCTAGGAAATCACACCCTTTTCCATCGTTTTCCAATGCATGCGAATTGGAATTATATCTCAGAGGAAGTACTTAAGGTGTTTCTAGGAACCCAAAAAAAATGAAAACTAAACTCGTCAATTGAAAACTACAATGTTTTTTAAAGAAGAGGTGTAAAATTGAGATATCTATGAATCTACGGAGATAAAAACATACTTTACCTGAAAAAAGTGGAAACATTAGAGATATACGGAAGTCTAAGGACTTTATTCCAAACTAAAATTATTCAGTCTCTCCCTCTCTCTCCTATCATTCCGTCTCGTCCAGACTCCATATAAAATACACTTGCCGAATCCGAACAGCTCACCCTCTCCTCCCCTCTCCTCCTGCTCCACCGCCCGTCCCAACCTCGATTAGCCGACAAAAGTCATAGAACCACAGTCTCCGATTAAAAAAATAAATACTATTCCATCTCTAATGAATAAATAAACAAAACACTCCCACTAACGCCACTCCTCCTCCTCCTCTCTTTAACTTTGCCTCCACACTCTCAGTAGGGTTTCACTTTCTATAATGTAGAGAAAGTGAAACCCTTATTCATTCTTTCTATCACAAGATCTCAAAAAGTCATTACAAATGGGGAATTGTTGCAGATCTCCGGCCGCCGTAGCTAGAGAAGATGTGAAATCGAGCTTCTCCGGTCACGATCACGGAAAGAAAGAAAATGCAGCTAAAAAAAACCCGCAACCAATCACAGTCCTCACTGGCTTCCCGAAGGAGAATATCGAAGAGCGCTATTTAGTAGATCGTGAGCTAGGTCGGGGTGAATTTGGCGTAACGTATCTGTGTATAGAGCGAGACTCGAGAGATTTACTTGCCTGTAAGAGTATTTCGAAGAGGAAGTTGAGGACTGCTGTGGATATTGAAGATGTCAGACGAGAAGTAGCGATAATGAAGCATTTGCCGAAGAATTCGAGTATTGTGAGTTTGAAAGAAGCGTGCGAAGATGATAATGCGGTGCATTTGGTTATGGAATTATGTGAAGGGGGGGAATTGTTTGATAGAATTGTTGCTAGAGGTCATTATACTGAAAGAGCCGCCGCCGCAGTGACGAGAACGATTGTTGAGGTTGTACAGTTGTGTCATAAGCATGGTGTGATTCATAGGGATTTGAAACCGGAGAATTTTTTGTTCGCGAATAAGAAAGAGAATTCGCCTTTGAAAGCTATTGATTTTGGCTTGTCTATTTTCTTTAAGCCAGGTGAGAAAAAACTTTAATATTAACTGATGATCGGAAAATGGAATCACAAGGGTTCATCACGGATAAATAAGTAATGCTTTTCCCCTTTCCCTTTCCCTTTCCCTTTCCTTTCCTTTTTTATTTGTGTGTAATGCATTGATGGAAGTATGTGGTTCGCTGCCACTTGCTAGGGTAATTTAGTATTAGTGAAACTGCTGGAATCTTAGTTACTAGTGATAAGACTATTGGAACATCATGCTTTGAAATGCTAGGAAATTCCTTTTAATATTCTGTTTAATAGTCCACATTTAGCATCTTAAGTTTTATATGCGTTAATTTCTTTATGATGCCCGTTCTGAAGAACCTATTGTGGTTGCTCCAACAAGAGGATTGGGATGCTATTTTGTTCTAGCACAGTTTTATTTTAGAATTCATGTGTAGGATGCTCACTGTGTTTAGGTTTTAGATATGACCTTGATATTTTAGGTGCTTCTGGGAAGACAACTGCTATTTTATTGTTTTTGATTAATTTTATATCCATTTACTATATTATGCTAATGTTTACTGCTGCCTAATTTTTAATAGGAGAGAGGTTCTCTGAAATTGTTGGAAGTCCTTATTACATGGCTCCAGAGGTGCTCAAGCGGAACTATGGACCGGAAATTGATATATGGAGTGCAGGGGTCATTCTCTATATCTTGTTGTCCGGTGTTCCCCCATTTTGGGCTGGTAACTATACTTTTGGTTCCCACCCCACCCCTCTTTTTTTTTTGAGCTTTTCTTGAAAGGAGGGCTTTTTTTTTATCAACACAGAATCCGAGCAAGGAGTTGCTCAGGCCATACTTCGTGGGATTATAGATTTCAAACGGGATCCATGGCCAAATATTTCGGAAAGTGCCAAGAGTTTAGTGGGGCAAATGCTGGAGCCAGACCCAAAGCTTCGATTAACTGCAAAACAAGTATTAGGTATATTATATATATGATTCTATATGCACAGAACCACATGATATGAGCATGATTTTTAGTTTTACCACCTGAGAACACTGTTTCTTTGTTCTTTTGGGTTGGTGGGTGTGGGAGCATGGGGTTGCAAATTCCATCTGATTTTGGTATGATTTTACTGTTTTGGTAGATTGTTTCTTTAATTGAGATTCTACCTGGTTATTAAGATGCATTACATCGCTGAACACTCCTAGAATAGTGGAGTTAAATATATGAGACAAAGGAACATAAAGTATTAAGTAATTACAGTTCTGACCCTGTCTACAGCCCCCCAACTTATTAGATATCTTAGTTTGTTGGCAAAAATTCTGAAATTTGCAGTTCTGACTTGTTTAGGAAACTATCTTAACTCTCAATTTATCTTGCTATGTGGACAAAGTTGTTGGACTCAATAAATGAATCTGTAACAGGCGCTATGTTGCTTTACAGATGTGATAACGCATCATAGTCAGAAGAACTACTACAATATGCAAGATATAACTGGGAATGCTACAGTTTGATCTGGCTTACCAGCCTTAAAAAATCTTGCCTCGTAACTTCATCATTATCTCTCTTGTTGTGTACATGGTACATAATTGCTTAAGCCTAAAAGTTTTAGCATCTCCCTAGTTATTAGTTTGGTTCTGCAACCTTCAGCTGTTCATTCTTTCCAGGAAAGGCTATGATTATCCAGTTTATGGGCTTGGTGTAATGGCATTCTGCATGTATCATGATTTTAATACTTGTCACATTTGAACAAGCATGATTAATGTTTATTATCTTTCAACTAATGTTTATGTTTCTACTTATAGAGCATCATTGGCTCTTGAATGCTAAGAAAGCTCCAAATGTTCCTCTCGGAGATGTTGTCAAGTCAAGACTTAAACAGTTTTCAATGATGAACAGATTCAAAAGAAAAGCTCTCAGGGTTAGTTTTTATTCCTCTATAATTTCATATTTTTCATCTGATATTATTTTTTCTCATCCAGAAATAAATAGCTTGGTACTTTTAACTAGGTTATTGCTGATTTCTTATCCACTGAAGAAGTTGAAGACATCAAAGAAATGTTCAAGAGGATGGACACCGATAATGATGGTATCATTTCAATTGAAGAATTGAAAACTGGGCTTCGAAGTTCTGGTTCCCAGCTTGCAGAGTCTGAAGTTCAAATGCTTATTGAAGCTGTGAGTACATTCATTCTTCTCAGTTTCAAGTTTCATCAAACAGTATCGGCGGTACTTGGCTAAAACAATCAAACAGTATCTGTAGTATACCTGCTATATGTTTTCCCCTTCAACAATAGTACTGGTAGCGTGATAGTAATGGATACATCTCAGAGTTCTTTTTTCTCTTAACTACAATGATTTTGTATTGAGGGATGCACCTTTTACATTGGATAAAGTATTATGCAAATGTAGGCAGAGGCATTGACACTTACACATCATGAGAATACATCAAGCCTAGTTATCTGACCAGTTACTTATTTGCCACACTTGAGCATAATCAGTTGCCCTGGAAGCAATTTTAGTTCTAATCTTTTGTTTAGGTGGTTTATCCCTGTACTTTCCAGCTGTCTTTCCCGAAACAAATAATTTGCATCTTAGAGGAAATCTGGACGCAGGATTATAGATGATATTTCTACAGTGATAACATTGAAAAAATGTTTAAATTTATAAACTTGATTCCAGATTGATTTGGAAGATGAAGGTTTAGGTTCTAGCATGAAGGTTGAGGGATCCCAGAAAGGAAAAATAATAAGGGAAGCTGGTGGCTACTTGACCAAAAGTACATTTGTATAATAGATTGACTTGAAGCTTCTGAGTAGAAGATTCACTCCTGGAACTTAAGGGTGCGAAAATTATGGTGTTCGAACATTTCATTACTGCTAGAAAATAGTTGGCTTAACTACAGGGATAGCCCACAGTTTAGTGCAGATTTCATCTCCACCTTACTCTAAAACTTGCAGTTGAAACCTTTTAATCTCATGCTTTTTGATGTGTGACCTTTCTAAATCTTCTGCTATAAGTACTCATGGTAATTATACTAATTTCCTTTCCTTTTCTTTCCCCATAAAACAAGCCAATCTTTGAAAATTTATCCGAGAAAAGCAAGGGAAAAATCTGAACTCTTTGCTGTTATCCTTTATCCTTTGATTCCAATAACATGCTCTATTCCACGGTACCATTACATTGAATATTTGATGTCAACCTATGTTTACATCCTCTCAATAATTCCACATTTGAACTCCTTTCATCTTCACTTCCTTGGTTTTTCTTAATACCATCTCCACCATCCCTTTCCCTGTGTGATGTACTTTAAAAGTCAGTTATGGTAGCTGGCTTAAGTTTCTTATTTATATTTTCATCTGACTGTGCTGTGGGTTTGAAGAGATTCTTGGGCTGGACTGGATCTGTAGGAGTTGAGAGATTGGTTAGTGACTGGAGCCTTGTTCTATCTTGATTTCAGACTTCTGATGGGGTTTGCCAGTGAAAAAGGTGGACTATCAATTTTACCTTTACAAGTGGGCATAATATATGTTCTGGAGTGGTTGGGAAGGCAATTGGTTTAGGGATTCCCTTTTTGTGTTTTTTTCTCATTTTTGCTTTTAGCATTTCATTTGGAAAGTTGATGTATTCCATGCAAAGAAAAAGAAAGAAAAGAAAATTAACAAGCCACCATCTCATGCTTTCAGTTAGCCAAATACGAGAAAGAATTAACTAGGGAGATATCAAAACAGGAGGGAAAGCTTTTGAGGTTTCATTATGACATTTTAAAGGTGAAGGTTGAAATTGAAGTATACCTGGTTAATGAAGAATTTGAGTTTACATGTGGTTTGATGAAGAATACAGGAGTTTTCACATGCTGCAAGTGCAAGCATGAATTTGTTTGTTCCTTCTTCAAAGTGTTCAATCTTTATCATAGGCAATTGTTAGAACAAAGTAACATTGAAAATGATTGGGAGGATAGAAAATAGTGTGTAAGAATTGGGTAGATGAAGAGGAGAAAGGATGAAAGCAGTTCTCTTTCTCGATTCTTAGTTAGTTTGGTGGACAAGATACAGAATTTAGATGAAAGGTACCATAGAGCAATACTTGTCTAATTCTTGTTTTTCTCCCTATCCTTCCAATTTGGATGGGTTGAATTATGTTGGAATCAATGTGAGGATTGGATTCATGTATTTCTTTACTGGATAGGGATCCACCAAAAAATGCGTTGAGCACTGCTTTTGCCCCTACCCTATTCCTTCTTACACATCCAACCTCATTCCTTTTGTTAAGCAAACACAAGGAAAATTTTATATACAGTTGGTTTAGAATGGATTACTTGTTTGCCAACAGGTAGATGCTAGTGGGAAGGGTAAACTAGACTATGGGGAGTTTGTCGCTGTTTCTCTTCATCTGCAAAGGATGGCCAATGATGAGCATCTTCGCAAGGCCTTCTCCTACTTTGACAAGGATGGTGATGGTTACATCGAGCCAGATGAGCTCCGGGATGCCCTGATGGAGGATGGAGCAGATGATTGTACAGATGTGGCATATGACATCTTCCAAGAAGTAGACACTGACAAGGTGATTTGGCAATACTAAATTTAACATTATTTGCTAATCTTGGCTCAGGAGATCCCAGTCTGACATCAATTTCCTTGACTGCAGGATGGAAGAATCAGCTACGACGAATTCTTTGCTATGATGAAAACTGGAACAGATTGGAGGAAAGCTTCCCGTCATTACTCTAGAGGGAGATTCAACAGTCTAAGCATTAAGCTAATGAAGGATGGTTCACTAAACTTGGGGAGTGAGTAAACATACACACAGGGCCTGTGCTTAATTTATCCGTGCAAAGAAAGCAGTGGGTCATCACCATACATCTTAGGTTTGCCTTCTTTTATGTGGGCCCCTTTTGGCCGTGGGCTTACAAGGATCATGGAGGCTGAGGACATCTTTTCCGTCCGCAAAATGGTAGTTGTGCAAAAATGATGACTGGTTCCACGGCACACGATGTATGATTCCTTCACTTTTCTTCTTGCCACTTTTAACTTTGGTAATTGTTTCTTGTACACAATGCGAACATTGGTGAGGTGAGCTCTGAAGGGCTGTAGTATATTCTAAAAGGAAACGGGTTGTGTTATGGGGCTCCCAACTTTCGAGGCCTTTTCTTTTGCCAAAAGAACACAAGAAGTTAGTGAAGTTATCTGCGAGAAGTACATGTAATGCAATGAGTAGGAATAAGCTTTTAGATGGGTGCCTATATATTTTAATCAAATGTTGTTCTCCAAAGTAATACATAAGAGCATGCCTAGCCAGCAATTGCCGGCTTGTATTGAGTTGTTGATTGATGTTATTAGAGTTACTTGCATGCAAATAAAAAATTGAAATAGCTATATTTAAAAGATGTAATTTGCTCCAAAGTTACTCTCAGTTCTAGCAATAAGAAACATAAGCCTTTTTAATGTCGTCAATCTCTTACAAGACCTAGGAAATACAATAAAAAACAAAGAAATCTATTTATGATTGATTGACATTTCCTAAGATCATGAACACATATTTTACCACCACATGTACTAAGTATTATATGTCATTAAGGAGAAAAAAAAGTGATATCTACCTTTTTAAAAAGTACCATGAACACAAAGAACCCTAATAAATTTTGTTTCTTTCAGTATAAATATAGGCACAATACTAGGAACTAACAAGCTTTAAAAACAAAGATAAAAAGATTTATCACCAATGGTCGTCTCTAAAAGTTTTGTAATGAAAGAAATACAGCCTAGAAAAACGAGATGTAGATCAACACTTCTTACGATGCACTGCATGAGATAAGATAATATCAAAAAAACTGTATACCTCTATTTGCACACGTCTTTTGAAATTTTCAGTAAAAAAGAAAAAAAATGTTTTTCCATGTGTCCAAATGAATTCTCCATATCTCTAAAACGATCTCCCTATCTCCACAGCAAAATCTTTATGGCTAAAATGAAATCTCAATGTCTTTAAAAATCTATCTATATCTCAAACAGTATCTCTGTATAACACATACATAATTTTGAGCCCCAATCACAACATTTTTCACTTCATATGAACATATTCTTCATCTTGTCTACCCTCTCTTATAACCATAAAAGTATAATATATTTCTTACACTCTTAAAGGTTTTATAACTTGATGAAGATATTTGCATGATTATTTGAAATTGCATATAATTTTAAGGGGTAAAGGGAGGGGGAAATGATGATAGTAAAACAAATTACAGAATAATCAAGTTAGGACAACCTAACTGGATTGCTCTCTAGTTCAGTTAGGTTAATCTAATTGGTCTTCTCTCCCACCTAAGGGTTTGCTCTTTAGCCTCAACAAATGCGTTTCAACTTATTAATTATTGGCCAAGTATAGTCACCCTATCATTTCAAGTAGCATGATTTTGTTGAGTGATCACATCAAACATAAAGGTGAAGATATAGATAGAAGGACAAGTACATCTCCCAGCTGTCCTAAATATTTGAATTGGAGAAGGAAAACAAATAAATATTAAATTACTTTTTTGTTGTTTCTATACCACCGACTGTACTAAAATTATCCCTTGCATTTGAATCACGTTTTTGTTTGATTATAGGTTAGGCTCCAAGATTTCTACATGCTGGACCTAATATGAATATGATCGGCCAGAATATCCTCACAGATATTGGAGGGCGTCCCCCACTGGTAGAGTGGATCACCACTCCTAGTCTATCGTCATTGTGTCCACTGTTTTCTCAATGGAAATTAAAAATCGAAGACATTAGCTGCCTCTCTTGGATCTATGACTTGTCCACCACATCTTCTGCGGAAGTATAATGCCATAATTCTACTTTTGCTGCCTCCAATTAAATAATTAACAATTAGGAAAACGAGCAATCAAGTTGTTGGAAACTGGCTAGATGCTGACTTGTACCGGAGTTTTTTGTGTTTATTAATTCTGTTCCATTCCGCTGAATGGTCATAACATTTCGCTTAAAATCGGACAAAACGACGTCGCTTTTATCTTGGCTTTAATTTCAGTCGTAACGCTCGCTCGCTCCTGCAGTCGTTCGGGTTCAAAATTTATTTTTTTTTAAAAAAATTATTTTTGACATCTATACATCAAAATAATTTAAAAATACCAAAATATTTTAAATAAAAAAGAATTCAAATTTTAATTATATTTATTAAATTAATATTTTATATATATATATATACATATAAAATTAATTATATATGAACAATACGATACCGAAACAACATGCCAGAACTCTCCGAAACTAGAACGTTCCGTTTCAATTGAAAAACCGGAACGATATTAATTCATAAGATAACGGTCTTGCTAGGCACAACTTATCGTTTTCTTTCGGTTTGGGAGTCAATCATGGATAAATTATATAGAAAAAGAGAGCCAAATTATCTTTCTTTCGTGAAAATTGACATGGCAACCCTTCGTCCCAACCTGCTCTTTAATTACTGCATTTGATATTTACACCAATATTAGTCGATCAGGTTTCTTATGGGAATATTTTTATTATATATATATATATATCAAATTATATCGTTTTAATTATTATAGATAAGAAATGGGTTTTGTTTAAGGAGAAGAGGACTACGTGTGACATTTATTCTATCTTCCGAAGGATGAAATCATGAAACACGTAATTCAGAAGAAGATTTCCTCTGGAGGAAATGATTAGGTTTTTCATTTTGTAAGGATTGAATAAGGGTTATCTAGAGAAAAGGGTCTAATAATTAATATTAAGGGGAGGCGTGCAGACGTTTCTTTAATTAATCTTTGAGCCATTGATGCTGCTGTTGAAGATATATATATAGATATCCGCGAGGAGCGATCCATTCCTTTCCACCTTAATTGTTAATAATAACAAGAGAGCTTGTGGACATAATTTGACGAAGGTGTCTCGTTTTTCATGTGGAGATGACTTTTGGGAGGCATGAATTGAAAATTCAATAATGGACAACATCGATGACATGGGCTCATTACTACCTTATGTTCTGCTATTGATAGAGACTAGCCGTTCTTCCTCCAAAATCCAACTTTTTTTGTCTGGGATTATTATTATTATTATTATTATTATTATTATTATTATTATTATTATTATTATTATTATTATTATCAACTTTTTTGTCTGGGATTATTATTATTATTATGTTTTCTAGATGTGAAGATGTTAGTTGTCGATGCTCATAATTCACGTATCTGTGACAATGCAAAATCTTTTATAGTAAATTATCCTGACGATTTTATAGTTTGGTAAAAAAAAAATTATTTTACAATTAAGTTTTTGAATGTTATATTTTATAGCCTTGATCAAATATATTTTAAAAATCAATAAAAATACAACGAAGGTTTACAATTTATCTTTTATTTATTTATTTTTGAACTGTTTTCATATACTGAAATCAAAATTAAATTATTTTTAAATATTATTTTAATATATTTCTGAACAGAAATATATAATAGAAATAAGCTCTGACTATGTATTTCCAAGCTTGTAAATAGCTAGGTTATCTTATGATGAAATATATACCTTATCTTATTATAAATTAGTTAGAGCTTATGATACCAATTTTGTTCTTCTTTCAACAATCTAAGCTTCAATAGAAAATTTAAAATTCAAAACAATGAAAATGTCTATTTGAAAAACAGGGGTAGCCTTCTAGTTGGTCAAAAATAAAAATATAAAAAAGTGGTGAAATATATAAATGAAATAGAATTAAATGCGAACGGTGAGGCAATTCTGCTGAGATTACTTGTAAAACTTGGGCACAAGCACCCGACATAGACTTTTGATGGAAAATAGGACCATTCCTTTTCAGCAAAAACAGCACCGCATTAATGTCTTCTTTTTCCCTTGAAGACAACGGTGAAATGCTTTTGAAGGCACCTTATGAGTCCACTAGGCTTTCCAAAACTAACACATGGACGTACACATTGTTCTTCTTAAAATCATTTGTCCCGACGGAAAAAAAATAGACACATAACCATTTAATTAGGTGGTCCATTGATATAAACTTGAGATTCAGAAATTTGCTCTTCTTTGGTCTTATATTTAAGTTATATGATTGTTAATTTATGCTACCGCTGCAACCAGGGCCAAAATATATCTTCCATTGCTCGAGGGATTGTGATTTTGCGAAACAAATTTGGAGCACCTTGGGGATAACTTGCAGTCACGGTTTCTGGATGTCATGGGTCTAATCTACTTATTGAGCTCCCGGCCTTTGAACCATGGGTTCTTGGTAACTTTGGAATTAGGGTTTTAAAAAAATCATTTAAATCAAGATTTGAAATTTAAATATTTGTGGGGTCCAATATTAACAAATACACTAAAACAAAATGGAAATTACTGTTCACCTACACTCATCCATCGTGGACGTGACTTTTCTCGTGCGTCGCGAGTTAGTCCACCATTTTTGTTTTCACTTGTGAACAGTGTAGTGACGATTTTAGCCCCAGTAATAAGACAAAATAACATTTTCGGCTGAGGGGTAAGGGCGTAATTGCGCGCTTACGGACCAGTCCGGTCCGCCACAACCTTTTTTTTAATATTTTAAATGGCTAAAGACGGTTCTAGCCCCTAATAAGACAATCTACTAATTAAGGTTAGGGATATAATGGTAACTGACCATTATTATTTATGTATATTTCAAAATCTGCCAGGCGCGTGTGGTGCACACGCTTGACGATGTCTCCCCCGACGCTCTGTTCAAGTGGCGCGTGCGGTATGCTACAGTGACCAGAAATGGGCTACTGGCATCTAATCTGGTGCGCCTCCTCTTGGTCTTCCTCCCGGTGCAGTGCGTTGCTTCACACGGTGACCGTGGACGCGACGGTGGCCGGTTAAAGTCGGTTGCTCTGTTTCTCTCTCTCCTGCACGTAAAAGTGCAGAAGAGCCCCCCGAGTTTTGTATACATTAATTTCGGTCCCTTGACTTTTAATTGTGTATATGACCTTGATTTCAGTTATATAAGTTTTGATTTTGTTCGATTAGGTCATTCGATTGCAATTAATGAAATGTTAATGTTTCACTTCGGTCCTCCATCTTTCATTTCCGGATTAGGTTGAAAAGGCTGAATATATATTCGGTACAAAAGTTTCAATTTTTTCAAATTTGTGCTTTAATTGAAAATGTTAATAAATCTAACTTTCATTTCAGCCCTTAAACTTTTAATTTGTTATTTTCATCCCTTTATATTTTATTTTTATTTCAGCCCTTATACTTTTATTTTTTAAAATTTCTAATATAACCCCTACTTTTGTCCATGTATATATAAGTGTGTTTAACACAATAATACTAATACTAATAACCCCTATTTTTGTCCATGTATATATAAGTGTGTTTAACACAATAATACTAATACTAATACTAATACTAATACTAATAATAATAATAATAATAATTAATTGTGTTTTTTGCTTACTCTTTTGTTAATATTTTTTTCTCCATATAATTTAATAATTTTTATTGTTTTGACAATAATGACAATAATATTTTTTTTCTTTTTCTTAGAGTTTCTAGGATATTTTTAGTCTTTCATTAATTGTATGTTCTAATATTTATTGAATATTATCTCATAAGAATGTATATAGGGAGAAGAAAATTATACGATATTTTGCAGAACAAATAATTTTTTTGTTAAAAAGAAAAAATTATCACAATACCAAATCTTTACCCAACCAAAACTAAGCTACAGCATAAATACAAAGGTGATGATAAACATAAGATTTGAACCTTTGAGAGTTTATAAAAGTAACTCAAATTCAAGTAAATGTTGAAAAAAGGAACAAAAATGGCCAGTTCCTTCATTGTTCATATGAAATGGAGGAGGTGGTTGCACCCATGTTTTTTTATATCAGTAAGGTGTGTGTGTGTACGTGTGAGTGTGGGTGTGGGTGTGTGTATATATGAAACAAAGAAAAGGGACAGATAGAAAAAAAGATTTTTTATTATTATTTATTGTATATGTAAACAGTGTAGGATGGTCGAACCAATGTTTGTCATAATAGTTATTATGTTATTATTATTGTTGGCTGACTGAGTCAAAAGCCAAAAATCAATGCCCGAATTTTGTAAAATTCAGGTGATCTTTTCCTACTCCTTGACGATGACAGAGAATTTAATATTTATATATAAGGTATTGAATTCGAGTTGATATATATATATACCTATAAAATACACTTTTCTAATTAATTTCATACCATCCAAAAAAATTATCCTGGTTAGACGCCACAATTGATTCTACAGTGAAAAAACGTTTTATCTTTATATTTTTTATACTTATATTTTGCACAGTTTCCCCACTTTTTTGTTGTTTACAGAATACGACAGTTTGAGAGTGTAGTTTTAAAATATTTTTTGTTTAAAAATATATTAAAATAATATTTTTTATTTTTTTAAAATTATTTTTAATATCATCCTATCAAAATATCTAAAATCACCATTTTTTTTATTTTAAATAAAAAATAAAATTTTTATTTTTTTTTCAAAAACAATTTCTGAAAACACTCCCAAACACCCAGCATGTGTATAACTAGAATTGTTAGGAGTAAAAGAGAAAACCTCGTCCAAAAGATGTAATGAATCTCACGTAAATGTAAACAACAAAGCAACACACAGCCAAGCATATATATTGAATACTATTTTTATTAAACAATATTATGAACAATGCTCTCTTCCATTTTTCAACTTCTCTTGAAACTTCTGGAAAACGAAATCCATCGTATAATATATTATTGTATCCTAACCGGACGCTGGATAGGGACTGGCTGGCACTGTCTTCACTCATCAGCAGTCCAACATTAATCACTTTGTCTGGGAGATTTTAAAGATTCTACTTGTTTCTTGCCACAAGGACCCTTTGCCCTAATGGTAAGTCTGTATTCATCATACGTCATCGGTTTATAGAGAGCTGGCCGGTCCTTGGTGAGCAGTTTCTTGCATGGTTCAAGGAGCTGGTCGCTCTTGGGGTTATAGAAAATGGCGAGAGAGACCCTATCTTCGTTAGAATTCACTATTACCCTGTGTTCAACGCTCTGATAGATGGCATTGCTGAGTACCTATAATGATATTAAATAAATGGATCAACAATTTGCCATTACTAAGTATCGATGACAATAAGATGATAGAAATTAAGTGAAAGTGGTGGAATGAGAGAGATCTATTAAGATAAACCTGGATTTGATCCCCTATATTGATTATGAAGGCATTTGGGACTGGCTTAACATTGAGCCAGCTGCCCTTCCTGCAGACTTGTAGGCCACCTACATTTTCATCAGGCAGGAGAATGGTCAATCCACCAGGGTCAGAGTGTGGTGAGAGACCCAATGTAAGGTCTGGTCGGGGACACTTAGGGTAGTAACTCACCCTCAAGCATGCCCCAACATTTTCTTCTCCACCAAAAGATTTTAGGAGGGAGTCTTCTTCCAGACCAAGGTTCATAGATAATACCTTCATCAGCTTTCCACCAAGTCTGACCACTTCACTGCCATACTCAGCCACCAGTTCCCTACAATCAAGATGATGGGAAGTTCTTGATTAATTAGGTTGTTAAATATTAATTAGCCAACTATAAGAGAATATATCTGCATGCAATGCATGTACACCTGCAAGAAGCTGGAATTGCAGGCCATTTGCTTTGGCTTACGAGCGAAAGAGGCATTAAAAGAAGGAAAAAATAATCACTCCAATCAAGACTTGCCCCCTTCTCCACTCCGACCCGGCTACCATACCCCTCGTACGTAGCAGGAGTGTTAGCATACTTCTGCTTCTCTTCTAATGGCAGGTTAAAGAATTCATGCCAAACCTCACAAGTCCTCTTCATGAGTTCATGGCTCACACCATGGTTGACTATTTGAAAGAATCCCCATTCACGGCAGGCATTGTGAACGCAGCGGAGGGCTTCATCGCAGAGGCCTCGGTCACTGGAGAATAAGTTTTGGAAATCAATAACAGGAACATCGACCTCCTGAGGTTGTGAAACGTCGTTGTTTAGTGATGGTCTATGGGATGGTGACTTAATATACCGCTCTGGGATTTCCCGTATACCACTTGCTGCTAAAGATTGGACTCGAATCACTGGTTCAGGCCAGCACAGTGAACTTTTCATCATTTGTTTTCAAGTGGGAGAGAAAGAGATAAAGATGGGAATCTGATAGGTATATGTAGTAAATATTGTGGAGTTAAAAGGGATTTTGGAGGTCAATATATAGGCAATAATGGGGTGGCCGAATTACTTTTGAGATTAAAAGTTGTAAGCAATTTGATTAGCTATACCCTTTCTCTCAGATAATTTCCATAAAAGACAGAGGTATTAAAATGAAGAATAATTAGAAGGCTTTCTAAATTATGCAAACCATGTAGACCACCATGGATTAACATAGTCGGAAAAGCATTAATTTTGACTCAACATGGCAAATTCAAAAGGGCTTTCTACCAAACGTGTCTTGCGAGGGATACGATGAAGGTCCTTTGAATCTGAGAGTAAAATAGTAACTATTTATTAACTTGAATTTTTTCTAGCTAGATGCACAGTACATGTGGGCGACTAACGTTGAATATACAATGTTGACTTTAACTTTGTGCGTGTGCATGAATGGTGCATATTGCTAGTAAAAGGATGCAGTTAATATATATATAGTGCATGTGCATGAATGGTGCATATTGCTAGTATATATATATAAGCAAACAAAGTTCAAGTCAACATTGTATATTTTAACGTTAGCCACCCTCGTATAGCATGTATTGTGCCTTTGCGACATTGAGGGGACTTTATACTATGGAATGATGATCCTCTTGGCGGAGTTAGGAAAATTCTCTGGAGAACAAAAAATAAGTAGTTTCTTTTATAAAATAATAATTACAATATTTATTATAACATTGATAAAATATGTATCACGACACTTGGTTTTTTTATGACAAAAAATAAGAGTTTTGATCAAATAACATTGGACCTGGTTACGATTAACAACCATTAATTATAAAAAAAAAATATAAAATTAATAGTTACAAATTATTAAATACTCACAACTATCTTCATAACCCATTTCTAGGTTATTCCTCTAAATCTACTCGAAATAAAATAAAAAATAACAAGAATAAAATAAAAGAGGTTAACATTGGTAGAGAAATAAAGTTAAAGATTTTGAGCGGATTCGAAAGCCCGATCGTACCTCTATTACGTCTAAAAATACAAATTCAAGGCTAAAATAATTTATCATTGGATAAATCTGTGAAAAAATTAAATTGAAAGATATAATTATATTTTTATAGGTCAATTTAATTTAATCATTAGCCAATTAAAGTATAATTATATTTAAAAATTAATTTAAGGTCCAATTGAAGGATTTAATTAAGTGCAAGAACTTAGTTATAAATTGGTCAAATTAATTTTTCTAAGGGCTCATTCGATGAAAAATCAAGTTCAGAAGCCTAATTCGGGTTCAATTGAGACGATTGGAATTTTCGGAAACCAAATTGAGTTTTTTCAAAGTCAATTGGTTGAAATCAAGGGTAAAATCAAAGACAATTGAAAATTTAATGGACAATTGAGGGTCAAATTGCATCATTCTGAAACCAAGGATCGAAGTAAAAAAACATGTAAATTTAAGGCTGATATTGAAGTTTTTGTGGGAATAAAATTGCATAAATTTAAAAATCATGAAAGATAATACAAAATGGTAAAGGAGGAAAATCACAACGAATGAAGAAAGAAAACATAGCACAAAAAACTTGTAACCCCCCTTCCCCCCGGCACCACTATTTTTTCTCTCATTGTCAACAACCACCTCTTCTTATTTACCTTTGGCTGTAACATAACAATGGCACACCGGTAACCTCAGTCCTATTCTTCTCCGTTGTCGGCAGTCCAGTCTTCTTTTTCTTTATAAATAACTTGTTTCTACCCTCTTGCAACAGCTGCACCTTTTCTTTCAGCAACACAATGACAACTGTTTTTCTTCTTCTTTTTGTCTAGTGATAGCGGCAAAGACTGCACCTCTTCCTCTCCTCCGGCCACAGGAGTAACAACTGCACCTCTTCCTCTCCTCCGACCACAGGAGTAACAACTGCACCTCTTTAGCAATTCCATAAAAAAAATTCCCTTAAAATTCTTTAATTTCTAACTTGACAATAAAATTGATAACATATAATTGGTAATCATTAAATAACCCACTATTAGTAGTAGTGAGAAGAAGAGTAATGATAATTGCAATGATGATGATGATGATAATAATGATAATAATAATAATGGTGGTGGTGGTGGTAATAATAATGTTACTAATAATGATACTTTTAACTACAAAAATGATAATAACAATAACAATAGTGGTAGTAATAACAACAATAATATTAATAATAATAGTTGTGATTATAATGATGATAACAATAATAATAGCGATGATATTACTTTTGAAGATATTAATAATTATGGTAGTAGTAGTAGTTCATCATTCTATATTAGATTTATTGAGATTAAGAGCCTTAAAAGTTGATGTGGCATGCCATTCTCTTTTAATTATTTTTCTAAAATAAAGCTTTATGATTTTTTTTAAAGCTTTATTCTATTAGGTTAGCTTGATTTTATAACTTGAATTGTCTCTTATTATCTACTTTACATATCTATCACACTACATCATATTAACTGATTTTGTTTTTATCTTTTTTTTTTCAATTACATGTTATTTAAAAAAACTTCCAATGTTATTTATTTATTTATTTAATGTGTACTATCATTTTTAATTTTTCTTTATCATCTAATTAAAATAAAATCAACATCTAAAGCTTGGTTAGGATAATGGTTAGTCATTTGTTTTTTTTTAATCTATTTAAAACGCGCTTGGAATGCCTATGCATCATCTAATATGTTTATATTTCTCTGAAAACTCATGCCATGACGTATGTATTAAGCCGACTGAGGGTGTGTTTGGCATTACTTTTTCTTATGCGATTGAGGTTGAAAAAAAGCAATTTAAAAAAAAACGCTTTTACCGTGGTTCAAAATAAGCAGTGAAGTGTTTGGTTAAAACTGTGGTTGAGTTGGAGGTTGAAAAAAAAACAGTTTTAGGTGTTTGGTTACCAAACTTTTCATATTTCTTTTAACTTGTGAAATTACTTTAAAGGGTATATATATATATATATATATATATAATTTTTATAAATATTGTAAATTCAATAATGATAATAATATTATGTAATTAATAATTCATGAAAAAACAAATATTATTTTTTATTCTCCCATCAAACTACTTGCAATTTCATCACAAACAAATATTTTTCTTCCATTAAGATTGATCTGTATCTACACATTTTTTTTTAAAAAATATGTTTTTAAAAATTTTGGTGGGTCGAGGACAGCCCAACTTTGTTGGACTTGGGTTGGGCCGAGTGCAGCCTAGCCCAGGTCCAGTTGCTTCTTTCTCCAAACAAATAAAAACGGTGCGTTGCACTGTGCGTCTTCTTCGTGACAGTGCAGCGCACATAATTCAAGTGAATAGTGCCTTCCGACCGACCACGACGAGAGCTTCAACGGAGGATACCTATGGGTAGAGGAGTCCGAGGTGGTTCTTCCTGTGGTGGTGGCGTCTGAAATGGTGGCCTGTGGTGGCCGTAGGAAGCGTTGGAAGGTGGCGGTACTGTTCACTGACCATGATGAGAGCTTCAACGGAGGATACCTACGGGTAGAGGAGGACGAGGTGGTTCTTCCTGTGATGGTTTCATCGTAAATGGTGGCCTGTGGTGGCCGGAGTCAGCGTTGGAAGCTCCGGCCACCATGTATGTTTTGTGGGCAGAGAGAGATGCATGTTACATGCAAAATATATTTGTCAAAGAGCTTCTCAATTTTCTGTGGGATTTTGGCAGAGAAGATGCCGTGGTGATTCACGGGAGGAGAAGATGAGGAGAAAGGGTGCAGAGAAGATGAGAAGAAAGGGTGAATGTGCAGAGATTTGGGTGAATGTGAGAATCATGATTCTTAAAATCTCTGATCGGTGTTTCAAAAGCACATCCAAGGTGCTTTTTTTGAAACATCGATCTGAGGTTAAAATCAAGTGGGACCCATTAAAAAAACTGTGTTTGGTAGAAACCAAACACTGAAATTGCATCCCGTTTGGCAAACGTGGAACGCACTACATTGCCAAACGGGTGCTAAATATACAACAAGGAATTGAAGTAATAATAAACCTTATATTTTTTAATTACTTCATGGTAAAGAATAGCTTTTGAATAGTAAATACGTGAAAAGCTATCATATTTTTTATTATCAATATTTGATGCTTGTTCTATTAATCTTGTAAATTACAATAATTTAAAATATGTTCATTGAAAATCAGCATGTCATTCAATTGAAACAGTCTCTCCCACCTAGGGATGCATTATAAAACAATTTAATCATGCTAAATATTAAGAATATATTACACATAACCAAGATTCTAACTTGGACCTCCGTTACTGGGTGTGCTCTACTTGTTTTTATTCGAATATCGTCTTATCAGGCGCAGCTTAAGCTTTACAACACCGGTCAATAACCACCCTGCTCAATTTTCCTGCTTAATGAGTGTACATTTGAACCATTATCTTTTAAAGATAATATGCCAAAATGATGTTCGGCAACTAGTGGATCAATTTCCACATCAGCTAATCTTTACAACTAGGTGCCGAAAAATAATTACAAAGCAAAAAAAAAAAACAAAAAAAAAAGATTCGTACAACTTGCCTAATGATATTGTGATTTTCTCACATCTCCTTGCCATCCTCTATATTTTGCATCATAGTAAATTTTATATTATAATTAATTTTGTAAGCAAATTAATTTTATAAATATAAAGCAAATATATTAACTACAAGCAGAGATTATATATGTTTATTTTTTATGGTTGGATTATTCTCCAACACTCAATTATTCTTTCCTCCACACCAAGAATTGGCCACTATGATAGAAAGTTTGCATGGGAATAGAAATAAATAAAGAGTTGGCTCAAGACACGAAAACGCTATCTTGAAAGTGTTTATCTTTAAGATACTGCTAAGTTTTTTAAATCTCTGAAAATTATCTATATATTTTTCTCTATGCAGTAGTAGATTTATATAGACTTGAAATGATATAAGAAACATAACATATTTTAACACTATGATTTAAACTAGATAATTGATAATTATTTTTTTACAGTCATAAATGTTAGAATTGATTACAAAATTAAAAGAATCAATCTTGAAAATTAAAAGAGAAAAACTAAAAAAAGGCTAATAAGTTGCCGATAACTTTATCTATTGGTTTTATATAATGATATATTTATTATAAGGAAAAAAAACATTTGATCTTATCTTAACAATGAAATTTGAATCCGAAACTTTCTCCGAAATTGTCTCCTTGAAGATCAGGGTTTCTTGCTTTTTAGTTGGTCCCAAAAGGTAGAACTAGGAAGTGATGAAGGTATACCAATGAATTTACTTGACTATATGAATCAATTAAGTCGAGATTACCTGCATAACTTTGAGCTCATTCACCCAACATATCTAGACTTTTGATGGACAAATCGACCTTTCCTTGCCGCCGATCTCTTCAGCCAAGAGATCGAAAAGGGCAGTACTTTTCTTAAATTCCAAAAGATTTCAAGATGCTTTCCGAAATCAGCACATGTAGATCCACATGGTTCTTCTGCAAAACATTTGCAGCCGATTAAAAAGCAGCATCTATTTTGTGGGTTCACACTCACCCACCGATTTAAAAGCTACAATGACTAAAATGAGTTACATTTTTTTTTATCAATCAATCAATAAATAAAATGGTTCAATGTACGTACTTCAGTTTTTCTTAATAAAAAAACAAATTTAATCGAAGTAATCGAAAAAACAAACAAAATGGTTCAATTTATGTGTGTGTGTGTCTCTCTATATAAATATGTAAAAAGAAGGGGGAAAAAACATTTTTACATTTTCAATCGCATTGCGGAATTTAATTTCCCTTTATCTCACCCATATAATATATTCTTATTAATTGCATAGCCTATACTTGTACGGGAAATGTAAATTTTCGGGAGGCACCATGGCCCTGAAGTCTACATTATTGAGTCCACTATATTCTTTCGGTGCATGACAACAAAAACACCAAAACAATGGTAGCTTTGTTCTGTCTGGGATCGACAACTAACAACAGTATGATGAGATTGTGATGGGAAATGGGATCAATTCACACCTTATAATTTTGTCACACACAAAAAATAAAAAACGTAGCCACGGGTGGGTGAGGCAGAAGTTATCTTTTCAAAAGGTGATTTCTTCGTAGTATACATGTGTTGCTAGCCTTCGACAACCCCTTTCCAACATCATCAACTTTACAAAATTCATCTCCAAATAGACATTTAGCGCACGATGGTGTTTTTTTCCTGGAGAAAAATCAAAGAAAAGAGAGAAAGTTCTTAATCTTTATTTTTATTGTATAATACCCGATGACCCCTCCGTTGCATGCGCGGGTTAACGAGGACAAATGCATGGAATAAACTATGTATGCATAGTAAAATAACAATAAAAAAAATATTAGAAGTATTAAGAAACTATCTCATCTAGAAGTTTAAACTATTAGGTGAGGTCATAGAATATAAATTATATTTCTCTCTTACACACCCCTTCAAGTAAAAGTTCTTTGGAATTGAAAATTGCACAAACCCACACAATTTTGTGCTGATTTTAATGAAATAGAATGAGAATGGTGATATTCGAATTCGTGACCGCTAGGTAAACAAATCTCTGATATCATATTAAAGAATCATCTCACTTAAAAGTTTAAATTGTTAAGTGAGGTTCTAGAATATGACTTATATTATTATCTAATAAGAAGATAAGCAAGTGATCTAATAAGAATATGACTTATATTTTATTTTGATCATGACAATATGTGTGGAAATTATTATCATTTTATTCTAAGAATATTACGATTGATTAAATAGAAAATAAGTTATTATCCTACTTGGCAACACCATAATCAAGACAAATCTCCAAAACTCTAAGATAAAGAATTAATACCTTAAGCTTATCTAAATATTTGGCAAATTAAACCCTATCAATCCTCTCATTTACTTGCTGGTCGATAACATATTTCTGGAATATAGAAGGATTGAGATTTTCTTGTTGAAAGACAGCCTATGATGAATTGAATTGTCTAAGTATAGGTTATGTAATTGGCTTGAAGTTATCTAAATGTTTGAGGGTGTATGGTACCTCGTGAACAATCATGCTCAAATTGGGTTACGCGTGCAGTGATGTCTACTTTGTGGGCATGTGATACCAAGGAGGAGGTTGAGGATTTCTAAATATATCTATTCATATTCATGATGATGCTAAAATTTATGATAAAGAAATTCTTGCATAGTGTTTTTCAGCATGCATGATTCAGTAATGAAGGGAAAAAAACTATTAGATAAAAATCATATTTTTGTATGCCAAATTAAATCCTATAGAAACTTGATTGTATATAATTATATATAGGTATCTCCAAATCAAGTTTTTTTTTTTTATGCGAGGAAACCCTGTTTCTGGGTGAGAGGATAAAACCTCGATTATCACAAGATCTTATAAGAAGTACACACTTTAACTCGAACTCGATGCTAACTGTGCAGATCGTAAGTCTTCTATCATTACATCACGTCTCTTGGAGACTTCAAGTCAAGTTTGCATCAAATTGAATCGATTATGTTCTAAATTGACATAATAGGAAAATCCACACAATATCATCTTAACATAAAAAAAAAATATTGAAAAAGATTAAAACGCATATAGACATAAGGAAACCAAAGACTAATTAATTGGTCTCTAAAACTATAAATTAAGACTATATATTAAAAAAAAAATTGGGAAACTAAAGGGACTAATTTTATAATTTACCCCCCGTACACTTGAGGTCATGCATAGCCGATATAATATGGTCAATACTCACGTGTTCTTTAATTGAAATGGAAGTCGACAATGTTTGCCACGTGATGTAAAAATGTTATACCTTCAAGTTTGGTAATGTTCCAGTGGTGTCGGCCATTTTCTGCCATGGGACCTTTGACCGTACATCCTCATCTCCCTCGAGCTCCATTCACGTTAACTGATCATTCTCCCATTTTCTATATATATTACTTATTATTTATGGATCCAGTTTTATTAATTTAGCAATTTTATTTTATAGATAGAACATTATATCTTGCACATCTACACATGTTTAAAGAATTCTACTTACATTTTTATATTGGATCAAAAATTTTAAAAATCCTTAATTACATCATTATCATCATAATCATCTATAATGCATTTGTTTTCCACATCGAAAAGTCAAAATTGGGGTAATTAGCAATTTATATATTTTTCAAGAAAGCACGTAAGAGAAATATATATTTTTAATACATTTTGAAATATTAAGACTACGGGAGAATTGTTTTTTTTTTTTAATTAAACTTCACATTGGACATGGTTAAATCATTGGAGTGTGCCATCTATTTGCTCGATTACTTCTTAAAACAGAAGGTTTCCCTTAGATTAATCTTGAATTTTCTCTTAAGCAATATCCCTTTTTTAAAACATCAATTTGATCTAGGCACCAAAAAATGAATTGTGTTATTTATTTATTTTCAATTGGATTATTGAAGCAACCTTTCTTTATATCAAAGTTGTATTAAATTAAATAGTTAAGTTTGAGTTGTATTCGAAGTACTTAAAACTTGTGGTGCATGTTCCAGTATAGCCTTTTATTTTCTTGTTCTCTTGTTAACTATTCTTGAAACATGTTTCACACATGTACTAAATTTTAGAATATTTATAACTGAATAAACTATCATTTTATTAGAAATATACTATAGTTTTAGTATTTAATTTAGGAGATAATGATTAATCAAATAAATTTAAGGAGTTCGTAATATTATATATAATGATAGATCAGTGTTTGGCGAAAAAGTAAGAAAAAAAAATACATAAGACGATACCAATCAAACAAATAATCTGCAAGAAACTAACTAAGGTTTCAATTTATTAGATGGTTAGGATAAGTATATATAACTCTGAAAAATAATACTTTTTCATATATTCTCACCTAATATTATTGCATGATTAATCATTCTTAATTTAGACAATTCATTTAAAATATATATGATATGAATATATGGTATAAATAAAAATTTCATAAATCAGTTTTTGAATAAATCTCGTCTCTTTTTATTATTATCAGCTTTTTACCAAATTAGTAAACAAAAAAGGAGATGACAATGAAAAACTTAATTAAGGGTTCAATTTAATAACAATGAAAAACGTTTTATTAAGAAACTTTTTCTATTTTAATTAGGTATTTTCAGTTATATGCGACATGAATATAAATTAACACTAAATTAATGAATAAAACATTTATAAATATTTTTAATAAGTATTGCGTTCTTTAATATGATCAATGTTTGTCCAAAGTGTAAGAGAATCACGTAAGACAATAATAAGAAATGACCTATAAAAAATGACTAGGGATTAAATAAATAATAAATAATGAATTATTATGTAAATTAATTATTATAAAATTTGATAAATTATATTCTCATTAGCATTTTCTAAGTAGTTTTAGAGTTTTGGATGGTAAAATAAACTACCATTATATTACTGTATATTTTAAGAGTAAATTAAGTAATTTATTGTATGTTATTTAGGATTTCATGTGGTGTATAAATAAGAAAATAACAAAAATAGGATTAGTATACACTCTATGATTCGTTCTAAATCATTTTGTGTTTATATATATATAGTACGATTTATCCGATATGGGATAAGGTTAATTAATAAAAATGAGATGAGTATACACTCTATGATCTCACCAGCAGCTTAAAGTTGTCAAATTTGATATAGTTGAGTTGGGATTTCATTCAAAAAACTTAATTTTTTTGTGGACGGTCCATATAATTATATTTTATATGTGATAGTTTTTCTAACAATAAAAATTTAAATATATATCCTAACACTTCGGATTATAATTTGTCACGTATAATTTTTCAAATATACATTGATCTGTGAAATCAAGAATTTCTCTCTTTATTGATCTAAAAATGTTAGTTTTTTATTTATTTATTTATTTTACAATGAGAATATTAGCTTATTTGAAACTCAGTTAGGGACAGAAAGTAACTAAACTCAAGCTTCATCGTCGAACACAAGTGGAAGTTGTCACATCCTAATGATCCCAGATAACTCATAGCTTGTAAATAAATTAATAAATATAAGCAGATTTTGATGTCGGCTGGATTGCCAGTTGTTTAGTCATGACAAGGTTTTCTTTGCTAAAAACGGCATAGCAGTTTTTATATTCATATGTCGGCTGCGTGACAAGATTCGTTTTGTTTTGCCAGTTGCCTTCCATCCACCCTTTCGATAACCGGAGTGGCCTGAAATTTTATCTGCTCGAAGATTTGGCAAGCATGCATCAATGCATGTAGTGGCAATGATTAGGGGTTTCGTGTTCAACTAAAATTTCTTGAATCACGCTTCGCTCAATTATTTTATTTTATTTTATTTTTTCTATTTCATGAATCGTGAGGTTCCATTCATTGATCTGACGTTTAGATAAGCACATCATGTCACGTGTGACATGCCACATAGCTTTATATACATAGAATTGAGTGAATGAAACTAGTTATTCTAAATTTTTATTAAAAAAAATAAGTGTTCAATTTGAAATCGAAATCTGCGTTACAAATCATAATTCTTTTGCAATCATTACAATCCTTGGGGACAACTTAAATATATTACTTTAAATGATTTTACTTTTTTCTGTAAACTTTATGAATATCAAAAACTAATTAATGGTATTCTTGTTTTTCAAGATTTAATTTGAAAATGGAAGTCAGGCACATGTAGAAAAGAGAATAAAATTCATAATCAGCCAAAAATAATAAAACTATTGTCTATGTCAAAGATATCATATTCTATAAACAACTTAGTGTGCAAATAGCATTATCAATTTTAAAAACCCAACTTCATAGAGTTTTTATTTATTTGTTCTTTCAGTCAATCTTAAATCAGACTTCCAACTACATTTTATATACCAATTTCTATCTTTAAAGAATTTATATTTTCAATGCATTTTCTAAAAGCTAATTGTTTTATCAATTCCCTTAATCGATATAGATTAACAAGAAATAGAATTTGTCTATTACAATTAAATATTAGGCATGTTAGTTTCCCAGGTTGTATTTAAAAGAAGCAGTTTAAATTAGTTTGCAAATATACCTGGGTTCTTAACTGAGTTAACAAATGATGTTTTATCATTTTGGTCCATCTTTTATACACATGATATGTATTTTTCCTTATTTTTGTGAATGGTGCTTAATTTCCAAGGACAAGGGTGGTTGATGGAAGGATATAATCGAGAATAATAAAATAATTGGGGACCACTTTAATGTTTGTCTTATACCACAAACATGTCACAATTGTTAGAAAAATATTAAAAGTGGTTGATGTAGTAGTTGAGATATTCTTGCGGGTATATTTAACTACTTTACATGCTATTTTAATAAAAAGAAATTGCAGTTGTTCTTGCGATTTAGAAAGTTGTTTGTTAATTAGTTACATTTCGTTAGGAGAATCATGTTTAGTTTGAGAGTTAGTTGATTAGGAGATGTATATCCTTATTTCTTTGTAAAGTTTAAGTTAAGCTTAAGTTTGTATTGTATATTAAAACAATTTCTATTGAATAAAAGGTAAGAGAGTTCTTTAGATATTTCTTATTATTTATACCTACAATTATTTGTTTTATTTTTTTAGACCAACAATAACATTTGGTATAGCTTGTAAGGAGAGTGAAACATAGAAAGAATATTGTGAAGTGAGTGAAATACAAGAGGAGTAAAAGCATACAAGTGAAGACAATTATGAGTTGAGCAAAACATGGGAGAAGATTGTGATAAAACCTTTAAATTATAGCTGCAATCATAAATGATATATGATGGCTTTGTATAACCTCCTCCCACACTTTAATGATCACTCTTACAATTAGAGTATGTTAATGGAAAAAAAAAATTAAGATCTAAAAGGTATTGACATCTTATAGATTTTGATATTCCAGAAGGAGAAACATCAATATATATATATATATCATCTTGGATATTTGTTTTGGGTTATATTACATTTTTATCATTTATTCCGTCTGTTTTTTACTTATCAAAAAGATAAAATCATATCAAATCAATCCCAACATGGTTTATATATATATAAAAAAAACTAACAATGCCTACAAGTTTTTATTATATTTATCTTAAAAAATATCAAATAAAGAGCCTGTTTCGGAAGCATTTGAAAAGTGATTATAAAAAGAATTATTTTTTTAATTTTTTTATTATTTTCAAATCATTTTGATGTTATAATATAAAAATATTTTTTTAAAAATAATAATAATAATATATTTATAAATAAAAATAATTTTGAGAATCGCGTTCTCATACACTAGAGTACAAGTTGTGAAGTTCGGTAGCCACTAACATTATGGGCCATATTAGACACGTGAATAGAAATACTCTTTGAATTGTCCATATGAAGTCAAAATGAACTTTTCGAGCTCCCAGCAAAACCCACTTACTATTTAGTTAATCTATCTATCTATTTACATACCCTTTCCGAGTGCCTGCAAGCCATCTTAATCTATGGTGGCGAGTCTAACAACTGATCAAGCATATGTCTTGCAATTCTATCCTTCCCTGAACTTAGTATATATAAAGAGTGGTAGAATAAATAGAAGAAGAAGAAGAATTAAATAAATCGATAATAAATACTCTCTTAGTATTATAAATGTAGCACATAAAAACCTAATTAAATATAAAGAATAGTGTTTGAAAAGACCCGCTACACGTTAAATAAAAAAAGAGAAAAGGTGGTCAAGGTTTGTGATAATGAAACTTTATTTATGGTAAGGAACAAATCAAGTTCACCACGTCATCAAAATTAGTCCACTCCGATTTCTATAAATAGGTCTCAGGATTCCACTCCACTCAACACACTACCACCACACAACATCTTCTATCGCGCTGCCTCTCATAAGTCATATCCCCATAATTTACACGTTTTTTTTTTTTTATTGCTTTACATCAATCAAATTAGTGTCACCTTTACCCACCAGCAGCAGCGGCAAGACTAACTCTAGAAATTAAATTCCCATCTTTATCTCTTTCAGTAGACAACAAGATGATGAGCTGCTTGCAAAGTTGGCCTGAACCTGTGGTTAGAGTCCAATCTTTGGAGGCAAGTGGTGTCCGGGCAATCCCAGAGCGTTATATTAAGCCACCATCCCAAAGACCCTTGACAAAAAATGAATTATCACCGCCGCAAGAGGCAAACATTCCTGTTATTGATTTCCAAAACGTTTTCTCCGACGACCAACGCCTCCGTGACGAGGCCCTCCGTAATATCCACAGCGCTTGCTGTGAATGGGGGTTCTTTCAAGTAGTGAACCACGGTGTTAGCCATGAACTGATGAAGAGGACAAGTGAGGTCTGGCGAGAGTTCTTCAAGTTGCCAATGGAAGTGAAGCAGGAGTATGCTAACACTCCTGCTACGTATGAGGGGTATGGTAGCCGGCTAGGGGTGCAGAAGGGGGCCATCCTTGATTGGAGTGATTATTTCTACCTTAATTATATGCCTGTTTCGCTCAGAAACCCAAACAATTGGCCTGCAACCCCAGCTTCTTGCAGGTATGCGTGCATCTCCATGATCACTAGCCGCATGGTGCTAGTGTTCCTTCGTATCTTTGACTATATCTCCTTGTCCGCTATATATACGAGTTTTCTTCGATTTAATTAATGTTACTGAGTTTTGTTTTGTTTTATTGGCTCTCGGCAGTTGTTTTTCTTGCTACCTTCCAGTTTATTAGCCTAGCTAAGAAGGCACAGTTAGACAGGTTATCAGCACTTTAACAGTTGACAGAGTGCATAAACTAATTTGATACTTGAACCCTTTTTATTTCTCATCTCAAGCAGCAGGGATCATATTTTTAAAACGAACATGAGAGAATATCAGAAGGATTGTATCCAACTAGGTTGCAGAATTGTAGGAGATATGGAGGTGTGGCACCAGGATGTTTTTCAGAAAAATTGCTTCACAAGTACAGCCAATAGTACCATCCTCTTTACATGAGGATATCGTGAAATATATAATTACTTAGTTGACCGTCCATGCGTATGTGTGGATGGCATCAACTCCTCCTATTTTTTATTTTATTTTTATCAACTCCTGTGCATCCGTCTTTTTTTAAAAGGAAAGATGCTTTTGGAGATCAATTAATTAATAAAAACCAAGAGATAATACTGAAAATGAGTTAATAAACACAGATCTGATGATACTAATTAATTTAACAGCTGCTGATGAAGACGTAAATTAACCATTTGATCATCTTGATGGCAGGGAACTGGTAGCTGAGTATGGCCATGAAGTATGGAAACTTGGTGGAAATTTGATGAAGGCATTTTCGATTAACCTTGGGCTGGAAGAGGACCTCCTCCTGAAAGCTTTTGGTGGAGAGGAAAATGTTGGTGCATGCTTGAGGGCGAATTACTACCCTAAGTGTCCCCAACCAGACCTTACACTGGGTCTCTCATCACACTCTGACCCTGGTGGATTGACCATTCTCCTGCCTGATGAAAATGTGGCTGGCCTACAAGTCTGCAGGAAGGGCAGCTGGCTCACTGTTAAGCCAGTCCCGAATGCCTTCATCATCAACATCGGGGATCAAATCCAGGTGCGTGTAATTTTGAAGACTGCTTTCATTTAATTGTTATAATCATATTATCATGGGTACAAATGGGGAATTATTAATATATTTAATGCATCTATATATATGCAGGTACTGAGCAATGCTATCTACCAGAGTGTGGAGCACAGGGTTATTGTGAATTCTAATAAAGAAAGAGTCTCTCTTGCCCTTTTCTATAACCCGAGGAGCGACTTGCTCATTGAACCATCCAAGCAACTTGTCTCCGATGAACGGCCGGCTCTCTACCCGCCGATGACATATGATGAATACAGGCTCTACGTTAGGACAAAGGGTACCTGTGGCAAGACACAAGTTGAATCCTTAAAATCTCCTCGACCATGTAGTGAAAGTTGAATTGATGACTGTGTCCCACGTTGGTCCCTTCCGCTTCTAAAATAAGTGTCAAATAATATTAAGCAAGAGTTCCAGGGAACATAGAGCAGGACAAGTTTATATCACTTGGTACAGCAATTTACAACTTGCTTTTGTTTTCAAGTCTGAATTGCCTGTCTATTTTGGACATGTAATGGAGTTCCTTTTCTGTGTTGTATGATTAAGATGTTGGAATTATGTTATTGTGTATTTGCTTGCACCAAATCATGAAACAAAAACCAACTATTTGAATGTTTGATGGAACTTTTCCTTGTCGGTGATGTCTTTTTTATAATAACAGTTAATTCTTATTTTCTTAAAATTATATTTAATATCAATATATCAAAACAATTTAAAAATATTTAAGAAAATTAAGGATTCCAAAAGATATTCCCCCTAATGGACTACAGGCTGATATTTTATTTAATTGTCCAATTAAAAGAAGAAGAAGACGAAAGTGATTGAAAATATCAAGGTCACTGTTGATCAGATTGGACGTGGCTGTAAGAAAAACACGGCATAAATCACATATTTCCGTTCACTTTCCAAGACCAACGTTTGACAAGTATTTCTGTCACATGTCTGTTACTGTTTCCACGTTTCTTCACACAGTATATATTCTAAGATTATCAATATTGTTTCGGTTTTTATTTTGTTTTTTCTATTGGTATAAAATATTTTGATTTTGGAGTGTTTTGGTGTGCCTTTTAGAGATTGTACTGTTTATATATAATTAATTAATTAATTATGTGAAAAAACTTTTAAAAAAAAATTATATATATTTTTTATTTTTTATAAAATCAAAGTTGACACAATTTTTTTTTATAATATATATTTTTTAATTTTAATTTTTATATTTTCAATACATTTCATAAACAATAATATATATATATATATATATATATATATATATATATATATGGGTGGACAGGAGTGGATGAAGTTATTTTAAACGAAACGGTATCAATAACTCAGGTATTTACTTGAAATAGACAACAAGCTTCCCATCGAGGTATCTTCAGGTAGCCGGCGATGCCATCTAAAAATGTAGAAATTGTTGCATCTCTATTGCTGCGATTCCAAGCCATCTGACCATGCACCATACAATAAACAGCTCAACAATAAATGAAGACATTACCTTACGAGTTCACTACACACTTGAAAACATAAGCTTTGTATATGTTTTTATTGTATTAATTAATTGCTTTAACTTGTACCATCTAGTTTTATATGGATTTAATTACTATAATATGCTATCATCTTTCATATATAAAAGCAAATGAATTCTCTTTGGGAAGTCTGAATTCATTATATTAAAAGCAATCAAAAACATGCATACATGGGATTTAATAAATGGTGCGTTGGGCATGAATTTGGAAAGAGATTATACCTTTTGCATTAAACAATTGGTATGATGTTGCCTTATTTTAGACGTAACAAGATGAATAGGCATATGATAGAAGGCACGTTTATTTGAAGTTTGAAGGAAAAATCTTCATTTTGAAACTTCAAACATCAAAATTATTCATTTAATAAGTGGCGGTGATGCCAGGAACTTAACCATTGTCAAACTTCTTTGCTTCCTAATAAGTATAGCGTATTGCAAGTGGGTCTTGTTTAGTGGTTCAAGAGATTTTTTTTTCTATGTATCAGGATTCAAGTCTTACCATGCATGTCTGTCATCCCCGGAGTATCTTACATACTCACTGGATTTGCAGGATGTTCAATGAGTCCATAAATTAGTTGTGGTGCGTGTAAGCTGCTCTAGACATCCTGGTTATTAAAAAAAAGTATAGCATATTATATGGTCGCAAAAGGTTCACCTCTATTTGATTTTGTCTTTAAACAGATTGATTTTTATTTAATTATTTAATTATTGTCCACATTGTTTAGCATTTTAGCTAACACCCTCTTTGACACTTTAAATTTAATCCTCACCTCTTGAATTGTTTAATCGTTTTTGTTCACGTTTAATACATCACCTTACCTCTGTTTCCGGCAATTCAACTTTGAAGTTCCAAGTCTTAATTCAATTATCTGGATGTCGTGCAGTTTCCAATTTAGAAAAAGTAGGCATGACCGTACATCCATCAAAAGAAGAGTATTCTATCTAAGCAGTCACTTCCGTTTCTATTTTTGTTTGTTTTAGCGCTTGTTTGGGATTGTGTCAGCGGTAAAGTTTTTTTCGTGTCGAAATATATCAAGATAATATTTTTTTATTTTTTAAAAATCATTTTTGAAATCAGCACATCAAAATGATCTAAACAAACTAAAATTTTTTTATTTTAAATGTAAAAAAAAAATTGAATTTTGACCAAACCACGTTTCCGCCGTTTTAATACCTAGTTGATATCTTTGTCAACAAGATATCTTATCTTAAAATCCAATATTCAAAAATAGACAGCCTCATCTTGGATGGGATTCTAGAATCTAAGAGTAAAGATTAACTAAGTTGGGGGACTTCAACCAAACTGGAAATAGCAGCCTAGGTATTAAAGCTTGATTCATTGTTTTTATTCTTCATATCTTTTTAATATCAATTCTCAAATAGGATTACCAATATAGAAATAAGAGAATAGTTCTTATAGAATTTTAGTTTTGATACTATAGTGCTTTAAATTTCTAGATGATAATTAACTTGTCATGTTACATTGTCCTTGTCATAACCCAATTTATGGGTTACTCCCCAAAATCCACCCAAAAATAAAAAAATAATAATAAAAGGGGCCGGCATGGGTAGAAAAATCAATATGGAAATTTTGGTTGTTTTCGCGAGTCCAATCGTATCTCTTTGGTTCAAAAAAATAGAGAAAAATACAGAATTAAGGCAAAAATAATTTACCGTTGGATGAATCTGTGTAAAAACTAAGTTAAACGACATAATTATATTTTTTTTATTGGTTGAGTCACTTTAATCGTTGACAAATTTAAAGTTTGATTATGATCGGAAATTAATTTAAGGTCCAATTGAAGGATTTAATTAAGTGCAATGACTTAATTATACTTTAAATTGGTCAAATTAATTTTATTAAGGGCTTAGTCAATGAGAAATTAATTTCTTGAATTTAATTCGGGGTCAATTGATGAGAATAGAATTTTTGGAGTCCGATTTGAATTTTTAAGTCAGTAATGCGAAATCAGGAACCAAATTGAATGGATTGAGAATTTAACAGTCAATTGAGGGTTAAATCGCGCAATTGGAAACCAGAGACCAAAATAAAAAAAGGACGTGCGCATTTAAGGTTGCTATTGAAATTTTGACGGGGATACAATTGTATAAAATTAAAAGTTTAAAACTAATTGGGGTGCGATTGAACCAATCGAACATTGCGGGACCAAATTGTATTTTAAAACACAAATTTGGCATGTCCCTGCATTGTTCCGACACTTGAACAGTGCAGGAACATGCCCTTCATTCCCTCAGGCCTCTGCATTTTTGCAGAGGCCATAACACACCCCTCAGCCCTTTGTAAAATGTAGAGGGCAACAATCTCATGCAATGTGCATGACGAACAGTTGCATTTTTTCCCCTATAAATGCAACCGTTCGCAGCATGCACCAGGAGGGGGAGCTGAAAAGAAAAAAAAAGTAGAGAGAATTACGTGAGAGAACAGGGCAGAACAAAAGGAAACCAGATAAAATTTATAGAAAACAGTGAGGGAGGAAGAAAAAAACAGAGTGTAGAACCATAAAATTTATGTAGAGAGGAAGAGAAAACGAGAAAAATTCTGGGAAAAGTTGCAGAAATTTTGGAAAAGAAGAACAAGGAAATATCACACGAAATAACGCCATCATCTTCATCTTCCTCGGTGTCAGCCCTCTCTCTCTCTCTCAAGTTTCATCAGTCACAGTCTCTCTCTCTCCAAAATAGCTCCAACGAGCTCTCTCTCTCTCTCCACCATTAAAGGCAATCCAGTCACCTAAACCACCCTAATCACCGTTGTTAACCTCCCCTCGACGCTAACAACTAAACCACACTCTCAGGCGAAGCCACAACGACTTTGGAAGCTCCCTTCAGCCACCACAGGACACCGTTGACAACACCACCATGACAGTAATCATCACCTCGATCTCCTCTACCCAACGGTGTCATCAGGTGCATGTTTTGTCACAATCGAAATTTAGCACTGCTCATCATCTTCCCCAGCATCGCGTGCAGTGGGACATGATTTACGTCCCACTGTTCATGCAGGCTGGGCTAGAATGGGCCGGGCTCAGAGCCCGACCCAATATCTAAGGTAGTTGGGCTTCCAATCCATGCAAGAGTGGGCTATCAGCCCAGCCCAAACACATAGCCCATAATTATCTGGGCTTCCAGCCCGTGGACTAGATGCCCAACCCACACATATCTGGGCTTCCAGTAAAATACGTTATCTTGTCATACCTAATGAGAATATACAATGTTCGCAATATAAGAAAGTTGTCTAGTATTAGGATATACAGTATCAATAAGTTAAAAAAGACTTAAAATGTGTCATCAAGATAGTCATACAGATCTTAGCCATGAAAATAAGGCATTAATTGCCTTCTAAAGGGGTTGTTATCAACTTTCATTTTGATAAAAGTAATATTTGGCATAGGAGAGGTTATGGTGAGAGAACTATCAATCTCAATGTGTATTTTTATGTAATAAGATATAGATTAAATAAAGACAAAAAAAATTGAATTGTATAAAAATGTTTTTGTTATTTTTATAGGTGTGGATATGATTTTATTTATTATCTTTGTATTTATCTCTCCTAAAATGGATTAATTATATTAGTGATAATTATTTATCTAGTTGTATAAATTTTATCTTCTTTTATCTAGTTGTATAAATTTTATTTTCTTTTATCTAGTGATAAAATCCAAACCAAATCTTTTGTAGTTAATTAACATATCATATTCAACTAACATACTATATTTCACTAACATGACATGCTATATTATTATAACTTTCAAATCTAACCCGAATTGTCAAGCTAATAGTCAACTCTTGTGCACTCAATTGAGCCAAGTTATAATAAAACATCAAAAGGACAAACATATTGATAGAAGCAATTAAATTTAATTGTGTCAAATTTTTTAGATGATTGATCAATAAACTTAGCATGAATATAGCTTGGAATTGCTTGGTTTTTAAATTAACCATCAACTTGGCTAGATTTAATAACTATGAATATCACCAAGATTAGTATCCTTTTATATTCTTAATAACATGATTTATTAAGCATGATAATTACCAAATATATCTAATTCATTTGGAATAGTGAAACACCTTGATTATTTTAATAATTTCTAAACTTTTGTTTATTTTAATAAGTTTCAACGGGGTCAATTTGGGTAAGCAGCTCGACCATAGTGTGGGCTTAACTAGGGCGTGCTTTTTCATCAAGCCTATCCATTTAAAACTGGTTCCTTGCAATATGAGAAACCCCACAAACGAGCCAACATGCAGGAAACGGCTTGATATGATTCAAATTTCAAAAGGGTAAAGCTAACTTTGCGAGAAATTTCTGGCATTCATGGCATTTGATTCTGATTCATCACAGAGAGAGACGGTTGTGATGATCATACTAGAGAGAAAGACTTGCTATGTTTTGGAATTGGATTTATGGGCGCACTTCGGTTTCGATTTTCCTCCACAATTCTCTCAAGGAATCTCCCTTGGGCTTCAATTTTAGTTTTCAAACTTGTTTGAACCTTCAAAGTTACACAAACAAAGTATCTATGATCATATAAGTGTATTTTAATTAGTATTCAGTCTTTCAATTGGTACGATAAAAATACAAGAGAGCAGTTATGCATCTTGCGGTCCAAATCTAAATTGACGATAGTAAGAACCCGGTTATATTAAGGAACCATTTTATTTAAAAATTTAAGCTGTTAGGTGAAAATCCAGAATATGATTAATATTATTCTCTAACATACATCCTCAAATGAAAGCTCTTTGAGTTTAAAACTTACACAGGTTCACATTATCTTATGTTTGATTTTTATCAAATAAAATAAACATGGTGAGATTCGAACTCATGATCATTGGGTCAATAAGATTCTAATATCATGTTAAAAACTATCTCATCTAAAAACTTAAACTTTTAGGTAAGATGGTTCTTAACAAGTTAGAGACATAGAGTCTTAATGGGCTTATATAGCTCCATGCAAGAGTGCAAGCTAGAGGAAGAAATAGGTAGATGCTGGAATGAGCTGTCAAAATTAAAGCAAGAATAGGACAATGTAAATGTAATCCCGTATATTAAGAAACACCTTTCCATAGACACCTTTCCATATATTAAGGGACACCTTTCCATATATTAAGGGACATCTTTATTTCCGCAATAGTAATTTGTATTGATTAGGAAGTTTGATTCTTCTCTGTATAAAACGAGAAGGTACTCTATAGGTATTGATTCAATTGAGTGAAAAAGGAATAAAACACAACCTTTTCCATCCTCTTAAAAGAAAACATGGTATCAGAGCGGTGGGTTCCTAAGACCTCTACTCTACCCACCGTGTGACCAAGAAAAACCAAAAAAAAAATCCTAGACATCATGACAGAATCTACAGAACTGATGGAACACCTCAACCCACAGACCGAATCAACCCTTCATCCACAGACCGAATCAATCCTTACCAGCCTGATGACCAAGATGACAGAAGTTCTCTCTTGATCACAGTCCTCTCAATTCCCACCACCTACTGAGTCTTCGACTGCTCCAATCGGCATCAAGTTGAATGACTCAAATTTTGCATTATGGTCCCAAGTTGTTGAGATGTATATCTCTGGCAAAGACAAGTTGGGATATATTAATGGAGATTTCCCTCAACCTCTAGAAACCGATCCAAACTTCAGAAGATGGCGAACTGAGAATGCCATTGTCAAGGGTTGGCTAATTAATTCAATGGACCCTTCACTAGTTGCTAATTTTATTCGCTTTCCCACTGCAAAACAAGTATGGGACTCTGCTGCAACAATCTATTTTGATGGGACAGATACGTCTCAAGTTTATGACCTTCGTCGTCGTGTGACTCGGATGAAACAAGCTGGCGGATCCATTGAGAAATATTACAACAATCTTCAAGGCTTATGGCGAGAAATAGATTTTTGGCGTCCTAACCCAATGGATTGTGTTGTTGACATCCAGAAATATAATTTAATCTTGCAGGAAGATCGAGTGTACACCTTCCTTGATGGATTGGATGACCAACTGGACAAGACCAGGAGTGATGTACTTCAGTTAAAACCTTTCCCAACCATGGAGCAAGCTTATGCTCACGTTAGACGGGAAGACATAAGGCAGAAAGTAATGACTTCAGGGGTCGAGAATGCACCTGGAATGGTTATGAACTCTAAGGGATTCAAGGCAGGTCACCACCACGCTCCAATGAAGCCAGGTTTTTTCTCCTTGAACTCTGACATATCAAATCCATCTGAAAAATTATCGGCTCCATCAGATGGAATGAAGTGCACTCATTGTGGAAATGCTAAACATACTCGTGACACCTGCTTTAAGTTACATGGGTACCCAGATTGGTGGCATGAACTTCAAACGAAGAAGAAACGAGACACTCCTAATAGCAGCACAGGGAGAGCTGCTATAGCCACCAGGGAACCCACTTTATCACTCACCTCTCACGCAGAAACCATAACTAATTCAGAAACCACAACTAATTCAGGTAACAACAGTAATGTTCCTCATAGCTCTACTCACAGTGCTGATGATGATTGGATTCTTGACTCCGGGGCTACAGACCACATGACATTTGACTCAAATGATTTTTCCTAAACCACACTGCCACGACGAAGTCATGTTGCTACGGCTAATGGGGCCCCTTGTCCAGTTACGGTGGCTGGAACTGTGATTCTATCTCCCTCTTTATCCCTACCTCATACCTTACTTGTGTCATCCCTTTCCCATAAACTAATGTCTGTCAGCCAAGTTACTGCTGATCTCAACTGTGTGGTACTAATATACTCTACATTTTGTCTTCTTCAGGATATTCTCACCAAGGAGATCATTGGGCGTGGTACTAAGAGGGGGGGATTATACTATGTTGATGACCTGAGTTCAGGCAGAGCAAATTTCATGGGTCATGCGGGTAGCAAGAAAGAACAACAGATTTGGTTATGGCACAATCGTCTAGGACATCCTTCAATTGGTTACTTAAAGCATTTATTTCCAGAATTGTTTTCCAATGGAATGAATTCAAACTTTACATGTAAAACTTGCATTCTAGCAAAGAGTCATAGGGTTTCATATCCTGTGAGCATGAATAAAAGCACAATTCCGTTTGCATTGATACACTCTGATGTATGGGGACCTTCCCCATTACTACTGCTTCTGGACATCGGTGGTTTGTAATATTTGTCGATGATTGCACACATATGACATGGTTGTATTGCACACGTATGACATGGCTGTATTTACTGAAACACAAGAATGAAGTATTCAGTATGTTCAAATCCTTCCATAGCATGGTCCAGACTCAATTTTCTGCAAAGATTCAGGTCCTCCGTTCCAACAATGGAGGAGAATATGTTAATCAGCAGTTCCAAGCATATTTTCAGAATCAGAGTCTTCTCCATGAAACCTCTTGTGCTCAGACCCCACAACAAAATGGGATTACGGAAAGAAAGAACCGACATATCCTAGAAACAGCACGTGCCTTATTGATCGGGGCTCATGTGCCTAGTCATTACTGGACCGATGTTGTCTCTACAGCAGTGCATTTGCTGAATTGGATGCCTACTAAGGTATTAACGTTCCAGATCCCTTTGAAGGTCCTAGCTGACCATGTTCCATTGCCTACTGTATTGTTGCTCCCTCCCCGTATTTTTGGTTGTGTTGCTTTTGTACACCTCCATAAAAATCAGAGATCTAAGTTAGACCCCTGTGTTGTCCAGTGTTTGTTCTTGGGGTATGGGGTACATCAGAAGGGATATCGCTGCCTTGATCCCACCACCAGACGCACCTACACTACCATGGATGTCACGTTCTCAGAAGCTGACACCTTCTTCCCATTACCAGCATCCAATTCCACTCTTCCAGGGGAGCATTGGGATGAAGAGCAGAATTGGTTGGGAGGGGGAGGGCTGGATGTTGATGTTGAAAATGTTGAAAACAATCCAACGAATAGTGAAGGACTGGATGAAGAACATAATTGGTTAGAAGGAGGGACTGATGCTAGATGACTCTCCTCTTAGCACCTGACCTAGATGACTCTCCTCATGAGAATAATCCTAAGATAAGCTCTCCGTCTACACCTATATACACTAATGTCATGGATAAATCTGCCAGTCATGTTTTACCTTACAGACACAATCGGGGCAAGCCACCAAACAGGTACTGCCCAGACTTAGAAGACCGACGTTCCAAATATCCAATCATCAACTATGTGTCTATAAAGCAGTTGTCTGGTCTCCTAAGAGCTTTTGCACACACCTTGTCCTCGTGTAACACACCTGGCAACGTTGAAGAAGCCTTGACAGAGCCACATTGGGCCACCACTATAAAGGAAAAACTAGAGGCGTTGCAGAAAAAAAAACATGGGCACTGGTGGAACTGCCTAAGGGGAAGAAAACCGTGGGTTGTAAGTGGATTTTCTCTACTAAATACAAAGCAGATGGCTCCATTGATCGTCACAAGGCAAGACTAGTGGCAAAGGGGTATACACAGACCTATGGTATAGATTACCAAGAAACCTTCTCACCCGTAGCCAAACTAAATACTGTGAGGGTTTTGCTATCTCTTGCAGCAAATTTAAATTGGCCCCTACATCAACTTGATGTAAAAAATGTGTTCCTTCATGGTGATATTGAGGAGGAAGTATATATGGACATCCCTCTAGGTTGTGTATTTTCATCAGAGGCACGAGTGGTGTGTAAGCTATAACGAGCTTTGTATGGATTAAAACAGTCACCCCGTGCATGGTTTGGTCGGTTTAGCTCAGCTATGAAAAAATATGGGTTTCAACAAAGCAACTCAGATCATACAATCTTCCTAAAACATTGACTGGGAAAGGTAACTGCTCTAATAGTCTATGTAGATGACATGATTGTTACAGGAGATGATGCAGAAGAAATTTCCAGACTCCAAAAACAATTGTCAACTGAATTTGAAATGAAGGACCTAGATGGGCTAAAATACTTCCTTGGGATTGAAGTGGTCAGGTCAAAACAAGGCATATTCCTCTCTCAAAGGAAATATATACTAGACTTGCTGACAGAAGTGGGGTTACTAGAATGTAAACCAGCTGATACTCCTATTGTTCAGAATCACAAGCCTAGAGAGTATACAGATCAAGTGCCAGCAAACAAAGAGAGGTATCAGCGGTTAGTGGGTAAACTTATATATCTATCTCATACCCGGCCAGATATTGCGTACGTTGTAAGCGTAGTAAGTCAGTTCATGCACTGTCCCAGTAAAGACCATATGGAGGCTGTAATTCAGATTCTACACTACTTAAAGTCCTCCCCTGGAAAGGGACTTATGTTCTCAAAAAATAACCAAGTGCATGTTGAGGGATACACGGATGCTGACTGGGCGGGAAATATATTTGATAGGAAATCCACATCAGGCTACTTTACTTTTGTAGGAGGCAGCCTTGTTACATGGAGAAGTAAAAAGCAAAAGGTAGTGGCTTTATCCAGCGCTGAAGCTGAATTTCGAGGAATGGATAAGGGTCTTTATGAGCTTCTTTGGCTTAGAAGGTTGCTCACCGAAATTAGTATTGCTCCGAGTTCTGAAATGAATTTGTTTTGTGATAATAAGGCAGTCATTGACATCTCCCACAATCCTGTCCAGCATGACCGCACCAAACACATTGAGGTGGACCGACATTTTATTAAACAAAACCTGGATGAGAAAATTATTCGGTTTCCTTTCGTCAAATCAGAAGACCAGTTGGCAGACATACTTACAAAGGCAGTGTCCTCAAAAATCTTCCACAACTCACTTGACAAGTTGGGCATACGAGACATATACACACCAACTTGAGGGGGAGTGTTGGAATGAGCTGTCAAAATTAAAGCAAGAATAGGACTATGTAAATGTAATACCGTATATTAAGAACACCTTTCCATAGATACCTTTCTATATATTAAGGGACACCTTTCCATATATTAAGGGACATCTTTATTTCCGCAATAGTAATTTGTATTGATTAGGAAGTCTGATTCTTCTCTGTATAAAACGAGAAGGTACTCTGTAGCTATTGATTCAATTGAGTAAAAAAGGAATAAAACACAACCTTTTCCATCCTCTCAAAAGAAAACAGTAGATACCTGCAAATGGCTGTTGACATAGTAGATAGCCCTCAAGATACCCTTCGGTGCTGCTCCTGCAAATCATTACAAATATAAACATGAGTGATCACATAAATAACAAGATCTTACAAACCTCAATAAACAGGAGAAACATCACTGCAATTTCAGCGTATTGATAAGAAATTAAGGTGGCCAAGCTTTATTAGCAGGGTGAGCCTCTATGTAGTTTTGATCGCTGACAATCTTTCAAAAGAGTGGCGGATTGATTATCATTAATGAATGCACACTGATTAACCAAGAACGTACTATCAGGACCACCAAGATGATTGACGGCCTCCTCGAACCGATCATGCAGTTCTTGAGTACAGCGCATCCTTTCTTTGTTGGATCCATCGGAGCGACGACGTGAACCCCATTGTTGGAGTGAGGTGATTACACTGTGGTAATGCCACCGTAAAAGTGATTATGGATGGACGACGTCTTAATTCTCCGTTGTAAGGAGGGTTATTACAACAAGAGAGCAAGAAAAGGACGGTGATGTAGACAGGAGGAAGATGATTGGATCGTTTAGAACTAAGATATAATTTGATTAAAGATGATGCCAAATGATGTCTAATTGTCGAGGATAAAACCATGCTTTTATGAACAGGAGTCTGGATAACTTCAAACTCGAAAGGGTTTTTCAACTTTTCTGTCATCTATGGTAAGGAAATTCAAGGGTATTATTGCTCAAATTCCAAAAACTACAGCTCATGATAAGCACATGTTCTCTCTCCCTGATGTTTTTTCTGCACTGTCCGACCCCAGTCAACCTTCAATGGTCACCTGGGAGAGAAATAGGGCTCTCTGTAGCGAAGGCAAAGTCAAATGGACTTTCAAGTCCAATCTTGCCAAGACAATCGAGATCCTCTGGTTTCTTGGACTGGCTAGGCTTTCAGGCTCAGATTGGACCTAGTTCAGTGACCATTTGGGACATTTTTTATCCTAGCTAAGCGTATTGGCGAGCTGGCGAGGAAAGGATCCGTTAAAGATGTTTGGTCGCAACAGCTCATAATGGGATCAACAGCAGCATATATTGAGGCCACATTTCCATAACTGGTCTAAGCCATACATCAAGCATAGGGAAGCCCGATGGACAGATGAGAGCAGGCCGCACAGCGTTGACAATGGTGCCATCCCTGTTAATAACCCTTTGCCCTTATTTAGGATTACTAATTATTAATAGGAAAACTGAAGCCACTCATTGGGATGACATTTTAAGGTTAGATCACCAGGCAGACTCCTGCAAAGCAAGTCATCATCTCTAGTGTAATATTATCCATGCATTTAGCATAAAATAAGAGATCAGATTACATAGCCTGCTATTTAAGCAAAGGGTTCAGTTGGGAAGAAGGCAAACTAAACAGTTGGAGGCATCTGTTATGAACAAGTATTTTAACCTTCACATTGCACAAGGATAATGTTCACTACTTTGTCTGCCACCGCAACGACACTGGCTATGGCCGGCTCCTCTTCATACAAGATGGACACTTGTACTGCTTAATACTCTCAGCCTTAGCTGGAGTTATCTTCACGCACTTTCCATGGTACCACCTCTCGCAGACATCACAGCCGATCCAGAATTCATCAGCGTTGTAATTTCCAGCACAGCTCCCACATAGAGTTTGAGTATGTTCATCTTCTTCCTCCTCAAAACTATCTTCTGTAGGTTTAGGGTTGCTTTTCGTTTGTCCATCACTTGATCTCTACAGGAAGGAGGAACCCGGTCAGTGGTTCTGGCAAAAATATGCATTTCATAATACAAACCAGTACATCCATGAAAGGTTGAAGGATAAGTAACAAAGTGTTTACATTTGGAAATTAGGCTAGCTCTTGCTTACTGAATCATTGCATCTATGCATCACTAAAACAGTATATCAATAGAATACCAAAATTGATGGAACCATTGGTCACTAGGGTGATGCATGATAAAGTTCTACACCAGATTAGTACTTTGGTTGAACCAATTAACAAGTTGATAGAAAATTAAGAATGAAAAGCTATTGATCAAGTTTGAGATTATCAGAAAATAGAGACAGTCCAAATCAAGTTTTGATTAATCACCTTTATGCTGCCACGAGATTTGCTTCCACTATCTACACTAGGCTTTTCTTTCACAGGCTTCCTTTCTGTTACAACTTCAAAGACGGTAGGCAGATCATTGATGAGGCTGAACAGCCGTTTCCTGTCAATAAAAATGTACTTTAGTTTCTATAGAGAAAAGCCATACTCAACATCACACTGAAAAACTGAGCAACACAATAAAAATAAACCTGAAAACATACCAATATGCAAATTGCAAATAATTATGTTTCATGAAATAGACGGTTGATCTTTTAAATTTTTCAAATTATTGGTGGTGGTCCATGCAGTCCTTGACCATTTCAAACAAATCATAACTTTCCAAGAAGAATATATACACTACAACTGCATGCTGCCATGTATTCAATTGAAAACATATCTTGACATTACTTTCTGTCAAGAATGTTTTGAAGTTTATGGAATCCTTTGTGACAAGATTTTATAAGGTGCTAAAACATAATAAACAATTTCATAAACCGTCCTTCATAAAGGAATAACTGTTAAAAATGAGGAGATTATCAAGCAGATCCAATATATCTATTAATCTTGTTCAAGCAAACCAATTGATAACGCTACCATGATTCTAAATATCACCAACTGGAAGGAAATTAAGAAAGATGATCGAGCCATTGATTGGAGGGACTCAGTGGTACCATCTATTTAATCATCCAACAAATCAGATGTACATTTTCCCAAGGTTAACTTTCCTAGCTTTTAATCACATCAAAATTGGAGAACGGTTAACAAAAGAAAATTGTACTAGAATGATAGAAGGCCAATCTTTTCTAAATTACATGTCCCTGCAATTGTGCAGTAAATTACCTTTCATTCCGATTAAGACGAGCACCAAGATAGAAAGCCACAGAAAGCAACCATGAATCACTATGCACGGCAACCAGTGAAAGCCAGTCTTTTCTGTTCATTCCATCTCTAGCAAAATTAATTCCAAGGGCAGGTTCAGGAAGCTCAGGTGGAACTTCCTCTGCTGGCAGGGTTACTTCCCATGTTTCATTTGGATGTCCATACAGACACAAATTCTCCTTATCTAACCCAAAAGAATAAAGAGTAAAGCTAATATTCCTTGAGAAATCAGAGGAAAGCAGAGTAACAACAAAATGAAAATCTTATAATTCTTGTTTCTTCGTAAATAAAAACAATAGCCAATCAATTTGCAAGTTCTAGTTATTTCAAATTTCTGTTTACAGAGTCAACGAACCATTGAAATTTCAACGGTGATGCCCTCAATTTCCACTTACAAAGCTTCGATTTTCATAAAAACTACCATAAATCCTAAAATAGAATCCACTAATCCCAAGAAATACAGCAGCGGAGATGACGTACAAGACTTTAAATCACTCCACTTTCCTTTCCTTCTCCTCATAGTTTCTCGAGAACCAAACAATTTCTCTAAGTTTCACCCTAACTAGAACAAGATTCCAAAAGAAAACAAATCAACAATAATTCAAATCTACATTTACACCATTGCACATTACCTGGATCACAGAGTCCATAAAAACTATCCACATCTGAAAACAGTTAAAGAAAACGTAAAAAACCCACGATCATATTAGTAAAAAGATTCAAAATTTAAAGGAAAGGAAATCAAAGAAAAAATAGGAAGAACTGATAATTAAATTAAATTTAAATTACCATAAGTTAAAGCACGAACGACAGCAGCTCTTCTAGCACTGAAATCTTTGAAGATCTCCTCAACCGTTCGTGGGCTTGAGGTCATTTCCATGGACAATTAACTACAAAGATCTAAAACAAACTGAGATTTTATTTATTTATTGGGTAATTTAAGAAATTGTAGAGATTTTTGCACGGTAAGAGCATGAAAGAGAGACCTGATGGGAGGAACTACGATACAAAAACAACACATGTAAACGTGAAAAGCGAAACGACAGGGAAAAAATAGGCAGAGGAAGTTCGTTTGACGCAATTAAGGTTATTTGCTATTGGCGCGCTCTGTCTCACTGTTTTGACTTCCCACGTGTCGCGTTAATATTAAATGGCTGGAAAATTGCTATTGGTTTGGTGGAGTGTACATGGTAAATAAAGTGGACAGTTTTTTTAGTAAATTGAAATTGAATAGACCAAATTACTGAGCATTTGTATTGTTCTGTATTAGTATGGTAAATATTGTTTTTTAAAATATTTTTATTTAAATATATTTTAAAATAATAGTTTTTTAATAAAAATATTTTTAACATTAATATTTTAAAATAATCTAAATAAATTTATTTAAAGTAAAAATAAATTAACATCTTTAAAAATAATTTTGAAATGTAAAGAAAAAGAAAAGCAAGCTTGTTATAACTTAACAAGGTGGTTGTAACTTTGTGTTTCTTTGAGAATGAGAATGTGTTTCAAAAATGTTATCGATAATTTTTATTTTTATTTTTTATTTTAAATTAAGTTTATTTAGTGTTTTTAGATGTGATAATATCAAAAATAATTTTAAAAAATCATTCTGATACTTTTTGAATGAAAAACACTTTAAATATTCATATTGATTATGTTTATCCACTTTTTATTTTATTTTGTAGTGTTCCATTCCTTATAATGAAGTGTGCTCTTATATTTAAATTACAAGTTATCATCATAACATCATCCTCCACACTTGACACTTGTTATAAGAAAAATTATGAACTTAAAAAAAACTACTCATTTATCTTTGTTGTTATCTTTTAATTATTATTATTGTTATTTAAACCTCTCTTTGTTATCTTCTTTATGTTGAGTTTTTTTAATAAAAGTTTTAAGTTCTCCATATTTTTTTAAAAAGAAAAAAAAATATATTAAAATAAATACAAAAAGAAGTTCATGCACTAAGTTTGAGTCACCAAGCTAGAGCCAAGATTTCTAGGTTCGCAAGTGCAACGAATTTAATTTAATTGGGATTATTATACTTTAAATTTATTTAATGTTTTATCTAACATGTGATGAAGCTAGATGAAAACAACACTAAAGAGAGAGAGAAACAATATCTTGAATATTATTTTTTAAAGTGTAAAGATTTGGAGTTTCAAGTGATCAAATTATCTTAATTTAATTTTTGCACTACAATGTAAAATGTTTAATAATAATAATAATCATAATCACGATACTCTCAAATCATATTAGAAAAGAACTTAGGGGTTGTTTGGCATTGCGATTGAAAAGTACTTATGAAAAAAATTGAAAATTTTTTATTTTTATTTTTTATTTTAAATTAAAAAAATCATTTTGATGTGTTGATGTCAAAATATATATTTAAAAAAAACATCATTTTGATGCATTTCTAAACAATAAAACACTTTCAAAAGCTATCGCAATCGCACTCCGAAACAGACTTTTAAAAGGATTATACATGTTAGTCATATTCACGAGGGTTTTATACATGTTATTTTACATAGCTGAGTATATGATTCAAAACATGATTTTTCTTTTTCTTCTTTAAAACACATTTGTGTACATCTAAATGCAAAATAAAAAATCTAGTCTTGTGGCATATTGCAAGTCCACATCTATTCAAAGATTGTTTGGAACCAATTCTCCGTTGTAATTGAATTCAAATATAAAGTTTGATTTGAATTCAATTGATAAATAGTTGAATTCACATGTTTGAAATGTTGAAATTAAATTCATTTTATTTTCTACATCATCCTCATTACCTTCATCTTATTTCTTCAAAGGTTTCTAAAAAAAGAATAGATAAGTATTTTAGAAAAGTTATTCTTAACATTAAATTTCTCTCTTTTGAAATTGCAAATCATATATAGATTTATTTTTATACTATTTTTAGAGATTTAATTCTTGACATGTAAAATGATTCTAAACATCAAATTTCATTAAGACTTTTGGATTTGAATTCAATTCAAAAGATTTTAAACATGTTGTAAGAGAACTTTGGATATTAGGTACATGTTTCATATATTTTCTTTCTTTTTAGTTTATTAATTAATAGTTCTCGTAACACATGAATGGGAATAGTTTTTTTTCTTTTTGTTTCATTGAATAAAAAAATTATAAATCAAATACAATGAAAATAAATACGCATTGAAAATGGATGTATTAATTGAATAACATATATAAAATATTTGTTTTATATATCCCTATTAGAAACAAAGACATTGATATTTTATAATGCATATGGTATGGTTAATAATATTCTATTAGTTCTTACCTATCATTGAAAAAAATCGAAATATATGAAAAACAAAATGTGTAGCTCAAATTTATATCTCATCTTTATATTTATCTTATTCTTCAAAGTATATAACTTCAAGTAATTAATATAATAGAAAAAATAGAATTAGAAATTCTAAATCACTGAAATCAAATTGAGATCAAATTAGAAAGTGGGGGAAATACTATAATGAGATTCGAAGACCCGACGCAATGCAATTCATCCAAAGAGCCTCCCTCCGCCTTAACCAAACTTCAAGTCCAGGCAACGAAAGCCGAAAAGGCGTCTCCAGCCCACCATACCCCACCCCGACCGACGCCGCCGACACCACCATCCCTTCAACGCCCAGCCGACACAAATTGTCTTCGAAACGACACGCCCATAAAATAGAAAGACAACATAGTCTCGCCCAGTGTATAAATTATCATCTTTTCTGTCTGACTTGTTAAAAGGCAAAACTAGAACGAGAAACTTGAGGGTTGGCAATGATGGAGGAAATAGGAGGAGTAGGAGGGAAACTAGGAGGAGAAGTGTGTGTGTCAAGATCAGTGGACGAAGTATGGAAAGGGATGATGAATTGGTTAGGGTTTGTAATGAAGTTATTTGTACAGATATTAAGAGGGACCCCTTCTATGGCTCAATTTTTACTTTCTTATATTGGTTTCACATTTCCTCTTCTTTCTTCTTCTTCTTCTCCTTCTTTTAAACCATTGCCTGTTGTTGAGATTCCATTGCAAGAAACCACGTCGAAGAAGATCACAGACACAGCCCATGGTAGCAGCTGTCCTCCTGGCCATGTCTGTGATTCTGGTGCCTCAGATGATTGCCTCATCGAGAAACTCACGGTAAATGATGAACGCAAATTCATGATGTTAAATTAACTGTCATGGATTGAATTTGGGAGTTTTTGTGTTGCCTGAAGTGATAGTGATTGTTTTAGGTGAAGTTTTTATATGGGAGAATGGAAATCTGCCATTGGCCTAAATTATGGTAGTTTAAATTGTTTAAGTAAAACGTTGTATAAATGCAGTTTATTCTGTAAATATAGGTGGTGCTTGACTTGGATGAAACTCTAATTTGTGCATATGAGACTTCTAGCTTGCCAGCCATTATTCGCACCCAAGCGGTAGAAGCTGGGGTGAAGTGTTTCGAGTTGGAATGTTTCTCTTCAGAGAAGGTCTCTCTCTCTCTCTCTCTCTACCTGATACTTTGGTTTTTATCAGTATCCTAGCTACATATTAACATGATCTCACTGGGTTGAAGGATGTTGAAGGAAAACCAAGGATTAATTATGTGACAGTGTTTGAAAGACCTGGTTTGAAAGAGTTCTTGAAACAGATTGGTGAATTTGCAGATCTGATTTTGTTTACTGCTGGTCTTGAAGGTGGATGTTGTTCTGTTAGTTTTATTGATCATCCAGTTATTATTTTTCAATTTTCCTCTTATTTATCCTGTTTAGATTTTATACAGGTTATGCCAGACCACTCTTTGACAGGATAGATGTGGAGAACAGATTTAGTCAACGTCTTTATCGACCTTCAACTGTTAGCACGTAAGTGCCCTAGTTTATTGCCAATGCTCTTTTTTTTATAGAATATCCAGTCCGAGGCAAGGTCCTTGACAGAAAAATGCTGTAACTGGTGGGTGTTTATAACCAGTTTGTTCTGTTGCTTTGTTGGTTTATTGAGACACTCATTGAACCTTGGGCTACACAATGTGGGGTGTGGCATTGACCTTTTGATATTGTTAGCAAACTTACTTTCTTATCAGGATCAAGCAGCAGAACAGGGTGTTCTTAGCAGGTAGGGTTAGATTGGGAGGTCAGTCCTTGTAGCGCACATAGGCTCCATCTGCAAACTCAGTGAAGAGAAATTTAACTTGGAATGAGTGGGTTTGGTTATAGCCACTTTGTCCTGTTTCTTCTTTGGTTTATTGAGAACCTCATTGAACCTTTGGGCTACACATGGGGTATGGCGTCCAGCAACCCTACTATACAATCATTCCCTTCTGGAGTGAGTGGGATTTGATCCCTTAGTTTAGAAAAATATTGGCATGGCATCAAGTGACAATTTAGTAATTATAGCTAGCTTGTCGACAATATTATCCATGTTACTGAGGCAGTATATATTTGATATTTTGGTATATTAACTTGTTTGAGTGAGTTAGATCTTGCATGAGTGTATATCAAAGAGTAGTAGGGCTAGATAGGAGGTCAGAAAATGCCTTTGGAATGTTATGTGAGTGCTACCTCTCATCTCATGCAAGGGTCTATTTTGCCATTGAGAAGATTTGATTAGAACATTCATTTTAGAAATAGCTTTACTGGAAATGCTAATTCTAGTTCACATATCATTGTCTACCACTTGCACGACTCCTTCCAGACCTGGAAGCCATGTGGGAAAATGCTGCTAATCTGAAAAACTGGAATAAATATCACAGCGCCCTCCCACCACCACCACAAGGTGTTGTCATTTTATTGGATTCTGAAATGAATACAGATTTAAGACCTTACTTGCAAATGCTGACAATCTTCAACATTGTGTAAATCACAGGGAATATAGAGAACATGTGAAGGATCTGTCTTGTTTATCAAAAGATCTCTCTCGAGTTGTGATTGTTGACAACAGCCCCTTTAGTTTCTTGCTACAACCATTGAATGGAATACCATGCGTTCCATTCTCTGCTAGATCCCCATATGATGAGCAGGTAGGAATTCTCAGTGCATTTAAGAATTTAACTTTTTTAATGCCAACTTCATTTTTCTGTTTGTTTCTTCCATTTGACTTGTGCAGCTTTTGGACGTCATCCTTCCACTCATCAAAAACCTATCCCTGCAAAAGGATGTTAGGCCTGTTCTGTACGAGAGGTTTCACATGCCTGAATGGTTTCAAATGCATGGCATTCCTGCTTCTGCTTTGACAGTGTGAGAATGAATAAGCTGTGTGCACCTGAGCAAACACATCTTCGTGGTGGTGTTTTGCAGGGATAAATTGCCATTTCATGTATGTGATCGTTTCATGAACATGTGCTGGTGAAGGGATTTATATTCTTTCGAGGAAACTTGCAACGGTACATTTCTGAAAAAAGGTTATGAAGCAGGTTTCAATGATTGAGCAAACTCAGATTCTTTTGTAACGAGGCATAGTCAGTAGTGTTAATGATTTTGAAGGTTATGGATATTGCTTTTTGTCGGGGATTAGTGGACTCTTCCTTATATTAACAACATAGTGGAGTGATTTTTTATAATTCTTTCCTCTGGTTTCCTGCTAGCTACTCTGGCATCGATCTGACTGGTTAATCCAAGTATGGCATCAATCTGATCGGTAATCTCTTACAATGAGTTGACATCACAATATTCTTTCATGGTGGATGACTCTCAGAAATGAAACCGTAATAATTCTGAATTAATTTTTTAACCGATTGAGCCTGTTATAGGACAAACCGTAAATTTTTTTTCACTGTATGGGGCTTTACCGATTCGAAACAAATATTATATGACGAGGACGGAGATTGTGATTATACCTGAACAAAATGTAATTTTTTTATTTTAATTTTTATTTTTATTTTAATGGTAATTAAAAAATGTTATTTGATACGAACTGAACATGCACCCACCCATTTTTTGTTTGCTTCGAGCATGAACAGTGTGTTAATAAAACTATACAGAACCTCCGCTACATAATATTTCAGTAACTAAGCGTACAATCAAGAAGAAAATATGTAATATTATACAATACGGTATCGTTATGGCCCCTGCGGTTGTGAAGTGCAGGAAGATCGTGGGTGGGAAAGTTACACTTGATTTTGAAATCTCTGCGTGTTCAACTGTGAAAGATTTGAAGGAAAATATTTCTGGAAAGACTAAACTGGATATGGATAGAGACAAACTCTTACTTGTTGCGGTGAAGAAATGGAGTTAGAAAATCTCCGGTCACTCGAGTCGTACGGCTACACAGAAGAGCCGGTGATCCGTCTTGATGCCAGTCCCTTGCCCGATGATTCGAGATTCAGTATTCTGGTCAAGTATGCAAATCATCTTACGCTACAATCTCTGTGATGGAGAAGGAGACCGTTGCTGATTTGAAGGCAAATTTCTCCAGGCTTCTGCATGCCCACTCCTGCCTGCACAATGATCCTGCTGTTGAATCGCCTTGGCACGTCAATGGAAGATGGCTCTCACTTATCTGATTATTATCTTTCAGAGGGTACGTGCATTCATGTCGTGGAATCAACGGGAAAAACAAATTGATATACGGAGAAGATGATTATCTTTGCATCGGTAATTATATTAAATAATAATATAAGTAGGATTTTGTTGTAATTGACAAAAAAGGAAAGGCATAATCTACGATAGTACTTATTACGAGGACATGAACGGATTTCTAAAATTATCAAGCACCAACAATACGATGATACCTCATAGATTTGTATTGTTTTTCCTTTAAAGAAGCAATAGATTTGTTTTAGATTAGGAGAAAAAAAATAATATATTTTCAAATTGTTTTGATGTACTTATATATAAAAAAATTAATATATTTTTAAATAAAAAACATTTTGAAAATATATTTAAAAGAAAACAATAATATCAAAGGATAGGTTGTCTTTCATCTTTCTATTTGCTGATATTCTTGGTTGTTATCTTATTGCAAATTCTTCGAAGTGTTGCCCTTCACGTTGCTATCCGTTTATAATTCTTGTTCTGGACTCATTTAGTTTTATGCTACCAGGGATGTCATTGCAAAGAGTTCTTGGAATCCATATAAAGGTGGAAAAAGCAGAAAGCAAGCAGCAGGATAACAAGTATCGTTGATGATAAGAGAGAGAGAGAGAGAGAGAGAGATGGCACTTCATCTTAACCACTTGTATCCATACACTTCTAAGCATGGCAAACAGCCTAAGCCTCCACTTACCTCCGCCAGACCGAGGCCGACAAAATTTCAAGTCAGAGCAGCGTCCATTAATGCCAGGGAGCTAATACAGTCTGGTGCTGTCAGGCCAATACCGCCGAAGGAGGCAGCCATGGCAATGAGCTCCGAAGGTTTCATCCTCCTGGACATCAGACCAGATTGGGAGAGAGACAAGGCTCGGGTGGCTGGGTCATTGCACGTGCCACTCTATGTCAAAGACATGGACAGCAGTCCCATAACTCTTTTGAAGAAGTGGGTTCATTTTGGATACGTTGGCTTATGGACTGGCCAAAATTTCACCACGTTGAATCCTGATTTTCTCCGGCAAGTGGAGGCCGCAGTTCCTGACAAGGACGCCAAGCTTCTTGTGGCTTGTGGTGAAGGACTAAGGTGAGATATATTGGTGTTTGTTTCCTTAGAATTATTTATTTCCTTAGCTTCTTGTGGCTTGTGGTGAAGGACTAAGGTGAGATATATTGGTGTTTGTTTCCTTAGAAATATTTATTTCCTTAGCTTCTTGTGGCTTGTGGTGAAGGACTAAAGTGACAGATATGGTTCTATTGCCAACTTGCTTTGCTTTGTTGCGATGGCTAGGTCCATTATGGCAGCTTCGAAGCTGTACGCGGGAGGATTCAAGAACTTGGGATGGCTAGCCGGAGGATTCAATCGCTCTGCAGATAGTGATTTCCCAGCTGTTGAAGGGTCAGAAAAATTGCAATACGCAACCATAGGTGGTGTTTCCTATTTCTTCCTTCAATTACTCATACTGTTGCGAGCCGTGGGCAAGGATGATTGATTGGCAAATGTTGTGATATGCTCTCAAGATTTGTGAGCATTTCAATGCAGTTTTTTTATGGTAATGTTGGCTAGCAAGCCCAGACGTTTTTATGCATATCTGGGCTAGTAAGCCCAGATGTCAAGGTTACAGAAAAGCATGTTAAAGCAAACACATTTTCCACTCTGCATCCCAGAATCATAATTGAATGCCACAAACTTTAAAAAATTAACCTTCAAGATCAAACAAGATCTTGGAGCCTGAAAAGTTATATTAAACCATGAATAAATAGTCTAATAAAGAGAGGGACATTTATTGGATTGCCTCTGTGGTGTCCTAGTGAAAAGAAAAGGTAAAAGCAATTGAAAAGATCCGCACTTGGCAAATATTATACACAAAGTAGCAAAGTGCTTTTGGATGACTTGAACACAGCTACATCAGAGAAGACTCCTGCAGAAAATACAATCAAGCAAAATCAGCAAGCTCTCCAGCATCTTTGTAGCTGAAAATAATTTCTTCAAGATCACGATTAAAACATTCGGAAAGAATTGGGAAAAACAGTACAAATAGCTGAATAGGCAAGCATGTATTGACACAACCATGTAGAGATGATATCTAATGAGAGATAGGCGACCTTAAATTATTATTGTAATGTTACAAAGGTGAGATAAACTACAATTCAAAAGGGAACATTCAGCACTGCTGCATGTTCTGAAAGCGAGAACATATAAATATCAGGAACAAGACCAAAACTCAGAGATCTCAAGTATCATAATCACAAAGTCTTATCAACTCCAAGAGATGCTACAAGAGTGAAAAAAGTATCTATAACTGGAAAGGAGCATTTCTAATCTTTAAAGATGAAGCATAACGCAATCACAAGAGATTCCTAACGGTTGCATCATGCTAACGAATTCATGGTGAGATACAAATCAACCAATTATGAAGATATCCAAACCATTCCTAGACAGACTCTTTAAACTGCAAAGAACTTGGTATAAGTTTTTCTTTTTTACAATTGTAAGCTATTTTCAGTAATTATTTTATTTTTGGTCCTTTTGGGGGCAAAAACTTGCTAGTGTCAGAAAGCTCTATCTATATGCCCAGATGCAGCCTATAATGGTGTGATATGTGACACTAGAATAATTATGTCAATGTTGTGCATATTGTCAAATCCTATAGTAACAACACTGGGACAAAAATGAAGCCAAAATAAGCAACCAAACACCAGAAATCTTAACACTTTCTCTTCACTTACAACTACAGACTAGACCCAACAAAATGCCTCAGCCGCACAGCAAGGAGCACACACAAACATATAAGTTTCCAGATTATCACAGTTAAAGACAGAGAAAGCAAAAACCATCAGCTGATCAAAGGTAAAATAAGGTGTTAATTAAAGATAGAGCATGAGAGGTGCCGTGTATTTGATCATTGACTAATAAACAAGGCCACCTACAACAGTAACACCATCTAAAACATTACGAAGTACATGGATTATAAAATTTCGAAAACATCAAATCCAAATACCAACAATCTTAATAAAATTACTGCTACCAAGCACCAACATCTTTAAACCTCACCTTGAGCCACACCCCCAACAAACCACCTGGTCACCCCTCCTATTCCGACCGACTAGCAAACCTCTCCACCTTCTTGTCATTCAAATTAAGCCCAACCATAGCCTCACCAAGCCCACAACTCACCTCAGCCAGCACCTCAGGATCACTATAATGGGTAACAGCCTGAACGATAGCTCTCCCCCTCTTAACCGGATCCCCACTCTTAAAAACCCCGGACCCAACAAACACTCCATCACATCCCAACTGCATCATCAACGCTGCATCAGCAGGAGTAGCCACTCCACCCGCCGCGAATTGCACGACAGGCAACCTCCCAAGTTGCTTTGTCTGCATAACCAAATCATAAGGTGCAGCAAGTTTCTTTGCAAAGGTAAAAACCTCATCATCATCCATATTTCTCAACATCCTTATATCCCCCATCACAGACCTCACATGCCTAACAGCTTCAATAACGTTCCCCGTGCCCGCCTCGCCTTTAGTCCTAATCATTGCCGCCCCTTCCCTAATCCTCCTCAAGGCCTCACCCAAATTTCGGCATCCGCAAACAAAAGGGATGCGGAAATTATGTTTGTTAATGTGGTTTTCTTCATCAGCCAGTGTAAGAACCTCGGATTCGTCAACATAATCGACACCTATTGCTTCAAGAATCTGGGCTTCGACGAAATGCCCGATTCGGGCTTTCGCCATGACAGGGATGGTCACTGCTTGTTTTATTTCTTTGATGAGCTGAGGGTCGCTCATGCGTGCCACACCGCCTTGTGCACGGATGTCGGCAGGAACTCGTTCCAGTGCCATGACGGCGCAAGCGCCGGCTTCTTCAGCAATACGGGCTTGTTCAGGGGTGACAACGTCCATTATAACCCCACCTCTGAGCATTTGAGCTAGGCCTACCTTAACGGAGAATGGGGATTTTTTGGTTTCTGTTATTGTTCCGTTGCCGTAGACAGCCACTACTCCGGTTCCTGCCATTTTTTTCAGAGAGAGAAAGTAGAGAGATTGGTTTTGAGATGGGTTGTTTTTGAGAGAGAGAGAGACGGCGAGAGAGGAGTGGAGGTGGTGGTGCTTAAGTAGTGAGAGCGGTGGGGTTGTTGAATGGTTCTTGTTTATTTGGCAAACATCAAATTTAGTCCTAAAATTATAAAGATATATTCAGTTTGATTTCCAATTTTCTTAAATAGATGTTTAGAGGCGATGAAGGCTATTTCATGATCTTGTAAAATGGTTATGATAGAGAAATTTGAAAGCCTATGAAGATTCAATTGAAAAAATGTATTTTTTTATGAGAACTGGGGGACTATATTAGAGGAGTTGTTTGTCATTGCGGTCAAATCGTAGATTTTATACTTTTCATTGTTTTTTTTATTTTAAATTAATATATTTTAGTGTTTTGAGATTATTTTGATATGCTATGTTAAAAATAATTTTTTAAAAATAAAAAATATTATTTTGATATATTTCAATATAAAAAATATTTTAAAAAGCTACAACAATAATCTTTCCAGTATTTCTTACTGGTTTAGGAGGAGGTATTGTCTTGATGATGTGAGATTTTGATCTGACGGTTGAAAAGAGTTTTGGAGGGGGTGGGGTCCTGTGGGATTCTTGGAGGCCACGCTTTCCTTTTGGTACGCGGAACCTCGGTTTAGCGAATCCACTCAGCTTACGTGGGGAATCCAGGTTCTTTTGTTTATTACTTTATTTGACTGTCAGGAATTTGTGCCCTACGCCTCGGATTTTAAACGCCCTATTATTTCAGATTTTTTTTTATTAGTAGTGCTTAAAAATAATTTTTAAAACTATATTATTTTAATATATAATAATTCGTACGTTTTCCTTTTTTACTATATACATATTAATCCTAATATATTTTGTTATTTATATACTTTTCAATTTAGTTCTATTTTGACCGAAATGATTGAAATAATTCATACCAATTATAAGAATAAGATAAAACGACATCATTTTATCTCGGTTTAAATTCCAGTTCGTTCTAAATTTTTCAGTTAAATATCAGCCAAAACATTCCGGTTTCGTTTCACCCGTTCTGTTTTGGCTACATAGTATTTTTTTAAATAATAAATAATTTTATAATATCAATCATATCTCTTAATCCGACTGTTATATTAAGATAAAATTTTACAAAGAGTCTTTTAATCTATTTATATATTAAAATTTCAGAGCAATATAGAATAATGACCTTACGAGATTGATGATGACATTCTCATAATATTATACATATTCACAATTTTGTTTCAGAATAATTATTTTATTATGTATTTTTTAGATTAAATTTCACAATTCTAAATAATTTTATTTTTGGATTTAAACTAATTTTTTTAGTTAATATATTTAATTATATATATATATATATATATGTATAAACAGTGCAATCCCGAAATGGCATGCCGAAATACTCTGAAACCAAAATATTTCATTTCAATTGAAAAAATAAAGTACCAACTAAAACAATATTGATAACTTTGATTTATATAGATTCCATGTCCAACAAAAAAATAATTCTTAGTGGATAAGATGTATTCATTGATAGTAAAGTACTATCATGAAATAAAAATAATAGAGACAAAAATATATTTGGTTGAAGAAACAGATATAGTGCCAGTTTGGCACTGCGGTTGTACCGTTGTTTGCCTCTTTTTTTTGCATTTTAATTTTTTTTTGTGTTTTTAGATTATTTTGATGTGTTGATGTCAAAAATAATTTTTAAAAAAATATAAAAATATCATTTTGATGTGTTTCTAAACGAAAAGCAACCATAACCGCCCTCCCAAACAGTCACATAAAGACATCAAAATGAATTTTATCTTTAAAACTGTTTTGGATTGAATTTATATATTTTCAAAATAAAAGATATAAAGGAGTCATGCATTATGAGGTGTTATTTATTAATTTTTATTCCTAAAACATTTTTGTTAAAAACTCTTAATTTTAAAATTGTTCAACTAAAAATAAAGTTGAAGTCAGCGGTTGAGTTGACTAGAGTTAGTGTAAGTATAAAAATAATTTTTGGCATAGTTTTAAGACACAATTTGGGAGTTGATCTGGGGCAAGGCCTCGTGTTATAAGTGGGGTTGATCATTGACTTGGATAAATATAAAAAAGAGTTATTATCATAGTTTCAAAACTTCAACTCGAGGTTCAACTAGGGGTAAGGCACAAGTCATATGTTAGAAAGATGAACCCGAGTTGATCTAAGACAATATAAAATAAAAATGATTGCTATCATAGTTTATAAATTTGATCCAGGATTCAAACCTAAACAAAAAATTTATCACAAATAAGAAGGATCACTGGACGAATAAAATTTATTATTATCAAAGTTTTAAAAATTGATCGAAGATTAATTAAGGCAAATCTCAAATCATATATCAGGATGGTCGACAAGGGTTGACCAAGTCAAAATATAAATAAAAATAGTTATTATTGTATTTTATAAACCAATTTAGGGATTGATCCATGAAATAACCTAAATCATCGGTTGATTCCTAGGTAACAAGTTAGATAATAATTATTATAATTTGAAAATATGATTCGGGGATCCATACAAAATATGAAAATAAGATCCAAGTCACGAGTGGGATTGATAATTGATTAGGTAAAGTAAAAATAAAAATAAAAATAATCTAATAGTCTTAAATATCAATCTAGAACATGAGCGAGGAGGATCAACCATATAGAACTCATAAAATAAGAATAATGATATTTTGGGTTCTTTTACGTGACTGTAGGGCGTTTCTATCTCTTCTTAGAGGAGAGGGCCGAAATTTGGTTCCACCCTCTTTTAAATATTGTGGAAGGCAGATTGTACATGACCACTTGTATAAGCAGAGAACTCGAAGGTGGTGATAAGGTGCTATTTAAGTGGCTGGGACAGAGGAAAGGAAGGCCGCCGCTCATCTCCAATCTTATCCTCCTCGCGAAGAAAGTTGGAAAAACGGTGAAGTCGTCGTCTTCAACTTGTCGTCCTCATTTTCTTTCTCTATTTAAATATAATCAAACATTGTAGGGCCAGGAGATGGATTTGGGAAAATCTTTGCGTTTGTTGACTGTCGTTTACTCTTTTGGGTCGCTTTCAGAGTGAAAGAGCAAGCGGATCTTTCTTTAAAATATGACTTGGAAAGTTTCATCTGATTTAGTTTGGTGATTTTTTTTCTTTCTGTAGTTGAATAGAAGATTCGATAGACGTCGCACCACACACTGAATAAGAGTGTAATTGTTTTTAAAAAAAATTATTTGTTTTTATTTTTAGATTGTTTTGATATGATATATTAGAAATAAATTTTAAAAAATTAAAAAATATATATATTATTTTAATAAATTTTTAATACTGATCCATTAAGCCCTAACCTCCTAGCTGTTGATTACTGGTAATCTGGTTTTAACTTGTAGGAGATGGCAGGGAGCATTACCAGTATTTAAGCAACATAGAATGTTAGCATGAGAAATAATTCTCTCACCCTCACCGGCTTCACTAGATAGGGGAGGTTATATGTTAACTATTTAAACCTAAAATAGTAAATTAACCTAATAAAAATAAAATCATCCAGTTGATCAACTTCTTTGGTCGAAATAATGAAGCTCCCGGAGATCAAATATGGGGAAAAAACAGAAGATAACATATTGCATTAAACCTTTGGATCATGGGTCCTAGGTACATGTATTCTACGCCTATACAGAGAGACAGTGTTACATGGGCGGAAGGTCAAAAACAAAACAAAAAATCGAAGGGCATGGTCTCCCCCTTTAAAGACTAAGCTCAAGCAATTGCAAGTTATTACCGGATCTACAAAGTGTTAAGAATAGCTTCATGTTGCTTAAACTGTAAAAATCTTCCTCACCTTCTTCAAGTTCCGGCTACATACAGGGCAAGTACTATCAGCTTCTGCTATCCTGCAAAGATCAAATTTAAACATATTATCTGGCTTCTTATTGGTCTAGATGATTGTCGCGGGAGAAAAAAATAGCCTTGCATCAGTAAATTCAATCAGTATTGGCAGAGACCACATTTTCTTCTGACCAATTCTGTCTAGTAACTATGACCCAAAAGAGTGAGTCAGAGGTAAAATAATGATAAATGACATTCCGGAACTTTGCACGTTTTTATTGGTTCCCTTCAATATTTGAAAACACTGAAATCATCTGACTCCTTTTACGTGCAATTGCTATTATGAGGTAAGGGTAGAATACCTTAATATGGCATGCTATCAACTTCGACTAGAAATCATGACAGTCCACAAGTCCCACCCAACCAAACCATGCCATGACCAGCTTGTTCTAAGGGTCATGCCTAATTATTGGTGTCAGGTTGAGATTGTGCCTAAAAAAAGATGCAGCCATCTAGCTTCCATTACAGCAATGGTCCAGTGACTAAAAGATAATGTTAATGTGCTCCAATAGACCAACTAAAACAATGAAATGGTTTCTTCTAAGCCTCTCTAGGTCTCATTAACTCTGCAGACAACATGGATTTAAATATCAACAATAACCAAGCAGTGTGAGACATTTAGAGTCTTAAACTACTGATATTTTACCACGTATCATGTAATGGGTTATCTTTTCCACTACCATCATAGAGCGTCTACATCAGCCAGCGACACCCTGACTGCGATTTAAAACGATAATATTTTACAATACCAAAGGCCCAAGCATGGACTTGTTGCATTGTAAATACCATATGCAGATTAGTAGTGCTTTCTTCAGTTCAATATGCAATCTACCAAGTGCCAACTAAGTCTAAAACACATCCTGGGGTTATGCTGAGCATGCCCTCACAGAATAAAGGAAGAATTGATGCTTATAAATCATCCCCAGTTGACCTTAATTGTCACAAGGTCCAGAAAAGTGCTGTTTCAAGATAAAAAAAAAAATTCTAAATTTGAGGTGGAGAGTAATTACCTTATTCCGCAAGCAAAACAAGCAACACAGTGCCCACATGGGAGGAAGAAACATTCCCTCGGAGCATCAAAGCAAATTGCACAAAGACGACAGGTATTATTGCCATTTTCACCATCTCTTGATTTCCCTTCCATAGAACCAGCTGCAAGAAAATCTTCAAGATCCTCCTCATTGTTTGAGACAGAATCATAAGATGAGCCCAAACTTGAAAGGTCATCATCTTTACATGAAAGCAATGGGGCTCTCTCGGCTTCTACTTCTCCAAACAGAAGTCTGGTTCCATCTTCACGATCACATTGAAACTTTTTCAAGAAGTTGAATGCCGCTATTATGAGAACTGTCGTTCCACCTACAGGCAGAAAAACAAGTTAACATGAGATACCCCTATGTCAATTAAAGAGAGGAAACACAAGAATAGAGTATACCTATGCCGGCAATATATGTGGTCCATCTTGGTACATAGGAGACTTTTACATTCCACTCATCACTTTCTGAACCCTGAAGCAAATGAAAAGAAAACCATGGATGAAGGTTGGAAATCTTCAGTTCTACAAACTATTTGATGATGTTCTTTTCTCTGGTAGTCCTACTGAAATCTATAAATACAATACTATAAGAGTGCCAATGAGACAACCTTAAAAGAAATGGAACACCAAAGTGACATCTAAAGTGGGACTGGTACTTTTATAACTTATTCTTTTCCTCTTCCATTCAACAAAGTTCTCAACTCCAGATGATGGCCTTACATTAAAATAGAGGCACGGCAATGAAGAATTACAGATTTACCTCTTCTGGACTGAAAGAGTTTAAGACAGCAACATTTCCATTGGGAAACATAATGTTCAAACTACAGTTGCCATCAGTAAATGTGCATTTGTAGTAAGCTTCAGTTGTATTGTATTGGAAAGATCTTACTCTGAGAGCTAGCTGGACCTGTGTTAAGAACAAAAAAAATCACGCCCAAGTAAATAGTGCAAAAAGCCATCCAGGACGGACACAAGACTGCTTAGAAATCAACACAAGCAGAAACAAGGTTATTAAGTAATGAAATGAACAAAAAGATATTTCATGCCTATGATATAGCACATATGAAAAAAGGCCATTTTTTTAGACTATTTGAATATATCCAGAGTAGGTTATGGGTCTAAGGGGTTGACTTCCAGAACCCTGCATGAATGCACCATCAATATATAATTATTAAAAAAAATCAAATGACCTTGATATACCATCATCATACCAACGCTTGATATTAGGATAATGTAAAAGTGCCCTGTGGTTTATTTGCATAATGGCACCTCAGTCACAGATTATTGTTTGCTTGCACTTGAGTCATGTCGCTACCAGAAACTTAAAAATGGTTAATAAGGAGGCATGGAGAAAAAGGAACAAAGCAATTATGTTAAAAAGTGCCTTGTTGGTTGTGGTTAGATGTGTTTTTGACAAATCATCACCAAACTAAAAGAACAGAGAGGGGAAGGGGGAGAGGGAGAGAGAGAGAGAGAGAAGAGGGGGGAGGGGGGCTCTGTTAATGTAATGCAAATGGCCAAAACCACAAAATACTTTCTCATGTTTCGTCTAAAAAGTTTGTCCTTTCAAATGAACTGTAGCTTACGTTGACAAGAACATGAATGCTCTCAACATAGAAAAATTGCAAACAATTTATCAAGAGATGAAAAAAAATTGTACAGAAAAATAAGCACCTTATTTTGCTGTTTATGACATTATTCACGGGTCAAAGCCAAATACTAATCAATGTAGATTCTCATATTCTTCTGTTTATGTGGTTCAAGCACCAGTAGCTCAAGAAACTTTTCATATTTTACACTTATCCGCCAAAGTAGAAAATATCACAATGATAAGGTGCACCGGGTAATCTAAATATTGTCCAAAGGAAAATATTTTAGCAAGTTCAATACATGAAACAAGAGAGGCAAGGTCCTAAATTTTCAAATAAAGTATCGTCCATGTCTTTTTATTCTTCAACTACTTAATATGATGTCTGGGAAGCCAGCTTATTCTTCAATTACTAGATATTATGTCCAGGAAGCCAATGAACTACAAAAACAAAGAACTTTCTATCTGTGGATAGTAATAGAAGAAATGAGATATTAATGGATTAAATCTTTATTAATTGCTCGTGGAACATTCCAGCAATAAGAAACCAATTGATTATACATAAACAGGGCAAAAAACTTTGCAAATTACCTCTATTTTCTCTGAGTTCAAGTTACCCACTGCAATGTAGTAGCTAGCAGATTTGAATATACCCTGTTGGACAAAACCACTTCCTGTGAAGAAAAGGATTCCCTGTCAGTTAACATGCTTATACAAAGAAACAACTAAAATCACAGCCTCAATCTCACCTTGAATGACATTCCATGATAAAGTGGTGTTTGGATAAGTTGGATCCTCAAGCCACTGAGAAAGGCCTTCAATCCCTGTGATTTTCCAGCTTCAGAATCACATGAAAATAAAACTAGAAGTCCAATTTTGTAGCCAACACAGAAAGATAACTGATTCCCAATTCACATGGACTCTTTACATTCGCATACATACCCTAGAAGCAAGCGCATATGACGATTCTAAAAAAGCCACAAAATATATCTACTAACCAGTTCCTAAGCATACCTTGTGCAATTACAAGGAAAACAGAGGAGCTTGGGGAGTTCACCCTGTATGAGATATTTATTTGAGATCCCTCATTCAGAAAATATACGAAGTCCTGGAGAACAAAAGCAAAATAAGCACAAGAACATTCGCAAGCATCAAAACCAATTCAAAACATAACCATAACTTTACAGACTCCATTGCACAGGAAACAACACCTGCCTTGTGAAAACCGGCCAGAACAGAGAAATTAAGGGTACTAGACCAGGTCTGTACAACATCAAGCTGAGGAGGTTTAGAAAACCCGTATAGCATCAGCCCCGGATTAGTATCATACAGCTGTTCCACCTAGAGAAAACAGGCCCAAATTTATCAAAATTGCAACTCAGAACACCAGATCAAGTTCAAGAACTTCTTTTAATTCAATAATGGAAGTAATGTATTTAAAACATTAATTCCCGTCGGTACAAGTTTTAAGAACGACAGATACATAAATATATATATATATATAAATAAAAATCACCTTTATAGACTGCACAAATATGGGATTAGGTTGTAAAAGAATGGAGCATTTCGGTCCCAAGCTTAGCCTCATTGCACCATAAACCCCCAAAATCAAAGTCATGGACACTGTAAAATTAACAACCAATTATAAGACTCTAAAACTAACAGCAGAATTTAACACTGAACAGTCTAAAATCTGATCTAAGAACATTTTTAAAACAACAACAACAGCAATAATAATAGAGAGAGAAACGATAGACAAAAGACAAACCGAAGACGCAGAAGGTGAAAACCAGGACGACACAATACCACGTGCAATCTCTGATACCAGAAAAATCATGAAACTCAAAATAATTTCCTCGGTGGGAAAGGCCAATGTAGTGATGTTGCGGAAATTCTATCCCTGGCTGTCTATATTCAAGTTGATGAAACCGATGATTATCTTCTTCGTGGAGTGGAAAAGAAGCGTGATTCGAAGAATAAGAGGATGCAGCAGAGGAATAATCCGTAGAAGAACCTGAAATTTGACCTGGCTGTGCCATTCTAAGAAGCAAAATGGGATGGATGATTTAATTAAATGGGTGAACAATCGAAAACCCTAAGTAGAACCTAGAGGGAGAAAATGGGCGCAAACCTTGGAGAAGTTGAAGAGAAGAAGAGTCCATGAGAGTTGATGAAGCTGGCTGAGGTGCTGCAACTTACTCACCGATCAGTCTTCTGTTGCTTTCAGAAAGAGACCCACGGACTGGTTGTTGTGAATTCTGGCGGGGTTTTATTTTATATTTGGGAATGCCTTCGCTATCGGCACTTATCTGATACTAAAATGACTAAACTGACCTTCCGGGCCCTTCGATCATTTATAACCGCCGTTTATTCCCTTCTTCGATCATTTATAATCGCCGTTTATTCCCTTCGATCATTTATAAGCGCCGTTTATTTCATGTGTGGAAAGCCAAACATATAATGTTTTCTTTTTAAATAATGCAGCCTTTATAAAGACACTTTCTCTCCCTCAAGGGTGTTTTAGATAATTAGGGGGTTCAGAATTGTTATAGAAGTTATTTTTTTAATATATCAAAAAAATATTGTTATACAGTAGTACATCGAAATATTTCAAAAATAAAAAATATAATCTTATGAAAAAATATAGTAACCACATCGTCGAATACCTTTTTAAGATTTACATTACATTTCAAAAAAAAATTAAAAAAATTGATTTTTTTATTTTAAATATTTTTTTAATATTTTTAAATCATTTTCATACATTAATTTTTTTTTAAAAATACTTTTATAAGAAAATATTATTTTAATATACCGACACTAATTTAAAACAAAAGAAGAAGAAGAAAAGGACAAGAATAGATGCTGGTGGGGTAGTGTTTGATTTTAAAAATCGTATTTTTTAAAAAGAAAAGAAAAGGAAAAGGAAAAGGAGTAAGAAGAAGATTTTTGTGTTTTGGTTATTTGTGCGCTGTACTTCTATACACCAATCAGGGAGTTTTGGGGGGGAAGGGAAGGCATTGGAATTTGGCTCTTGGTTTACGTGGTGGTTGGTTATTGGTTTTAAGAAAATAAAAAACTTATGATAAAGGTTAGGAATATTTTTTATTAACTAGGTAAAGCCAAACTAATTTGTTGAAAAAACTTTTATTTTTCACACAAATTGCTTAAGGCTATAATTAGAAAAATAGTGATGTAGACAAGTTAAATAAGTAGTTAGAGACGATTTTCATACCAATTGGATAGTAAATGGTGTTCATAATCTAGGAAATGTGCACTTGGTGGGTGTTTTGCTTTGCGGTGTGATTTGTTGTCCTGTCTCGACACTAGGTTTTTTTTTTATAGGTCCCACCTAAAACCCTGTGGTTGCACCGCATTTAGAAAAGCATTTGCAATATGTTTTTCACAACACGCCCACCCACACAAAACACATGGTTACAAAGCTAAGAAGAAGACAATGACATAACATAAAAAATGTAGCATAACCATCGACCACCCCATCACCCTCAGCGTCGACAGACCACCAACCATGCCCTCTCTCTCACGGTTGTGGCTTGCAGTTTTCTCTCTCAAAATGCAGCCCTTTCTCTCCTCAACAGTCACCCAAGAGTACCAGCAACTGCTCCTTAGGCACCGGTAACCTCTCCTCTTCACCGACAGCACCTGCACCGTCTGGTTTTCTCCCACAGCTCCGGAGTAGCGCAACAACAGCAGGAGCACCTTTCAACGGTGCTCCTGGCCACCACAGGCCAGAAATTACCATCACAGGAAGAACCACCAAGTCTCATCTACCTGTCAGTATCGGAAGGTGACCCTCTCGTCATCGTAGATCATGTTTTCTGTTCACGTGTTACATGAACAGTAACAACATGAATAAGCACAAACTCATAGGTTGGACCTGCTCTTGGCCCAACCCAATTTTAGCAGAGTTGGGCCTTTGTGCCCAACTAGGTTGGGTCAACCCATATAGTTGGGTTAGGGCCGACCTGATATATATATATATATAAAGAGAGAGAGAGAGAGAGAGAGAGAGAGAGAGATTAGCCTTATGAAAAGGAAAGACGTGTAACTTCGTTTCACTCCGCACCCCTTTTACTTTTCAATTGATTATGTATTAGAAAGTTGAGAATATCAGCGGGGTACTGGATGAAAATCAGAAACTTGCAACTAGATTTTGTTTTGAAATTATATTACAAAATGTCGATAGAGATCCTGAAAATCAGTATGGATCGTAAATGTTGTCCTTGATGATATTTTTTCAGATATTGTTCCTAGATCAAATAGCAAGGGATCGAAGAAGCCTTCATATATGAATTTAGTTCGTAGTAGAATTGTAAATAGTGACGAAAAAAATAAAAATAAGTGTCTAATTAACTTGAATTATCAATTTATATTTTATTATTGTGATTATTAAATCTACAATATTTAAAAAAAATGTGTGTCCTTTAAAATAATTTCATAAATTGACAGCAATATAAAAAACATAGTAACCAAACACACGAAACTGTTTTTCATTAAATATTAAACTTAACCACAATTTTAACCAAAAAATTCAATTTTAATTATAAACTGCAGCTAAAAATATTTTTTTTATAAACTTCAAACACAATAACAACCACCATATCAAACACCTTCAATGGTGTCCATATATATCAAACACACCTTTTATTATTAAAAGGAGATGCCCACCGAGTCCTTGTATTTGGTAGTGGAGGTGTGTAATAATCGAGTGGGGTTTGAAGGCATCTATAATTATTTGTGGGTGTTAGTGCGTCATCGAGGAGATACCCGCTGAATAATTTATTGTCTTTGATACTAGTTTGGACAAAAGGGTAAATTTCTAACCTGTGTTTACCACAAGCTTAGCTAAGTTTTCTTATGACTGTAACACTCTTTTAAATAAAACAAATTTTAATAGGGGCAAAAAGATTTAAAAGCCCAGACACGTGAATGTGATCTCGAAGTTATCTATTTCATGAAAAGTTTGTCTTGCTCTACGGATTAGATTCATAGGGGCAAAATAGAGAGGTTGAAAACTTTTGGAGCATTGCGGAGCGGATGGTGGAGTGAAAGGAAGGAAACACGTGAGGGTCACGGCCTTACGGGTTGGCGGGTTATGCTTTTCTTTTATTAAGTTAATTTATTGTGATTGTTTTAAGTGAGGGCAGTGTAGGTATTTAATTTAAAAAGCTAAAGCGCCGTGTAATCGGTTAATATTGTATTTTAAAGGATTTTTTATTTAAAAATATATTAAAATAATATTATTTTATTTTTCAAAATTATTATAATATCAGTATAAAATTATTTAAAAATATAAAAAAATAATATTAAATAATGTATTTTTTAATGTTCAAATTTCATATTAAATATATTAAAAATAATAATTGAAATCCAATATCTAACAACTTAGATTATGTTTAGCATTTTGTTTCAAAAATATTTCAAAAATTTATTCTTATTTTAAATTAATTTATTTTTATATTATTTTCAAATGTTAATATTAAAAATAAATTTTTTAAAATAAAAAAATATATTTTTTTAAAAAATACTCTTAAAAATAACAGTAATCAATCAATTAATTATACTGTAATCTCGGTCCGATATCAATTAGCAATCATAGAGTAGACGTCGTGTTTTACTTCTTCTTTTTGGTCTCATTTTATTTTATTTTAGAAGAAAGCTCAAGCTCTGTATTATAAACACAGGATTCATCAAATCCCATTTACACAAGCTACCGGCCAGGCTCCAACTATAGGAAAGAAGAGCGGAGAGAGAGAGGAAAAGAAATGGTAGGACCAGAGAGGCCACAGTTCGTGCTCTTCGGATCATCGATTGTTCAGTTCAGTTTCAGCAATGAAGGCTGGGGTGCTGTTCTTGCTCACATCTATGCTCGCAAGGTGTTCTTCTTCCCCCTTTTCTTTGTCCTTTCTTATTTCTTAATGGGGATCTGAATTTCATGAGTAATATAATAATAGTTGATTATACAATATTACTACTCATAAATGACCATCTTTTTCTACGAGTTGCATTTCTTTTTTATGAAGAGAAACAAAAAAAAAGGATAGATATAATTATTTTCTGTTTATTGTAATTTGTGTGGTGTGAGAATTTTGGGAGACGTTATGATCCAGCAACCAATCATTTTTAGCTTCCATGTGAACCGTTGAGAGAAGATTACAAGTTTTACGTGGATCGTCAACTCAACTTTCACGTCCATGTTGCTGGGATCCACATTTCTTATCTTTTAGATAGTGCATGAATTAGCAAAGGCCTGCAATTTTATGCCTTTATGGTTTATGAATTAAATATATTTTTGCAGATGAATTTACTATTTTTCTTGTCATAAATTACTGTTTATAGTAACAATATCTTCTTCCTCTTCTTCTTCTTTTAATTTTATCTTTTAATATTAGATTTATTATATAGGATTGAACTTACTGAAAAGAACAAAAAACATCCTCAGAAACCATTTCTTTTATCTTATAATCTGGAGCACAAGAAAAGAATTCCAATTTTAAAATTAAGTGACATTACTTTTTACCATACATTCTTCTTAGAAGCGATGAATACTATACAGGATAAAGTTTTTCCTCTCTATGACTAACTTTGGTTTACAAATTGGCGCAGGCAGATATAATATTGCGAGGATACTCGGGATGGAATTCAAGGCGTGCTGTGCAGATTCTCGACCAAGTTTTTCCGAAGGTATCTTCTTTTTGTCACCAACTGGGAGACCTGAAAGAATTTGCCGGCGGTTTTGTTTTCCTTGCTATATATATAGGGTTTTTCTTTTGATGTTAATTAACTTTTTTTGTTCATGCTTGGATTCTGATTTTCCGTGATCATCAATCAAGGATGCTGCCAAACAACCTTCCTTGGTGATAGTCTATTTTGGCGGCAACGATTCTATCCTCCCTCATGCCACTGGCCTTGGTCCTCACGTGCCACTTTCTGAATACATTGAGAATATCAGGAAGATTGCTATACATCTCGAGGTAATTAATATGCCTGGAAAGTAGAATGATGCTTCATTAGAGTACTACAGAGAATTGATAGGACGTTAATGGAGCCATGCACCCCGATCAAGCATGTATATTTCCCCCTTCCCGTGTGCATGCAATCTGGTATAAATGCTAACATTGTTGTCTGATCATTACCAGAGTCTTTCGGAGAAGACTCGCGTCATCTTTCTCACCGCTCCTCCTGTCTGTGAGAAACAGCTCCGTGACCGTCTGAGGTGCATTATTTCGTTTTCTTTAATTTGTTTTCGGTTTACGATATATTATTGGACAACGCTAATGAGGATCCTTTGTTTTTTAAGCAGTGGTGTTATGGATATGGTCCGGACAAATGACTCCTGCCGGATATATTCAGAAGCATGTTTGGAGGTGTGCCGTGGGATGAACCTGAAGGCGATTGATCTATGGACTGCAATGCAGCAAGTTGAAAATTGGGAAACTGTTTGCTTGACGTAAGTTTTATCTGTTAATTCTCCGGTGGGGGGGAAAAAAAGAAACAAAACCAGGGATATCTTCCGGTTTCAGGCTTTATTAATCACAAAATTAAACCGGCCCAGCCAAATCCACTGAGTACTCACTGATCCTATCTGATGCTTGTATGTAGGGATGGGGTCCATTTTACAGCAGAGGGGAGCAAGATAGTAGTCAAGGAGATTCTGAGAGTCATCAAAGAGGCCAACTGGGAGCCAAGTCTTCATTGGAAGGCAATGCTTGCTGAATTTTCAGAGGAATCGCCGTATGATCCGGTCAGTGAGGGAAAGACCGTAAATGTTTCTGAGCATGTCTTGATCGGAGATTCTCCGTGGGAATAGAACCTAACAATCGCTATATATACACAGACCATCAATGCTCATGTTAGATGAGCTTGGAATGGCATGAAATGATCTGGGCTCCACAAATAATGAGTTTGTTGCAGTGACTGTATACAATGCGAGTATAGGCATCTTTTCAAATGATTAAGGTTGTCTGATTCAAATCTGATCTAATTACATTGCTTGAAGAAAAAACAAAGTACAAAACGGATCCTTACGAGCCAGAATTTTTGTTGCGCATCATTTAGAATGATACTGTAAATTTGTGTATAGATGTTCTTGACTAACCACTAACAATCGGTAATTCGTGCTTCAACATTTGTATAATTCAAAACACAGCTGATGAATGATGAAGTAAGGAAGCTCTAAAAATCACACATATTCGGGCATGGAGCAGCGAATACAGTTGAGGAAGACTTGTTTACGGTCCAAGGCTAGCAGAACAATGGTCAAGTAAATAATTCAAAAATAAAAAAATTATAATCTTATGAAAACATATAGTAGGTTTACGGCATTATCAAATACCTTTTTGAGGTAGAATAAATTTTTTTTATTTCAAATAAAAAAATAACTTCAATTATAATCTCAAACCTCAAACCAACACTGATTTAAAAGAAGAAGAAGAAGAAGACAAGAATAGAGGAAGGTGGCGTAATGGTTTGATAAAATCGTATTTTTTAAAAAGAAAAGGAAAGGAAAAGGAGTAAGAAGAAGAAGATAAGCTTTTGCCAATTACAATTCCCTTTCTATTTTTGTGTTTTGTGCGATGTACTTCTATACACCCAATCAGGGAGGTTTGGGGGAAGGGAAGGTATTGGAATTTGGCTCTTGGTTTACGTGATGGATGGTTATTGAGTTTTTTTTTTCTTAAAAAAAATTCCAACTACAAACCTATCCATCAGATCGTTCTGTTTTTCATTTATAAAACCGGGCAAAATGGTATTGTTTTTGTCCCGGTTTTAATTCGATCCGTTCGGAAATTCGACCGGAACCGTTCAGACGTTACGCTTCGGGTTTAAAATCTATTTTTTTTATTTTTTAAAATTATTTTTGACATCTATACATCAAAATAATTTAAAAACACCAAAATATTTTAAATAAAAAAATCAAATTTTAATTATGATTGTTAAATTAATATTTTATTTTTTCATATATATATATATATATATATGAACAGTACAACACCAAAACAGCACGCCGGAACGTTCCGAAACCAGAAAGTTCCGTTCCAATCGAAAAACCGGAACGATATTGACAACTATGATCCCAACTGAAGAAATGCAGAAAACCAGAGACCAGTTCTATTTTAAAAATATTTTTATTTTAAATTAAAAAAACATATTTTTAGATTATTTTCACATATTTATATTAATATCAAAAATAATTTTTTAAAAAATAAATGAAATATTTTTAAAAATAATCTGGATAAAACTATAAAATAGGCAAGCCTTCATGAATCAAACTCCAGCCAAGTTCAGTTTTTAGTACTGATTCCTATCCTTTGCTTTTCTATTATACTTGCGAGGGATGGAATCCATTTCACACACGAGTGGAGCAAGATAGTCCTCAAGGTGATTCTCAAGTCATCCAAGAGACCAATTAGGTACCTTGTCTTCACTGGAAGGTAACGCTTCCTGAATTTTCAGAGGATTCATCATACATATGATCCGGTCAGACCTGACAAAAAAACCGGGAATGTTTCTGAGCCTCATTTGCTCGGAGATTTTACTTGGGAATAGAACCTGGACCCACTTACTTTTTTCACCAGGATACAAGTTGTTTAACCATATCATTATGATTGTTTTTGTATCCACATTGCTTCAGCATAAACAACGCTTTTAGATCACACAAGCCCAGTGAGAGGTTCAGCTTGCCCCGCATGTCTTGCATGAGTGATAAAATAATATGATTGCATGAAAAGAAAAGTATCATCAATTCGAATAATCTTTCTTGGAGCAGGGCTTGGAATGCTTCTGCATGTCAACATGCCAAAAACAGATTGGTAAAAAGGCTACAATATAACGCAGAAGTATGAGCACTGAACGACTTTCATGATCTTCTGTTCTCAATGTTTATATTACATCATCGGAAGTGAAGTGGTACAAACCCATCTATGACTGCTGAAGATACCCTGTACATGCCCAGGCATGGGTATAACACTAACCAAATAAAGAATAATACATACACAAGGGGAAAAAAATGAAAGAACACAGAAAAGTAGCAACACTCACCATGCCACTACCACTAGCCAAGATATCTTCCCGCCTTTCAACACTAACACAAATGGGCCATAGACATCCAAATATGAAAGAAACTCCAGAACAGATGATACAGATGAATTCTCAAGCCTCCAGGCGGGCACATGCACTTCTGGTAAAGAGCATGCTTATGAGGAAAGTTGGAACCTGCCGCTAAGCTTTCTTTTTTTCCATCCCTAACAATTTAAAAGGTGGAGCAACATTCAGATTTGTGTAATCAACAAGATTGATAACCATAACCAGAATACGAGTAATAAATACAGTGAGTCACGGTGGGGAGCTACTTACAAAGGCACCATAATAAACAAAAGTCAAACCCGCCAGAACAACAAATGCTATTTGGAACACGTTATATCTGTAATGCAATCACCAACATGTCCAACAAGATCAGTGGTGTGGACAGGGTCAAATAGAATTAAAAAAATGTTTATTTTAGAACTCACTTGTACAAATATTTAATTCCACGAAGTGACTGCAATGTGTGGCCAAAAATTTCTTGGGCTGCAGTTGCTTGAGCATAGTAGCCGAATGCAGTGGCACAGAACTGAATCACGCTGAAATCGCAAAAGCCAATATTTTTTTATTATGTTTTATATCACAAAATATATTTCTCTGTTATAAAATACAGAAAAGAAGCATTCTCAAAAAAATATACGCAGCAAAAGTTGCAGCATAGGATTGAAGGAAATGGAGGGTAAAGGCAGGGTTTCATAGTTCATTGTTGCATATAATTAAAAGGCAAGGACTAAATAGGTTCATCAACATTATCTAACAGATTCTCCAACCCTCAGAATGTCAACTTGGATAATAAAATAATTTTACCAAATGTTAGTTATAACCACATCTTGCATTAGCTTTTAGCAACACAAACTGGAGACTGGAGAATATTTAGAAAAAAAGATGGTCAGGGATCAAAGACGCAAACCTAATGGAGCATAGGAGAATGAGTCCCACATTGAAAAGGAAGGAGTTCATTAGAGTGGCTCCCCACCTGAACACAAAGTCCATTCAATTAACAAGCCATCAACAAACTGCTGAAATGACACTTCAACAGAGACATGATATGATTTTATTTTTTTTTAAAAAAAAGAGAGCTGCCATGTCCATTACTTCATGGGATGTATTGTAATGAAAACTAATCTCAGGCCCAGCATCATTGCCCCAGCTATGACTGCAAGCAGAAGGTAGAAGCAGAAGAAAGCAAACGCAACAGTACCCAGAAGACCTGGCAAAGTTGCGTGAAATACAGCTAAAGGTAAGATTAAGATGTAAAAGGGGGAAAGGGCAAACAAAGAAATACTGGAGAGTATAAAAAGTTACCCCATATGTCATCCAACTTGATGAAGACTTCATTTAGGAAAGGAGAAAGTGGTGGATCAATCAACAGATATATGATAATATGAACAACCCAAGCCACCGAAACAATCAACCTAATAAAAAACAAGCAAACAACGTCAGAAACATCAAAGACAATTTATCTGTACTTCTTTCTTATTCTTCAACTTCCACATGGAACATTTTCCAGTTTTATAGAAATAATATCCTATCTTTGCTTTGAAAGGATGCTCTGTACTCATCAATTCTCTAGGATATTGGTCACATTGCACCACTTAAAAGAAACTACTACTGTCTCCCATGGAATGGAAAACAGAGAAACTCTAAAGGTAATAAAAGAAATGCATAGAGCTTTGAATAGTCACACAAGTGGCTGCACTTACCCTAAGATTCCCAACACAAGTTTTGCCAAGTAGCCAAGAACCGTCAGAGCCCAGGATGTCTCAGCCTGATATGACAGAGAAGAACATTAATGGTAAGATAGTAGTTTTGCTTCAAAGTTAGTCAGGGAGTTAGGATTATCACCTTCTCCCCTTGCGGGTACATCTCTTCTAACAGGTTTACATCTTCTTCTAGCTGAAGCAACTCCTGAAGTTAGACATGCATGAAAAATATATTAAAATAACCAACCAACCAAATCATCAATTGTCCGTAACCACCTTTTGTAATAACCCACCAACTTATATTAAAATCTTGAACATGTACATGAATTCAAAGATTAAAGATATTTTGATTGAAGTCCCAAAATTTTAACAATTATACTAAATCATAGCTCATAAAAAAAATTACTTGATTTACACCCATCTTTTAATTCAGAAAATAAACAGAATCAACTAAGTTTGGTAAAACTCAAGTCTGGATCTAAGCTAGAATTCAACAGAGGAGAAAGAGAAAGTGGATACTAACTCAACAACCGATAGGAAGGCAGATTACTTGACCAATAACTATGGAAAGTAGGCACTAGCTCGAGTAAGCAGAGACAGAGATCTAAGTGAGATAAGACAGGGAAGTCTCGACTTTGCTTGTTTTTGACTGCTCTTTGGTACTTCAACTGTTTACCTGGTTCTCGTCCCGGAACTTGGGGTCAATCAGCCCAATCCCTGGCGTCTTTTGTTTCAGTATGCCGAAAAGGTAGCAAGTCTTTTTCATTGATATTCTGCCTGTCTATCTCTTTCTGATTAAATGCGTCTATCAAGGGCGCCTATGATATGAGAGCAACCAAGACTGGAACTTCGACTTTCTCAAAGCTTTAGGGTGAGTAACACAGAATAAAACAGCCAGACAGTCACAAACTCAATTTCAAGCCCTGCTTAACAGTATGCTGAGCATGCAATGAACCCACTGCACAACTATGGGAGAGAGAGAGAGGGAGGGAGGGGGAGACTAATTAGATGCATGCAGTCCAGGGCTTCACAGTTACCTTTTCTACAGACTTGACGTTTTTACGCCATTTTCTACCCTTGGAACCACTTCTTTCCTCCTGATGGAGTGCATCAGCTGCTTTCTTCAGCTCTCTCGCTTTTTTACCCAGTTCAGTTGCTTCCTGCATGATATTAACAGCTATCCATAAGAACTGGAGAATATATGCACTTTCCCTTAACTGTTTAAGGTATGTAGTTGCACACTGCAACTTAGCATGTGGGGAAGAATCAACCTTAATATACTGTGAACGTGTGATAACAGCCTTTGGACGCCTGATGAAAGAGAATATAAGTCCCAGTGGCAAACAAGCAATCCCAACACCACCAAATATCTGAACAAATGAAAGAGCATATTATATACAATATTCTTCCACATGGAAAAGGATGGAAGAAAATTCACACATAGGATTTTTTTTATGAAAATTGAGTATGGTCTTTGGAGACTTATATGTATTTAGGCATCTACATATTATCATCACAGAACCTTTGCCCAGGAACCAACTCTTTTCAAACCATTGATCTTTGATGAAATCGTAAAAGGGCACTACACCACATAAAAAATTTGATTCCATATTTCACTAAAGAAAAGAAATTTTTAATAAAATCAGAAGCCAAAAGTTTGCATGTTATACCGCAAAGAGTACAGATCCAACAATTGTAGCAAGAGCAACAATATATTCTGGAAATGTGGCACGCATGGTCCAAGTTTTCTCCGAGGAAGCATTTGTAAGATATGCAGAGCACTGCAACCAGAAAATAAAAAATGAGAAAAATGAAAACATAGGAAAATGCATAAGAATAGGTTTCAAAGTTCCTTAATTGCACTATTAAACTGCAATATAAGAAGCAAATATAGGTAAAATAATATACCACAACAGCATAGCTAACCAACTATACAGAAACAGAACCTGGTGTACGCCACTTCCAATACATGGTTGACTGCTAGAGAAATCCCAAGTACTCGGAAAAGTAGTTGTGTTCGAAGAGAGATGCCTAACAGTGAAGTCAACTTTACCAATAACCCCTAATATAATCACAAAAAGTATTAAACCGATAGCATGTACATTGCATCTAAATCAATCAACACAACACTAACCTAATAAACCTTCATCTAATCATTTAACACAGAAAGTTACACTCAGCAACTAAGCACGCACACACCCATTAAACAAAATCATCACCCGATCATCTAACCATAAGAGTATCACATAGCTGATTTAAATCATAATTTATTAGCTCAATGACTCGCCTTAAAAGACAGTGCAAACAACATTTCTAACTGTACCGCATCAATTCATGAACTCCAAAAAAATACTCCATTCACCATTCTTTAGCTAAATATTTAGAACAAACCATCTCAACCATCCCGGAAGATACATTCTGATTGTCTTCAATAAAAAAAATTACTAATTAAAACGAAATAAATTATATATATATCAACTATACCGTATAAAATGCCGAGCACAAGACCACACACAATCGCCGTCGTTATAACCCACAATAAAGCACTTTTAATCCTTTTAGCAACACTCCTGCAAGCCAAAAAGATAAAATCACGCACACAATAAAAATGAATTCAATTTACAAATTAATAATCTCATAAAAAACCTACTTGTCCTGATCGCCTTCATAGTAAAACATCGCAAAAGGAATGATGAAAAAAACAAGCACAGCATCAACAATGTATACAGCAATCCACAGATCCTTCATTGGCAAGGTAAGATTGCACGCGCCATTATAAATCGCGTGACGACATGCTTGCCGGTTGGCTACGTCAGCCGGTAACATCAAAATCGAGATAGCGGCAATGGAGAGGCCAAATACGACGACGAATTTGGGAAAATAAGCTTGATTCTTGTCATCTGGATGCTGGTAATTGACTAGGAGGTAGACATTGAACAAAAGCACGATGATGCATACTACTATAGCTACGATTACCAGTGCTAAATTGAAATCTCCCATTTTTTAACGCTCTCTCGGTTTGAAATCGAGAAGGAACTAGGGTTTCGTAATTTATTTATTTCAATTCTGTTGAAAAGAGGGAGGTTTCTTTTGGGGGTTTGACTCCGGCAAGGTGCTTTGAGAATGGCGTGTGAGAAGAAAATGACGGATTTGTCCTGACAGAATAGGGTTTATAGCGGAGGGAGATGGGATATGTCAAAGGTGGGTTTGGGTTTTTCGACCTTTTCTATTCTTGAACAGGCTGTCGAAACCATAGTAGAGACTTCTTTTTTTTTTAAGAGGCGCTAGTGGCAATTTGGCACAGCCTCTATATTGTCAGTGGAAATTTATATTTAATACCCAGACTGCCCTTGCATTGTGATTGAAACAACTATACTATGAGCCTGTTTGGCACAGATATTGCTATACTAGTAATTGTTATAGTTGAGGTTGACAAAAACCGGTTTCAAAGCGTTTTTAGCTGCGGTTCATAATTGAAATTTGTGTTTGGTTAAAGCTGTGGTTGATGTTGAGTTTAATGAAAGCGCTTTGTGTGTTTGGTTACCATGCTTTTCAAATTCGTTGTTAACTTGTTAAATTAATTAAAAATACACATGTATAGATACACACACTACATTTATATAAAGATTTTGTTACTTAAGAAGGCTTTCCTAATAGATATTCATATGTTCTCTATTGATTAAATTGGCAAGGGATCATATTTTGGAGTTAAAGGAAAACTTGAAACTCATTTTCCCAATAATCTAAGTAGCATTGGATGAATTTTGTTGTGATGTGGAAGATCTAAGTCTTATTGCATCTGTTAATCAAACTGAAGCTCGTAAGAGAATGATTAGTTAACTTGGGCATGAAAAGTTTTATTATTCTCTAGAAAGTTGATTTCTCGGTTACTTGCACATCCATGACAGAAACAAAGGTTTTAATCCTTAACATTTAGTAAATAGGATGGTAAGAACCTGCTTATATGAATGTATTAAGGATCATAAGCTTGAACAAGGAGTGGTAGAGCTGTAAATTAGAAATAATACTCAGTATAGAAAGATATCAATAAATAACAAACGCAGTTCTTGTATCTATATTGCTATCTAAAATCAATGAATCATTGATTACAAGAATAAAATTATCTTGTGATCTACTGCAATATGCAGAAAAAATGAAGGAATTTTCAACAAAGTATGTCAACCTAGACATGTTTGTCTGAAAAGTCTGCAAGTAATTCACTTTTATGCACCAGCAGGGATAGTGCAGGTTCTTTGGATACTCGCATCATGCGTCGCTTCAACCCTTGATGCATGCTTCATTGCATCAATCGTTGACATATAATGTCATACTTTGTATGCTTTATATATTTTGATGATAACAATAAAAAGAAAATGGGCTAATAATATGCTTGGATGAGATTAAGCTATAAACATGTTTTATTCAAAGAATACATCAACAAGCATAATGGAGTTCAAGAAGAAATCACTCCAAGAAGTCCAAGATGCAAGCAAGTGAAGACTTAGAATAAGTGTTCATTTTAGTGCTTTATGTAAATCTATATTTCTACCTTGATAGCACAAATTAAAATGAACTCACACACTTCACAATGCATGCATTAAAAGGATTTGATGATTAAAAGGTTTAAGTCATAATCAATCGGTTCAAGAAATTCAGAAAAGATAATTTGTCAAAATAGATTTATGCATGAACCGGTCGACCAGCTGAGGTATCCGTTGTAAACCGGTCGACCGCTTGGAAGACAAATTATTTTTATCCGTTGTGAACCGGTCGACCGCTTGGTTTTGTCCGTTATGAATCGGTCGACCGCTTGATATGGCGGTTGCACTAAAACGGCTAGAAACGGCTAGTTTCTTTTAGAAACTTATAAATAGGCCTCTTAATTGCAAAACAAATGACACATAACTTTCATATCTTATAGTGAGGCAATTAGAAGTGCATAAACACCTTCATATCATCAATCCTCATTAATACTCATATTTGTGTTTAAATCTTCATATCTTAACACAAAGAGTATTTCTCATTCTCACTACACTTAAACACCTTCAAATATCCTAAGTGCTATTAAGTGAGAGAAAGAGATCATAGATCTTCATTTGTAATATCTACACTATTAAGAGTGTATTGTTGTTTTACAAAAACAACCATTGTGAAACTCTTGAGAGTTGAGTATAAAACTCTTGGTATTGGTGAGGAACATCACCAAGGAAAAATCTTGAAGAGGGACATCTTCAAGTGGAAAGGAAAATCTTGAAGAGGGCATATCTTCAAGTGGTGTAAAGTCTTGGTGTGGATTCATCAGCGGAAATTGTAATCTTGTTACTTGGTTTAGTAAGAGAGTACAATACTCAAGTACGAGTTGGTACTTGAGTCGTGGACGTAGGCTTGCCGAACCACGTTAAAAACCCGAGTTAGCAATCTCTTTCCTTATCTCTTGACTTTAAAGTAATTAATTTTAGAATTGCTATATTTATTGTATTTGCACCAATTCCGCCTTTAGGTGCATAGTTGCCTTAATCCGTGAATTTCAACATCAACATCACTGGTAATGCCCTCTTCATCGTCAGACCAAGGAGAGAAACATGAATCCTCATCTGATGTGAAGCTCCACTCTTCATAAACTAAGGGATCACTAAATTCATCACCGTCTGTTTCGCATAATGTGACAGTCCATTCCACACTTTCAGCATCCAAAGTCTCCTCAAACTCAACACCATCTAAATCCACTCCTGACACAAAAGGTTCATCCAGCAACATCTCGGCAGTAAACCTGAACATTGGGTTGGCCACAAAACACCTTTTCAAGAAATCCTTTGCGTCCACAAAACATCTAGGAAGTTACTGGGCAGGAATACAATAAAGAGATTAAGTGCTGGGGAAATGATTAAGCAAAGAAAAATATATCTATCAAACATCAATCGAACATAAATTCACATTCCATTGGATTGTAGTTCTGCATACTTGAATAGAAATTGATGAATAAAAAAGCCCACAACAACAGAGATAACCAGTGTTATAAAGGGGAAATAATAGCCTGCAAATAACTTATACATGTATCGATGAGCAGCTTGTAAAATGAACAAACTATTTGCAACGGAAAAAATCAATGGAAACTTAAGAAAGTAACAATCACCATGTTCCTCCATCTTCGTATTCAGTATATAAGCTTCTATTTCTGTTTTTTTTCCCTAGAATATTGTATTCAATTTCTTAATAATGATGATGATGATTACATTAAAAAGATATAACTTTCAATTAATAATACCTAACTCTCCACTCAAAACCCTACAGCCTTCACTTCAACTGCCGAAAACAAAACTTCTAAAAATTAAAGCTAAATTCAATTTGCGAGAAAGAGAAAGAGAAAGAGAAACTCAAGAGAGCAAGATAATATTATAATTAAAGCTAAATAAATTAGCAAGTGGTAAGAACTCAAGAGAGAGGCAGTTAGTTGTGAGCTTTACCTTTCTGCACTTAAGACTTTGATTTTTTGTATTTGTTTTAGTGGATCCGAGAGGCAGAGAGGGAGACGAGAGGCAGAGACGAGGGAGAAGGATGATCTGCAATTTCTCTGTGTGTGTGGGAGACGAGGGAGCTGTGGGAGACGAGGGGGCTGTGGGAGACGAGGGATGAGGGAGATGAGAGGCAGAGATCAGGGAGAGGGATGATCTGCAACAGAGACTGTGTGTGTGGGAGACGAGGGGGCTGAGGGAGACGAGAGGCAGAGAGGGAGAGGCAGAGAGGGAGACGATGATCTGCAATTATTTTGGCCGTTGTGGATTTCACGTGATTTTTTCTTTTGGCAGTTTATTGTCATTAACTTTGCCAGTGACAATAAACTGAGGTTCATTGATGCCCGATCGCAAAGCAGCTCCGAGTAGCTTTTGCGATCGCGGCGTATCAAATACTTTAATTGGTGGACCCTTATGCAACGCCGGTTTATCATGTTTGGTAATATGTGATGTTGGGCGCGTTCCAACGCAACAATAGGTTGGGACGCGTCCCAAACACCTACTATATTAAAGTGTAAACTACATGCACTGGTGCCTCGCTGCACGCAGGTTTCAAAATTAATTGATAATATAAAAGAAGAAAATGTTGTATTATAGATATATTTTCTTCTATTATGTTTTTTTAATTGAAAAATATATAGATGATGTTTATATTTAATAAAATAAATTGAAAATTATATAAATAAATAAAAAATGTTAATGATAATTGAAAACTAAAATAAAAAATTATTTTTGTAAGAAGAATTAAAAGATAGATACACACATATATTTTTACTTACATCTTCTACCCATTCTAACTCTTGAGTTAGCATAATCTAGTTAGTATTATTTATTGTAAACTTTTTATAAGTCAAATTTCAGAGATGCTTTTTGTTGTGAATTTATTGGAAGCAAACAATTATTGGCTCTAGGGTTATAAAAAAAAACATTTACAAAAGACAATATATTTTTGGTATTTTTAATTTTATATTGTGAATACAGGCGTGCTAAATTAAGTGTGGATGTATACAAAAATCCCCTAGACCTGACCCATTTTTATCCCTCAAATAGATTTATGGAAGGGAGTTTTTTTATAGATTGAGTGAAAATAAAAATGCTTGCTTTTATCTAAACTCTCGGATGTTAGAGATAATTTCCACTAATGAAAATCAAATGTTGTGCCACATTTAAAATTTTAAAATAATAAAGTATCAAAAAGTTATTGTATAAAAAGTAATTGGATCATGTTGTATTTTTAACCTATTTTGAAACTACCAACCATTTTCTATGGCTTTTTTACTTTGATCCTCTATTTTCGAATTTTCCATTTCCTAGCAAATTTGCTTAAATTATCCATCAGTTTTGCCTATAATGTTATTTTGAAAAAAGATTGAAAAAAAATATTTAGCATGGTTGCAATCCAAAATGTTGATGAACACATGAAGCCTCTTGGTGTTTGTCAATTATTAATAATGCTTTTAAAATATTTGAGCTCGAACTTATCTTTTGAAAAAAAATAATTAATTCTTATTATAGATGCCCTAATTCAAGTTTAAGAAGTCCGTTTAACTAGACAGAAATGATATCACAGATGGCCAGACTAGGTTATGTAGCCTAGTGAATCTGGCCCGGAGGCTTTAAAACCCATTGTTTCACAGACCCAAAAATAAAAAACCTCGCCGATGAATTATATTCCCCGCAGCAGCTGACTAGAAAGAAAATGGACATAGCTCTCTTCTCTCCTTCTACCCTTTTCGCGGACGATGATGACTTCTCTTCTGGTACTCACTCTTCGTATGAGCCCCTCATATGGACAACTACTTTGCTTTATATTGCACATGTTTTATGTTTAATTTATGTGAAAAAGGTTTTTACTTTTGGTTTTTGTTGTCTGTTTATTAGAGGAAACAAAGGAGACCGAACAGAGTCATGTGGAGAGGAGGCACAGTTTTCCTGGAATGGTAAGTTTTGTTTATTTACTAGAATTAATACTGAACTGGGATTGGTTAGTTAAATGTGCAAATGATGTTAAGAAGGCGGGGTTTTTATCTTTCTGTCTTCTTCGTAGTAAAAGATCGAGTTTTGGGTACTGGTCTTTGTCATTTGAATATCAGAGCTTATAAGGGTAGAGAATGATTTATCGAGTAGGATCTGGGTTGGCTATTTTGTCTGCTTACTATTTGCTTGTAAAACATGTTGAAATTAAGTTCATTTTCTTGCTAAAATAGATACGCTGAATCTTGTTTATGACTATACCAATTTTATGTAACAATGGAAAGCAAAAGAGTGGTTGCTATGTTTAAGGGATGCTTGTCCTAAAGACTGAGGAAAACCTGATGATCTTCCAACCTTTTCGTGTTTTGACTTGTTTGCAGGAATTGCTCATTAGAGAATTCTCTTTTCACCAATTGAATGCTAATTTGCTCTGGCCAGGGACATTTGCATTTGCAGAATGGTTAGCTCAGAACAGGTCATTGGTTGAAGGGCGACATTGCATTGAATTGGGCAGGTATCATTCTCGCTCCTTCTCTATGGTATTAGGTCAACCTGCTTCTACCAGAGGCCATTTGAAGTGATAACTCATGGTTAAAATCCTATTATTTACCTTCTTTTCCCATTTCATGTTTGGCCTTACTTCAAGTTGATTGGTTTACTGTGCATCAATGTCAATTTATTTTTAAAAACTGTTATAAAACTGTAGGACCATATCTGTGAGGCATTCTGCTGTCTAATCAAGTTAAATAAATATATTTTTGTGCTTAACATAAGTGGTCAAGTCTTGTATGTGTGCCCCTTGAGTTCCCTACACTTTCCCACACATTTTTAGCCATTTATTCAGAGATTTGAGCCTTGAAGCAATGGGCCAAGGTATAAACCTCCTTATTAGGATTGTTAACTGTAATTTCTTTTTCTTCAAGCTGCATCACAATGTGTCCTGTGCTATTTCAATTGAAGACCTGAAATTTTGTCCTACCTAGTAATTTACCAGCTGCTTCACTTGTTTTTGACTTCGAAACCTCGATTCTTCTCTTGTTTGTGCAGTGGCACTGGAGCTTTGGCCATTTTTCTTCATAAATCATTCCATCTTAACATCACAACATCAGATTTTAATGATCAGGAAATTGAAGAAAACATAGCTCACAATTGCAGAGTGAATGGAGTCACACCAGTCCTTCCTCACATTAGGCGTGAGTTGCCCATCTTCTAACTAACAGAGAAAGATATTGCCTGTAATCATTCAATAAACTCTAGTAAGCATATGGCTCTTCAGGATTCCTAAACATTCTTGTGCATCTGGGAAACTAAATGTTCATGATGAATCAACTTGATAGATAAGGTTGTTATCATAATCTCTTCTGGATGATCCTATGCAGGCTATCAGGTGGGTGTGATCATTCACATGATAACCTTCATTCTTTGTGATGATTATGACAGGCATAGTATTAATCATCTTGTTGGTTCATAGCATTCTTTTAATTGTTTATCATTTATTGTATTTTTCATTTTATATGATTTTCTGGATTATGTTCAACAAGAATGTTAACTTTTTATCTAGATTCTTGGGGGGACACCTTTCCAGCGGCTGATCCTGACTGGGATCTGGTTATAGCTAGTGATATTTTACTGTGTAAGTTTATAATTATCACCTGCAAATTTAATAATGCCCTTTACAGAAGTTACTTGATTATTAATTCTCTGATTGACATTTTCCTTTTGTCATTGAAAAACACCATTCAAGAAAAGCAACGGAATCATGACCCTGGAAAGCGTAGGAAGACCCACAAAAACTTGAAAACCAAAAGGATCAAGTTTCTTGTTGATATAAATGCATCATTAATGCCCCCTTGAAAGTTCATTTTTTATGGTGCAATTCTCTGATGGTTTGGAATAAAGATTATTCATTCATGGGTACCCAACTTCCTTGGAGATTGTTTCATAGTTGACACTGTCCTTTGGACCCTGGATCTGGGAATCATGGATCTTTATTATTTGTTAGTTTCTTAACTTTTATGCCCCCTTATTAAGTGCTTTTGCTATGGATTTAGTAACTCTATTCCTTTTGATTTACTTAATCATTGCAAAGTGAAAAATAGAACCAAACAGTTTTTGTGTAATTGTAGAGAACAAATAATTGAGTATTCTGTCTTGTAACATAACATGTCATGTTTGATGGTCAAGAAACTGATATCTTGATTATTTTGAAATATGTCCATATTTGATTGAAATTTCACTTTTGATTTCTTGCGTCTCTCTTTAAGAAATTTCATAAGATGTTTTTGTCTCCTTTATCCTGTGCAGATGTGAAACAGTATCCAAACCTGATAAAAACTCTTTCCGTTCTCCTCAAATCTGACAAGCTAAAACATGACAGAGCAGGCTCTATCATGGAAAATGAACATAATGGAGGTATTATGCTCTCCATTTCAAGAGGGGAAAGTAGAATGTCAATTTCAAGAATTTGATGATTATTTTTGGTCTGATACTGGCAGGAACACATAATATCGGGTTGCCTAGGCCAGCATTTTTAATGAGTTGGAGACGTAGAATTGGCAAGAAGGACGAATCTCTCTTCTTTGATGGCTGTGAGAGCGCCGGGTTTCAAGTGAAGCATCTTGGATCCCGTGTGTACTGTATCACACCCAAAGATCAAGTGTCAGGGGGCCAAATAGAATCAATAGTTGAATCCAGTACCTAGTAGAAATGTAACGACTTGGTTGAGATCAAAATTAATCCATGCATCAATTTAACATAGTGGCTTCAGCAGACTTCTCGTTGATGTTTTTGTACTAGATTTTTTATGTGCTCAAGGGAGGCTGAAAAGAGCAGATGATTTCCTTCTGATAATCTTTCTTTCTGTTTTTCTTTCTTGGATAATCCTAGAGCTGTTTTTTTTTTTTGTTTCCTATATCTATCTATCTATCTAAATCAAAAGGAATAGACTTACTAAGTCCATAACAAAAGCACTTAATCCAACAAATAATAAAGATGCATGATTCCCAGAACCAGTGTCCAAAGAATTTAGAACAAATAAGCCCGTCATTCCCAATGCCGCTGTGCTGGGAATGACTTCCAAATGTAAGCCTTCAGGTGAATAAAAATCAAAAGCATGTCAAGCATGCCCATAATAACAATGTGAGCCACTGACTGACGCGATAATCAATCCAAGAGAGATCGCTACAGTTTAACTATGTGCCAGTTATCTGAAACCATGGTCTCGTGTTGAGCTATATATCGCATCAGTCAATGGCTCAAATATCAGTTGAGTTATTTTAAGAATTGCATAAAATATTTTTGAAATCCAAGTGGCCTCGTGGGATCAAAATACTGATATTTTGGAATAGCCGTTTCACAATCCCATTGATACATAGCATATGATTAGGCGCAAAGCTGCAAATCTTAGATAGTAACTGATAGGACTCGTTCAATTTCTTCCATGCCTCTTGATACCATACAAATGGTGAACAAATTATCTGCTGTCTCGTTAAATTGTATGCTGCAAACAAAAAACTAATCTGCTGTATAATCTTCTGATCATGGATGATATTGATGTGGGGGGAGAACCAAGGAACAGATGTTCCTCAAACCCTAGCTAGTCGTGCACGAACTGGGGATGAGCAAAAGAATAAGATACGTTGCGACCCGACCAAACTTAACGACTCGGGCCCCGCGAGGCATAGAAAATGTGTCTTAATTAATTCAGCAAGTTATCTGTAGTGGGAGAGGAAGGCTTGCACTCTCTTCTATTTTTTCGTCGCAGTCGTTAGTTTTTTTAGTAACTGTGATATAATCCGACGGATGATTTCTCATTCAGCCATGAATACTAAGAGGTGATCATCGATGGCGAGGAAATTCATATGGAACCGTAACTTTTCTTCAGAGCGCACAACTGTGAGGGTGGACGGCAAAGTTCTCAACAATGCTGACTAGAGAACGAGAACTAAGTTTGAATCATATATAGATTTCATCATACGCTTTCGTAGTACGTTAATTTCTCATTATAATTTGAGATTCTGTTAATATTGATTTCTAATCATCTATATTGTTGATTTTGTTTAGAGCCAGATGGATGCACAGTGGGATCTGCCCCAGGTAATGATACTTTCAATTGTGGAAAGCATTTGGGACCCTAGCGGTTGCTATGCCCGAGTTTTCTTAATGTTTAAGGATATCTATGATATTGTGATTGCCGTGGTGGTTAATATTTAATTAAAACAAGTAGTTTTATGAAAATTATTTTTAGTTACAATTTATAATTGAAATTAAAATGTTTGGTTAATACTATGCTTGAGTTTGAGATTCAATGAAAAACAGTTTCGTGTGTTTGATTATCATACTTTTCACATTATTGTCAACTTGTGAAATTACTTTAAGACACACACATGTGTGTGTGTGTATAGATTTAATAATCATAATAATAAAATGTAATTAATAATTCAAGTAAATTAGACACTTGTTTTTATTCTTCCATCAAACTATTTGTCATTCCATCACAAATTAAATCCATACACAAAAACCTCTACGATCCCTTTCTATTTGATTGAGGAACAACATCTGGTAAAATATTATTAGGAACAACATCTGCGATCTGTACTGGATTTCATGATCTCAATCTACATGTTATAGAGATATAATTCTAAGGTCAAATCCAGTTGCAAGTTTCTGAATTTCATTCAAGACTCTATTGATCTTCTCAACTTTTTGATCTATAATCAATTGAAAAGCAACACGGTTATGGAGTGAAACAAAATCATGCGTCTTTCCTTTTCATCAGGGATGATCTCTATCTATATATTTTTTATTTTTATAAAACATGATTTTTATATATATATATTTTTTTTAAATCGGACTGGATCTGACCCAACTAAATTTGTCTACCCAACCAAGCTGGGCCAAAAGGTCCACCTCTGTTGGACTTGGGTTGGGTGGAGAGAGGTCCAGCCCAAGAGTTAAAAAAACAGGATGTTGCACTGTTCACGTGCTTCGTGAACAGTAATATGATGATCGGCCAAGCTCACCTGCCGCTATCGTCGGATAGAGATAGTCAAGGTGGTTTTTCCTATTGTAATGACGTCGAAAATGGTGGTCTATGGTGACCGGGAGAAGCGTTGGAAGGTTCCTGCTGTTGTGCCTCCCCTGCTTCTACCAGGGCTTGCGGCTGTTGCTAAAGGTCACGACAGAGCTTGTGGTGTGCAGGAGAAACTTCTGGTGCTGAGAGGGATGGTGGCGGTGCTTTCCGGGAACTGTTGTTAGATGAGAGAGGGAGTTGAAGCTGACTGTAGAGAGAGAGAGTTGTTGGTGCTCTTATAAATGCATAAATAGTTGTCTATGTAGAAAGTCGAAATAAAAGGAAGACAACGGTAATGGTATGTGCCAAAGTCTAATATCAATCTACGCGATAGACATGAAAGCAGTAGAATTATCTGCTCATGTTTAAGTGAGAATTATATGCATAGTGGATGGGTGTTTGTGACGTGGTTGAGGTTGAAAAGTATCTCATAAATGCTTTTTGAAATTGAGTTCTTGTGCGGGACCCACAGTTACAAAACCGTGGTGCAAATATTTACCAAACGATCTAGCTCTACGGCGAGCCTTAACCACAGAAGTCATCATAGAGTTAAACACTCACTAAGTATGCTGTGTCCGTTGAAGATCATGGAAAACCAGTGATGATTCTTTACGCTTTGAAGCTGAGAGACCGGATTCATTAGACAGCATAAGAGAGGGGTCAAATTAACAGTTTAGCAGTTACATAGCAAAAACTATCTAAATTAGATCAATACAATAAAGATTTTTAGCGTCAGTAAACCTATTTAAAGTTGAGAAAAATTCGAAATAGGAAGGAATGTTTCAATTATCCTTATATAACCAGGTAAATCTTGAACATGTTTCTGTGACTCTTACTGCGTTTATTATATTATTCCCACACCTTTTTTTTTCTTTCCATCAATTCTTAGCTATTTTACCACAATTCAACAAGATACCCAATCACACAAGATACGTAAAAAAGACATCTGTTTTTAAAGGAAGACGAGCACGCTGTAAACTCTCCAGTTCAGCACGGGCTGCGTTTCTGCTTGGCCTTTCCTTCCTCTTCATTGTACTTTCCCAGCTACAACTAATCAAGTCTGCGTAAGCTACCAGTATGACACGTGGTTTTGAGGTGGCCTCATCTGAACAGACTCATCATGAGAATTCATGTTCTTCGCCACTCGTTGAGGTACCCAAGGTCACATGACATCGGTCGCATCCATCAATAGCATGCGAAGCAAACAAAAAATGCCGGTCCCTCTCTGCCTTCCCTTTTTACGCACAGGAAACTTCGAGGAAATTGCATGGCCTCGTAATTAGCGTAGTATCCGATGTCCATTTCTTAAATACAATATTTTCTTGCCGGGACTTGTGGTCTGAGGATATCGTAAGGTAGCCGGTACATCTGCAAGATTTGGATGGGAGTGTTAGACAAGCGGTGCTTTTGGAATTAAGTGACAAGTGATAGAAAGCTGGTCTGTCCAGTGTAATCAAAGTGTAAATTGTGGACTACCGAGGCTGGTGCTTAATCAAGATTTCGATTTCGAGATCCTGGAATGCAGCGGGAGAGATTTGTCGAATGCAGCGGGAGAGATTTGTCGTCCTTAAAGTTTCATCCGGCTCAAATTCGGATTAGTTTCACTCGGCTTAAATCCGGATTAGTCGATAATGATCGAACACCGGAAAGATTATAAAAAAAAAGTGTAAACTGTGGAGACTCTGCATAGATTAATCAACGACAGCAAATTCTATTTTCTCCACCTCCCCAGGTGTCCGGACAAGAATTCATAGAGCAAATGCAAAGAAAATCAACGATATTTATTTCTTGCTTTTAAAATAAACCAAACAAAAATCTCACCTCTCAAATGTATTTGTAGCTACATCATACAAATACAATTTTATAAAAATAAAATAAAAAACTGTTTTGTGTTTAGGTCAATGAAACTTCAATGGGTAAAAACAATTTCAATTTGAAAATTGAATCCGTGGAGGAAATTTCCAAAATATTTTTTTATTACTTATCTAATATTATATTTAAAAAGCATAGATTATAATACCATATATACATCCATCCGGGGAGGAAGGTTGGAATGGGTGTTTTTTAGTGAGGGCAGAGGAAATAGGTTTTTTTTTTATTTTATTTTATTAATAGCAGAAGTAGATTATGAACTTATTCACTTAAATAAAGGAAAATAAAAAAAAATTGATAATAATTGCATTACCCATATATAGGTGTCCCTCAAGAACTTCCTCGGAAAATCTTCAGTACCAGCTTTGTAGACCCACCGAAACCCTTCAATGTATTCTGTGGGGAGACGTATAATGACGAAAAACTTCTCTATGGTTATCTACATTGCAGATTATAGTCAACATGAAATAGAAATAGAAATAATAATAATAAAATAAAAAGAGTTAAAACGAATGGCAACTGAGGAAATTAACTTCACGGCTGTACTCTAGAGAGCAGGAACTGAGATTTCAGGTCTTCCGCTATAAAATTTTCAACTTGCTTCAACTGTAAATATATAGGCCCTGGAAAGCTTAATCCTGACGCTGTTCATCGGAAATTTCTTACTGCCTTCCTTGACTTGGCTTATATGCTTTTTAAAATCGGGTGGTCACCCACCTTGTATCAAGAATTTCATGCTACCATTACACATGGTTTTAATGTTTTTAAATTATTATCAAAAATAATTTTTTTAATATATTTTTAAAATTATATTTTAAAAAATAATTTTAATTACTCTCTCAAACAATCACATTAAAATCAACTGCAACAGTTGCCCGATTCTAACTCCGCCGTACTACTTTACAACTTTTGCCATCTCTTTGACTATTTACGTTATGACTTGTACTTTTCAAGTACTATTGGATGTTTTGAGTTATGATTCCACCCACCGATGTCTATGATTTTTCACTACAAAGTAGTTTTAAATAGATCAAAATTATTAGTTTCGTTATTTTGATTTTTTTATTGGTATGAAATATTTTAATTTTAGAACATTTCAGCGTTCCGTTTCGAGATTATATTATATATATATATGAAAAAATTAATTTAATAAACATAATTAAAAATTAAAATAAATTAACTTTAAATTATATAATAAAAAACACAAAGTCAAACAAATATACACTTAAAATTAGAAACATAATCACAAGTTAATCAAAATAAGAGGGATTTTAAGGCCGGAAAGGTACTGAGACGTTCCGTCCGGAATTTGATCGGTATTTCCGGAATGGGATATAATTAAAATCGAGACGAAAACAATATCATTTTATCTCATTATTTTTAATGGTATGAAACATTTCAGCCAGTACAGAATGATATCGACAACCCTTAAATATCCTTAAATATACTGATAGGATATGTTAATATGTAACATAAAAGAGTGAAAACTCTGACAAGATAATTGATGAAAAGGTTCATTTATATCAGTAATCTCACACTCATCTCATCAAAAAGTTATAGAAGGTTCGGGCATTGACAACAGGATCGATGACTAAATTCCATTAGAGACTAATGTTTGAAGGCTTGCCGATGAAATCAAGATTGTAGAATCTAATTTCTTGGAACGAATAATCCATCAATATTTCTTTGAAAATTACAATTGCAATTAAATTTCTGATGAAAATGCCAACAGATCTACAATTCTCGATGAGTAACTTGTCAATGGCAAAAAAAAAACAATTTTATAAACACTAGCGTATTCGATTTTCTAGTAAAAAAAAACCCATTTTTCTAAACACTTATTTTATTATGCTCAATAATTGTGGTTAATGAGAGGAACATATTGGATAAATTATATGAATTCGTAATAAAATTCATTAGAAATTAAAAGTGTTTTTGCTACTTATTTCTATAGGGGACGGGGGACGGGGACGTGAGAAGTCAATTTGAGATCTAACAGGTGACAAAATACAAGATTGAAAACGTAGTTGACGTGCCGTAGATGCTGATTTTGAGGTGGACGAATCGTACCGTCTGAGCTTCTTCTCCTTTTTTCTCTTTAAGTACTCCTAGAGCATCTCTGTTCACTTGCACATTGTCATCTACAATTATTATTTCTATTAACAGAAAATCAATAATTCATCTATATATTTCCTTTTCTAAGAATAATTTAATAAATTACTGTATCCTAGCCACGTGGCCTCTTCTGCCAGCAATATGAGAACAAAATACGAAATTTCCAGGAAGGTGCAGTCTAATACCACAGAAACGAATTTCATCTCCTATTAATACCGTTTGAGCAAAGAGAAGCAGAAGAACACGCGCCTCTGTCTTGCCTTACTTATTCTTACAAATATCTAGTGATATCGACCATTGGTTTTGGTGCCAACCCAGCATGGCTTCGTTGCAAGAACCATGGCTTCTGGAGAATGGCAACCTGAAGGGCTCGAGCAAGGAGATGAGACATGGAAGGACTGCACACAACATGTCATCCTCATCACTGCGCAAAAAATCAGACCTCACTCTTGTGTCAAAAGTTAAATATGGAATGCTTAGACACCTGTTAGCTAATCTTCAGGAGGTCATTCTAGGGACAAAACTTTCTGTTCTTCTTCCTGCCATTCCACTGGCCATTGCTGCTCAGAGCTATGGCTTTGGGAGAGTAAGTATTCATTTCCCTATATTGCAGTAGCTTCTAGGGTTTGCATGATCATAAAAAAGAAAGGTTTAGGCTCTTTGGCGGGTGAGGTGATCCTTTATGTGATCAAATCATCTTAATATTGTAAAATTTTAATATTACATATGCTTATGCTAGTAGCTTGACCGGAAAGATGAACATTAACAATGTTTGCTAATATCGCCATGCATAAGAATTAAGAAGTAATTGAAAAGATCTAACTATAGTTCTTTTCCTCTATTGATTTCAATCTAACAGTGTTTTTGTTCCATTTCATGTACACAGCCCTGGATTTTCGCTTTGAGCTTACTTGGACTGACCCCACTCGCTGAACGTGTCAGCTTTTTAACAGAGTAGGTTATTATATATCATATATAACACTAATTGATTTTCAATCTCATAGTTTTTATATACAACCATGCTAAAAGTAGAATTGGGATTGATCATTTTCAACTTTTTTGTCCTTTTCCCCCAAAAAATTGCAGGCAAATTGCGTATTACACCGGTCCAACAGGTAATGACCAACCCCCCAGTTTTCTTGCCTGTCTTCAGCATGTCTGATGATTTGCATTTTGGATAAGAACTGTGTGCTTGGTAGCCAAAAAAAATATATATACTATTCTAGTTATAAAAGAGGAGCCAACATTTCAACATCAGATTATTTTAATTAGTCAGGAATTAATTTAAAAAATGATGGGATCCATTTGATTCTAAGCTTTTTCTTGTGACAAGAAAGATAGAAAAACTGAGTTATTTGGTGGTATATAATTCAGAGTCCATAAGGAATTCAATCTACCATCAGAAAAGATTTTGTCACATATCATCAAAAAAAACCTTTTGTTACGTCTTTTTTTTTCCGGATTGGAAACCTATCTTCGGAAATTAAAGCGTATCTTATGTGTTTAGTTGAATGAATAAAACCCCGGCTGTCATAAAATATTACAAGAGATGCACACCCTAACTTGAATTCGAGACTATACTGTATAAATCTCAAATTTTTTATCATCACGCCACGATGCTTAGAACCTTTTGCCATGTCATTTTCTTTCAGTTATTTGCCACTTCAACCGGATGAGGAATTCTTCATATTAGTATAATCCCTGATCTTTTTAGCCATATACTTGTTAATTATCTCAAAGATCCTTGACAGAAAGAAGAAGATATGATTGACATCGTTTTCGGACTCGCATACTTCGCACCCATAAAAAGGACAATGTGCCCACACCCGGACACACAGATAGTGAGCTTGCACCATAAAAAATATCGGTTAATCAATGTCCTTGTTGATCCTAAATAGCTTGGTCAGCCTTGCACATAAGAACCCTAAGCAGTAACTATCGAGACGGAACTGGTTAATCCATGTACATGAAAAAACTTGCTGGGATGGGGCTTGCAATGTCCTTGTACCTGCTTGTATGGAAATTTCAAAATTATTGAAGGAAAACTTGACCATGAATTTCATTCCTTTTTATATATCTTTGTTTTTGCAGTGGGAGGGCTACTGAATGCAACATGCGGTAATGCTACAGAACTGATAATAGCAATTTTCGCACTGTGGCAACACAAAATAGAAGTGGTGAAATACTCACTCTTGGGTTCCATACTATCAAACCTACTGTTAGTTCTTGGCACCGCGCTCTTCTGTGGTGGCATTGCCAACCTTGGAAAGGAACAAAAATATGACAGGGTAAGCTAGCTAGCCGTTGTGATCTGAAAAGTTCATGAGTTCTGAATCCCTATTCTTCTAATTATATGAAGACCAAAGTTTGATCATAACATTGGCATGGTTATAATTGAATGAACAGAGACAAGCTGATGTGAACTCACTGCTTCTGCTTTTGGCATTGCTGTGCCATATGCTGCCACTTTTGTTTCGGATTTCTGGAGCCTCCGCTTCCCTCGCGGCAGTCCCAGCTCTGCAGTTGTCGAGAGCAAGCAGCATTGTAATGCTGGTTGCATACATTACATACATCATTTTTCAGTTGGTGACACACCGCCAATTATTTGAATCACAAGAGGTGATTAACTGGTCTAATTATTCGTTTCCATCTTTACAAAGACATAAAATTGAAATGTATGTGAAGTTTCTTCAAGTTAGAGTAGCTGAGATATTAATTAATTAAATGGCGCAACTCATCAGGACTCGGAGGAAGATGATGATGATGTGATTTCAGAAGAGACACCTGTGATAGGATTAGCGAGTGGAATAGTTTGGCTGGTTGGAATGACTGCTGTCGTAGCCTTGTTGTCAGAATATGTTGTGGGGACAATCGAGGTAATTACTAAACTAATTAATAAGCATCTTCTAAAAGTAAGCTTCTTGGCTACTTTTAATATTACTGTGGCATTAACTGAAAAATATACCTCTTTGATTTCACAGGATGCTTCAGAATCCTGGGGCCTTTCTGTCAGCTTCATTAGCATTATTTTGCTGCCAATTGTTGGAAATGCGGCTGAACATGCTGGAGCTGTCATTTTTGCTTTTAAAAACAAGTTGGATATATCTTTGGGTGTTGCACTAGGTTCTGCCACTCAAATTTCTTTGTTTGTGGTAAGTTTCATAATTAAAACTCAAAGGGTATCTTCCAACCTAACCTTTCCAATTCTTTTCTGAAAAACGAAAAGTCCGAATTAGGTCTTAACTTGTATATTTGCTATACGACTTTCAGGTTCCACTTTGTGTAGTGGTTGCCTGGATATTGGGCATAAAGATGGATCTTAATTTCAATCTCCTTGAGACTGGTGCTCTTGCTATATCAATAATCACCACAGCCTTCACCTTACAGGTAATATATTCTTCATCACTTATGTTAATTACAACACGAAGATAACTTTTTAGAATATTAATCAATGGGATCTCCCTTTTTCTATTTTTAAATCACTAAAACTTGCTGTAGCTCATTTTATGCAGGTTGGTCCTTCAATGTTTAATGAAATTCAATTGCTTTATTTGTTACAGGATGGTACTTCTCATTACCTGAAAGGATTGACTCTACTGCTGTGCTACGTTGTTATTGGAGCATGCTTTTTCGTATCCAAAACACCTCTGAGTAAGGCCTAGTAGAATTTGTAGAGGCTTAGTTGAGAATCTAAAATCTATCCCTTCCATCCATTTCATATATAACCAGCTGATTGCTGATTTTGTATTCTATTCTTATTCAGACCACGGAAATGTCATCGATCTGGGTGTCAGCTCCGAGGTCGGAGTCATCGCAGCTTAACACAGGTGGGTTCTATCCGATCATAATCAGTCAACGCCTTTAATATTTACCTACAACATATTATTTCAAGTCAGTAATTGATTGTGGGCATATTATGAAAGCAGGGAATGAAGAACATCACCAGCAGATTGAATGAATTTGTTATTCTTTCATTTTGTTTCACCTGTCCTGGCCTGCACGCCTGCCTGAAAGCAAGCAATATTTTACGTTTTGCTTGTCCATGATATACCTGTTATCCTTCAGAGCTGAAGAGTCAGACACCAATGTGGCTTTAAGAAGACCGGCTAAAGCATATATATGTAGCGTATAGATTTCTGGGTGTTTTTGCAACCAAGTTTTTGTATCTTGGTGGCACGTGGCACTAGGGTTGCTCCGTACTCTTGTACCAAAATAATTAGTCAATGAGAAGTTTTACTTGTTTGTGTCTGCAATTTGATTAATCTGTACTGTTGATCATCTTTTTCAAGAACAAATGCTGGCAATGTAAGAAATGCATGTGGAGATCCCAAAAATTAACTTGTGGTGCAGAAATAAATATAAGGTAAAAGGAGTATAAACACTTAAATCATCTGATAAATATATTGAGTTCTGCCTAAAATAAACGAATAGTAAAATTAATTTGTTTTATTCTTTCATCTTTTAATTCTGCTCTCTCCTATCATGAGGTTGGAGTTCAGAAACTTGGTGGTGGAAAAACACAAGGAATACTAAATGAGTGTACTCTCGAGCCGTAAATTGATATTGTTCATCCGATATAAATAAAATAAAAAATAGTTTGGCGTGGTATAATTCTGTAGAAGAACAGGTAACGGCAGCTGAATTCAATGAATTGAATGAAGATAATGCAGCCTTAATTACAACTAAACTGAAGAGTGAGAATCTGGAAGATCACGTAACAGTGGCTGAACCAAACCGTGAAGATCAATTGTCCCATGAATGCAAGCCACCCGTTACTGTCATCAATTCCAAGCCACCCGTTACTGTCATCAATTCATAAGTTACAGATATCGAAATAAACAATGCAATTTATGTTAATTTAATACACAATAATGACAGCTAGAATAGTCAAGTTAACTGTCATCAATGTAATACTATATATATGATATTGTGTACAGAATACCTCAATTTTGAGATAATACAAATACAATTCATCAAATTAAACAATTTCAATTCTCTTTATGGTATCAGAGCTTTTAAAAGACTAACGTCTCAATGTCTTCCTCAAACTCTTCCGCAGCTCAATCCTCCTCTTCTGTCATCTCTATGCCCTCTGTCACAACTGTCAAACTCAACCATGACAACTTTCTTCTTTGGAAAGCTCAGCTTGTACCCTATTTTAGAGGCCAAGACCTCTTTGGATTCCTTGATGGTAGTATTCCAAAACCACCTAAAATCATCTCAGTCACCAATTCTGAAACATCTTCTGTTACTGAACGACTCAATCCAGCTTACTCACAATGGATTCGTCAAGATAACATCATCCTCAGCATCCTCATGACCTCTTTATCTGAATCTATTCTTGCTCAAGTGGTGACATATACAACTTCCAGAGGTGTCTGGAATGCACTCGATGAAACCTTCTCCTCTCGATCCCGTGCACGAATTCTACAAATTCGCACGCAGCTTGCAACCGCAACAAAAGGCGGCAAGACAGCCACAGATTACTTTCATTTCATCAAACGGCTTACGGATGAACTTGCTGTCGCTGGACAGCCAATAAATCATGATGATATTATCACTTATTTGCTTGCAGGTCTCAGCCACGAGTATGATAGTCTTGTGGCTTCCATATCAGCACGCACTGACGATATTACACTGGAAGAGATCTATTCCTTGCTACTGACTTCTGAGGCACGTTTATCTCGACATCAACTGTCCCCTGTCAACCAGCAACTCTCGGCCAACATTGCACAAAGACAAAACTTTAATAGGCGCAACAACTTTCGTGACAGGGGGCGTGCTCAACGTGGTGGTCACAATTCGCGCGTAAACTTTAATCAATCCTCTGTTGTGTGCCAAATTTGTAACAAAATTGGCCATTATGCTAAGAAATGTTATTTCAGATTTGACGTAACTTACCAGGATACAACCACCATGCCACCAAAACAAGGACTACTGGCAATGCATCAAGGCAACAACAACTGGGACAGTGCATGGAATGCAGATACTGGTGCCACACATCATTTTACAAATGATACTAATAATTTGAACCTTCAGAAATCAGATTATACTGGTACAGATAATGTACAAGTTGGCAATGGTAAAGGTTTGCAAATTTCAAAAACTGGATCCTCTATACTTTCCACTCCCTCGTCCACTTTCCTTCTAAATCAAATTCTTCTTGTTCCCGAATTACATCAAAAATTACTGTCGATCCATCAATTTTGTGTAGATAACAATGTGTATTTTGAGTTTCACTCTTTTCATTTTCTTGTGAAGGATTACTCGGGGAAGGTCCTTCATCACGGTTTGCTTCATGATGGTCTCTATAAATTCATCGAAAATCCATGTCTTCCACGGGCACTCTCCAGTCTTCGTTCCAGTGATTGGCACCGCAGACTTGGACATGCCTCTGCTCCAGTCGTTAATAAAGTCTTGTCCACTCTTCCATTTCGTGTCTTACAGAATAAAAATGCTCACGTTTGTCCTGATTGTCAAATGGCAAAAAGCCATAATTTGCCCTTTCATCCTTCCATGTCTGTGTCATTAAACCCGTTGGAGTTAATTTTCACTGATGTATGGGGACCAGCCTTCTTACCATCTACAACCGGAGCCAAATATTATGTTAGTTTCCTAGATGACTATTCCAAATTTTTGTGGCTATTTCCTATTAAACTGAAATCTGATGTTGAACATGTGTTTTTAAATTTTCAAACACATGTTGAAAAACAGTTTGATAGGAAAATTAAGGCTATCCAGTCTGATTGGGGTGGGGAGTATCGCCGTCTAAACAACTACTTTCATACAACTGGAATTCATCATCGCATTGCTTGCCCACACACCCATCAACAAAATGGCTCTATTGAACGCAAACATCGACACATTGTCGAGGTTGGTTTAAGTCTCTTAGCTCATTCCAATTTACCAATGATTTACTGGGAAGATGCTTTCACCACTGCCACATACATAATCAACCGGCTCCCAACACCAATCTTACATCACAAATCCCCATACGAAATTCTCTATAGCAAGACACCTGATTACCAATTTATGCGTGTGTTTGGTTGTGCATGTTGGCCCAATTTACGGCCATATAACAAAAACAAACTTAACTTTCGATCAAAAACATGCATCTTTATTGGTTACAGTCCATGTCATCAAGGATACAAGTGTCTTGATTTATCTACGGGAAAAATTTATGTATCTCGTCATGTTGTATTCGATGAATCTCTTTTTCCATATTCTAAAGACTTGTCCATCGGTGAAAATCAAACTGATTCCTCCTCTCTTTCTCTTCATCATCAAACCGTGTATCGTCCCCACTTCTTGTCCAGTGAATTTGCAATCTAACCATTTGGCTTCAAGTACACCATCTGCACCTCTTGTTTTGATTTCTACAGGAGCAGATCCATCTCCACAGGTGGCCTTTGCAGATCCAAGACAAGCCTTCAATCGGTCTGTCACACCAACGATCGTCTCATACTGCTCAGGATCAACACAATCCTTCACCATCGCCTCGGCCACGACCTCAACAACGACCTACAAATGTTAGCACAGAACCAAATTCCTCTGTTTTTCCCGATATGCACACTGATCAACATGCTCATCCACAGCCAGTCTCCCGCAACAATCACTCCATGGTTACAAGGTCTAAAAACCTCATTTATCGTCCCAAACAAGTCAGCTGATGATTTCATTCGCTATCCACTTCCAAAAGCACTGGTGGCAACACATGTTACTCAAGCGACTGAACCAACAACCTCATCGTCAAGCATCAAAGTCGAGACATTGGCGTGAAGCCATGAATACTCGAGTTCTCAAGATCTGCTACACAATGGTACTTGGTCCTTGGTCATTCCTCCACATCAAGCAAACATTGTGGGCTGTCGGTGGATTTACAAGATCAAACGAAAGGCGGATGGAACAATTGAGCGTTACAAAGCTCGGTTGGTTGCTAAGGGATTCCACCAACAGGAAGGTATTGATTTCTACGACACTTTCAGTCCTGTAGTAAAGCATGCCACAATTCGATTGGTCATTTCAGTTGCTGTATCATACAATTGGCCAATCACACAACTTGATGTGCAAAATGCCTTCTTGCACGGTGATCTACATGAAACTGTTTACATGACACAACCACAAGGGTATGTTCACCCTCAATACCCTAATCATGTCTGCAAATTACACAAATCCCTCTATGGGTTGCGACAAGCACCAAGATCATGGTTCTCCAAATTATCCACCAAGCTGCAGACATTGGGGTTCCAGAAAGCAAGGCGCATAGCTCTCTCTTTGTGCTGTGGAAAGATAAGTTTGTCATTTATATCCTGATTTATGTTGACGATATATTGATAACTGGATCCAATGCATCTCTCATTCAAGAAACTATTCGTTCCTTGCAAAAATCATTTGCTGTCAAAGACTTAGGGAACTTGAATTATTTTCTGGGGGTTGAAGCCCTTTGGTGTGCAGACGGTTTATTTCTCACCCAAAGGAAGTATATTGCTGAATTACTTCACAGAAGCAAGATGGAGAATGCAAAGCCTTGCACTAGTCCAATGGCTTCTAATTGTCACCTCTCATCTACGGATGGTACCCCATTTGAAGACATAAGCCTCTACCGTAGTGTAGTTGGCAGCATGCAATACCTTGCATTTACACGACCGGATCTTGCCTTTGCTGTGCATAAAGTCAGTAAATTTATGCACAATCCATTAGACACACATTGGCTTGCTGTCAAACGCATTCTGCGTTACCTCAAGCATTCCATTTCCACAGGTTTATTTATCAGCAGACACACTAATTTCAATCTACAAGCCTTCACAGATTCGGACTGGGCTGCAGATCGTGATGATCGAAGATCAGTAAGTGCATACTGTATTTATATGGGTTCTAATTTAATTTCCTGGAGTTGCAAACAACAAGCCACAGTAGCTCGCAGTAGTACCGAAGCTGAGTACAAAGCTATTGCAAATGCTGCGGCTGAGCTCACTTGGTTCCGGTCCATTTTTCATGAGCTTGGCTTGCCCCAGCAACCCAACCCAACATTATGGTGTGACAATATTGGAGCTACGTATCTTACTTCGAATCCAAAGTTTCATGCGCGAACCAAACATATCGAAATTGATTTCCATTTTGTTCGTGATCAAGTCTGCAACAAAGAACTCATTGTTAAATTCATTTCCAGCAGAGATCAATTAGCTGATGCTCTCACTAAACCTCTACCACCAGCAAAATTTCGACAAGTTCAAAACAATCTGAATGTCCGTGACCTACCCTTCAGCTTGAGGGGGCGTGTAGAAGAACAGGTAACGGCAGCTGAATTCAATGAATTGAATGAAGATAATGCAACCTTAATTACAACTAAACTGAAGAGTGAGAATCTGGAAGATCACGTAACAATGGCTGAACCAAACCGTGAAGATCAATTGTCCCATGAATGCAAGCCACCCGTTACTGTCATCAATTCCAAGCCACCCGTTACTGTCATCAATTCATAAGTTACAGTAACTGAAATAAACAATGCAATTTATGTTAATTTAATACACAATAATGACAGCTAGAATAGTCAAGTTAACTGTCATCAATGTAATACTATATATATGATATTGTGTACAGAATACCTCAATTTTGAGATAATACAAATACAATTCATCAAATTAAACAATTTCAATTCTCTTTAAATTCCAAACGATCTCCAGGGGTCAAGTTCTGGTAATAGCACACTTTCAAATTAGGTGCAAAAAACTTGGCTAGCAGAAAGGGAGACATGCCTGCCTTTTCTATGGTTTTCCTTGCAAGGTAACTATAGCTATCATGATACTTGTATGTGTTATTTTTGTAAATTTTATTGATGAATATCTTCAAATTAGAAAGAAAAAAACACCATGATAAAGTTATCATCAAAGCAATTATAGAAGTGTATAGTTATTGATACTAAATTAAGACATCAAATAAGATCAATATTGGTTTATTACTATTAATTGGAGAGCAACGTGGGTTTCCAGAGATATCACGGAGAATTAGATATAAGCACTTGAAGGAGAAGAAATATCTAGCTACATAGCATGTGATGTATATTGGTTATTGTCGTGAGCATTCATTCTCTTCAAAGCAGGAATATAGTCGAGTCCAAAATTATGTTTTCTGTTCAACTCTTATAGAATCATGATATAAAACATCAAATCATGTGCAAATAATGACATTCTTGAGTTCCTTTTGGTTTGAAAGTAAAAATAAAAAATAAAAGTTGTAGATCACAACTATAAAAATCCAATTTGAGAATTGTTAATTTAGCATATTAGTGACTAAAACCAGTGTTAATAGAAGCAAATTCAAATTCAAGTCTTTTGGTTACTAATATGATGACGTACAAGACCTATAAGAGTAGTTGAGGCAAGCATAAAGTGATCTACACGCTCACATTAATAATAAAAAATAGAAACAAAACCAATTCAGGGATTCTCAAGGTAGAAGCAAAATAAATTGAAGGTGCAAAGCAATTATTACTTGAATTAGATAATTGAGAAGTTAGGGCACAACTTTGACACAATTATTTGTCTAGCAAGGCCTATTACAATCGAAGTGAAAGGAGGCTGCTGCTGCGGCATCTTCTTCTCAGTTCTTAGATAAAGGTCCATATCACAAAGAAAACTTGGTTGTTTTTAATTAAAAGTGTGTTTGGTTGGGGTGGTTAAATTTATTTATTTATTTATTTGCTTAAAATTATATTATTATATCTTTTGGATTGTTTTGAAGAGATAATGTTAAAATATTATAGTATTATATCTAGAAGAAAAAAATAATAAGATTTTAATACACACACACAACATCAATAACGTCTCCGCCATCTCGAATTAAAAGAAGCCGGCTTGTGTGGCCATCGTTTTCAAAAATTATTTTTTTTAATCAAATTATTAACAAATGATTTGTCATTGCAATTTGGTTCAGAGGCTGGACAACCAAGAAGGCCCAAAGGCGCACATAAAGTGGGCAAAATATGAATAGCATTTGTACTCCTCATGGTTTCTTAATATTTCATTTTTGCACCCAAAAGTTGCACATTTCCAATAACAAAAGCTAAGCCAAGTGGTAAATACCCATTTCTTTATTTTATTTTCATTTTGACTATTTTTCATCCTAAGAATCACCCCCATAAGATTTAACATGATACACATGCTAATATTCATTACATTTTTATAAAAATAATACAAAAAAATATATAAAAAAACCCTCGTTGTTGCCATATTATAAAATTCTTTAGGATATAGAGTTGAATATTAAGAATGTTGAGATGACAGGATGAGAGTAATATTAAAAACCTTTTAGAGTTTGAGGGGTCAAATTGAAAATATTGAAAATGTCTTGAAGAAATAGGTTGAAATGAAACTTATAGGGGCTAAATAAAACTAAATGTAGTTTGCCTATCTCTAGATAGACCCGCACACACCGAATCTTTAATAAAATACAAGCGCTCACTCTATTCTGCTTACAAATCCCAAGAGATCGCTCACGTAAGTGTGCTCTTCTCCCTCTCTCTGCATTCTGCAACTATCTTTCTACCTTATCCCTTCTCTGCCCCTAACAAACTCTCAAAGTTACCAATTCAAACCATGAGAGAAGAAGAGAGAGCCATTTTATCATTCCAGAAGTTACCAAACTTAAAAACCTCACACTCCTCACTCTCTGAAACCACGCACCACCGCAAACCTCTGTGGAGAAACGCGCAATTCAGTTGCAGAACCCGGAGTGCCGGAAATAATGGCAGTTTTGTAAATTTTGCTTCAGTTTCAATGGTTGAGACGAAGGAATATGAAAGAAATGAGTTCGCACCGAGTTCGGCTCAGCTAATGAAGCATCCGTTAGCAATACTGGCTTATGTGCCAAGAGATGCTGCGATTTTTACAGCTGGAGCTGTCGCTGGTGCCGCCGCCAAGACTTTCACGGCTCCGCTTGACCGTATTAAGCTACTCATGCAGGTGCTGTTTTCAATTCTTTGAGCTTTCACATTTTTATCTCGTGTTTTTCGAGGTCCCGGGTCGTTATTGTTGCTATTTGTGCCTGTTTGGCGTTGCTTTTAATAAATTTTGAAAAAAAAAAATTTTATTTTAAATGTTTTGAAATATTTTTATATATTGGTGCAAAAAGTATTTTTTAAAAAATAAATAAATATTATTTTAATAATTTTAGAATAAAAACTATTAAAACATGTAAATAGGTGATTTACTTTATTTTGAATTTATCTATAGACTAGCCTTTCTTTTCATAGTTAATATCAAGTTATTGTATTAATCTAGTGGACAAACTCTAGTGGATACACCACTAGGACAAACTCTAGTGGACAAACCACTAGTTTCAATGTATTTAACAAAGATAGGGAAATGAATGAATCTGGGGACAATTCAAGAGTCTTTCATGGTATCAGAGCATTAGCCATACCTGTCGTTTCTTCCTTCTCAATCCCCATCTTTTCTGCCTCCTTCTTCTGCAATATTTGCAGAAACCTCTACTTATTCACACCATGGCAGACCAATCAATATCTGCAGCAACCTCTCCTTCTTCTCCTCCAAAATCTACAACAACCTCTCATACAACACACCCAGCTCTCGCAGTATCAAACATCAACACATTCATCAAAATTACTTTAGATATTGAAAAGGGTCAATATATCACATGGTCAGAATTATTCAAAATTCATGCTAGAGCTTACCAAGTTCTTGACCACATTATTCCTCCCTCGGCAGAACAACTGAAGATTGATTCGTCCCCTACAAACCCAGCTCTTTGGTCACGGGTCGACGCCATTGTACTCCAATGGATCTATGGAACCATCTCCGAAGACCTCCTCAACACAATTCTTGAGAGAGACTCCACTGCTGCCCTTGCTTGGGCACACCTAAAAGACATCTTCTCCGACAACAAAAACTTCAGGGCACTCTACCTGGAACAAGAGTTCTCCAACGTTCAGATGGAAGACTTTGGGGATGCATCTTCCTACTGTCAACACCTCAAATCTCTCTCCGATCAGCTGTCCAATGTCGGCGCCCCTATCTCCAACGAGCGTCTGGTTCTACAGCTCCTCTCGGGCTTGACAGACGCCTATGCAGGGGTGGGTTCTCAAATTCGCCATGGCGACACCCTTCCCCTCTTCTACAAAGCTCGGTCGATGCTAGTTCTGGAGGAGACGGCGAGGACGAAGAAGGCCGCCCAAAATCCCTCAACCTCTGCCTTCTTCGTGGCTCCCGTAGACACCCACGGTGTCAATCGACACGCCCACAACGTCAATTGAACCCCTAACCACCGTAATGGCCGTGGTGGTAGTGGTGCTCGTGGTGGCAGACACAGGGGACGCACATCGGGTGGCCGTGGCAATCATCCCTCTTCTTCTTCCCGTGGGTCATGGTGGCAGACGCAGGGGACTCCCCCTTTTGGGAGAAACAAGCCATTTATTGGCAGCCATGGGTTGCTTCACCTTGGGCCGGGCCTTGGCCATCTTGGGCCACGCCTCCATGCCCTTATCCAACAGCCCAACAACCCCCTCATCCTTGCCAGCCCAGCTTACTTGGGCCTCGACCCCCACAGGCCCATATGGCAACCACACCATCGTTGACCCAAAATTCATATGCTCCGATTGACATTCAAGCAGCTATGCACACTCTTTCCATGGTTCCTCCGGATGATCAATGGTACATGGACACTGGAGCTACATCGCACATGACCGCGCACGGGGGTAATCTTACGTCTTATTTCAATATGAGCAAACATCGTAATATTACTGTTGGTAGTGGCCATAAAATTCATATTCTAGGTTGTGGATCTGCATTATTACCTCACCCTAGTTCTTCCCTTATTTTGAACAATGTCTTGCATGCTCCAAAATTAATTAAAAATCTTGTGTCTGTGCGCAAATTCACCATTGACAATAATGCCTCAGTTGAATTTGATCCTTTCAGTTTTTCTGTGAAGGATATTCCGACGGGGATACCTTTAATGAGATGTAACAGCTCTGGTGACCTATATCCAGTTATTGTCAGTCCTTCGGTTGATTTTTCAACACAGTCTGCTTTCGCTACTTTTTCACCTGAATTATGGCATCGTCGTTTAGGACATCCAGGAGCTCCTGTTTTAAGCTCCCTTCGTAAAAACAATTTCCTTGTTATTAACACATCTCCGGATAATTTTATATGTCAGTCATGCACTCTTGGAAAACAAGTTAAATTACCTTTCTGTGATTCTCTATCTCGCACTTTATTTCCTTTTGATATTGTGCATAGTGATCTTTGGACATCACCCACACTCAGTTCGGGTGGTCATCGGTATTATGTTTTATTTCTTGATGATTTCACGAACTTTCTATGGACTTCTCCCATTGCCTCCAAATCTCAAGTACATTCCATTTTTCTCACTTTTCGTAATCATATTCACACTCAATTCGAAAGACAAATAAAATATTTCCAATGTGATAATGGCACAGAATATGACAGTGGACAATTTCACAAATTTTGTCAACAAAATGGAATGAGTTTTCGGTTCTCTTGCCCTCATACATCATCTCAAAATGGAAAAGCTGGAAGAAAAATCCAGACCATCAATAACATCATTCGCACTCTTCTCGCTCATGCATCCCTACCTCCTTATTTTTGGCATCATGCCCTTCAAATGGCTACTTATCTCCTTAACATTCTCCCAAACAAAAAGCTTACTTTCCAAACACCCACAAAAATTCTATATCTCCGAGACCTGTCATACTCTCACCTTCGTGTTTTTGGGTGCTTATGCTACCCTCTTCTTCCCTCCACTTCTCGAAATAAATTACAAGCTCGGTCAACACCGTGTATTTTTCTAGGATATCCATCAAATCATAGAGGCTATAAATGCTATGATTTATCGAGTCGTAAAATTCTTGTTTCCAGGCATGTCACATTTGATGAAACTGTTTTCCCATTTTCTAAATTACATGCCCCACTTCTTCATCTTATGAATTTCTAGATACAAGTCTTCTACCTATTCCTCCCTCCCCTACTCAATCCGATTCTCCTAATCCTCCAATCTCTCCTCCTCAAACCCCTCTTTCAAGTCCTCTTTCTCTAATTAGGTCACCCTTACCTATCCCATTAATTTCCTCTACCACACCCACTACTTCTCCCCACCCTCCTCCCATTCTCGCACCTTCCCCAACTCTTCCGATTACTCTTCCACCTCACTCTCCACAAATGACCACCAGATCCCAACATGACATTTTTAAACCTCATCAGCTACTTAACCTCCACACTTCAGCCCCCACATCTCTCTCCCCTTTACCTACTAATCCCATTCATGCATTACATGATCTGAATTGGAAAATGGCAATGACCGACGAATACGATGCTCTTATTGAAAATAAGACGTGGGACTTAGTACCCCGTCCGTCTAATGCTAATGTCATTCGAAGTTTATGGATTTTCAGGCACAAAAAGAATTTTGATGGATCCTTTGCACGGTACAAAGCACGTCTTGTCGGTAATGGTGTTGGTCAACAAACAGGCATTGATTGCGGGGAAACCTTTAGCCCCGTTGTCAAACCTGCTACCATCCGCACGGTACTCAGTATTGCTTTATCAAAATCTTGGTGTCTTCATCAATTAGATGTAAAAAATGCATTTTTACATGGGAATCTCGATGAAACGGTCTACATGCATCAACCTCCTGGCTTCCGAAATTCTGAACACCCCGATTATGTTTGCTTGCTCAAAAAGTCTCTCTATGGATTTAAGCAAGCTCCTCGTGCTTGGTATCAACGATTTACTGATTATGTTGCTACCTTGGGATTTTCTCACAGTGTTTCAGATCATTCATTATTCATTTATCGTCATAGCAATGATATAGCATATATTCTTCTTTATGTGGATGATATAATTCTTGCAGCCTCTTCAGCTACTCTTCGCCAATCCATTATGTCTAAGCTTGGCTCGGAATTTGCTATGAAAGATTTGGGGCCTCTCAGTTATTTTCTCGGCATCTCAGTTACCAGACATTCCGCGGGTATTTTTCTATCTCAACAAAAGTATGCAGAAGAAATTATTGAGCGGGCTGGTTTGTCCTCTTCCAAACCATCTTCTACACCAGTGGACACAAAGGCCAAACTCAATTTATCTTCAGGAAATCAGTATCATGATCCCATTGAGTATCGCAGTCTGGCTGGTGCTCTCCAATATCTTACTTTTACCAGACCAGATATTTCTTATGCAGTTCAGCAAATTTGTCTATTTATGCATGATCTGCGATCTCAACACATGACTGCCTTGAAGCGTATCATTCGCTATATTAAGGGTACTAGTACCTTTGGTCTTCATCTCTATCCATCTTCGATTCATGATCTACTTTCCTATACTGATGCAGATTGGGGTGGATGTCCAGATACACGACGGTCAACTTCTGGGTATTGCGTCTATATTGGAGACAACTTAATCTCTTGGTCTGCCAAGAGACAACCCACTTTGTCCCGATCTAGTGCTGAGGCCGAGTACCGCGGGGTGGCTAATGTTGTTTCTGAATCATGTTGGATCCGCAATTTACTTTTGGAGTTACACTGTCCTGTTTCGAAAGCCACCTTAGTTTATTGTGACAATATTAGTGCAGTTTATCTCTCTGGCAACCCAGTCCAACATCAGCGCACTAAGCACATTGAAATGGATATTCACTTTGTGCGCGAGAAAGTCGCTCGTGGTCAAGTTCGCGTTTTACACGTTCCTTCTCGTTATCAGATTGCTGACATCTTCACTAAAGGTCTTCCGTTGCAACTCTTTGAAGATTTTCGGGATAGTCTCAACGTTCGTCAACCTCCCGTTTCGACTACCGGGGTGTATTAGAACATGTAAATAGGTGATTTACTTTATTTTGAATTTATCTATAGACTAGCCTTTCTTTTCATAGTTAATATCAAGTTATTGTATTAATCTAGTGGACAAACTCTAGTGGACACACCACTAGGACAAACTCTAGTGGACAAACCACTAGTTTCAATCGGGGGACAATTCAAGAGTCTTTCAAAAACATTTTAAAAAACAAACATCCTCAGCTACATTTTCAGTCAGTTACTGAGAAAATAGAGTTTGGCAGTTAATGTAGAATTCTCTAAATTGTGGATTTTATAGCTTCTATTTATGTGAATTAAGGGGGAGAATATTATTATTATTAAAGCTAAACAGTAGAGGTTTCAATTATCGACAAGGTAATTGCAAATTAGTATCAATAACGCTGCTCTGTGCTAATTTGATGTGTTTATAGACTCATGGAGTGTGGGCCGGGCAAGAAAGTGCTAAGAAGGCAATTGGTTTCATTGAGGTATGTAGCAAATCTCAGTGTCGGTTGCGTTTTGAAGTTGTTTATCTTAACGAGATTGCTTATTGGTCAATTAACTGCAGGCCATAGTGATGATAGGGAAAGAAGAAGGAATTAAAGGGTACTGGAAAGGAAACCTTCCTCAGGTGCCTGGCAGATTTTTAACTTTCTTGAAAAATTAGGATATGGTTTTGTTTTCCAATCTGGGATTTCTGGTGACTATTTCAGGTGATTCGGATCATACCTTATAGTGCTTTCCAGCTCTTAGCTTATGAAACTTACAAGGTAATGCTTGTGAAAATGTGTTTAAGCAACTTCTAGGACTAATAATTGAGTTACTATTATTTGAGGCATTTGGTTGATTTATTTATTTATTTTTGCATGTGAATTTGTAGAAATTGTTCAGGGGAAAGGATACTGAGCTTTCAGTTATTGGCAGACTTGCTGCAGGTGCTTGTGCAGGCATGACATCTACTTTTGTGAGTAATTCATCGATGGAAATGCGAATTTTCATTATATTGCTACCTGTTGGGATAGGTTACCTCAAGGATAATGTGTTTGTGCTCAAGGAAGTACATGAATTTGTTTCTTAAAATTTTTACTCTGTGCATAGACATCCAATTTTGTTTTTACTCCATTTAAAAAGTGTAATGTATCCAGTACTACATGCCTTTGAATCTTGAAATTATCTTACTGTCTATATTTGTTCAGGCAACATATCCTTTGGATGTGCTGAGATTACGCTTAGCGGTTGATCCAGGCTTTCGCACTATGTCTGAGGTATTATATTGATTACTAGAATACATTTAATGATAAGATAAGCATTTATGAACAGAAGAGTATTGATGATGTCCAGGTTGCGTTGACAATGTTACGAGAGGAAGGAGTTGCGTCATTTTACTATGGTCTTGGGCCTTCTCTTCTTAGCATTGCTCCATATATTGCTGTCAACTTTTGCATTTTTGACTTGTGAGCGCATTGATGCCTAGATCTTCTTTTATTTATCTTTTTATTTATTTAGTACTTTTTGGAAAAGAATAATGTCACTCCCTTTGGAAAACAGGGTGAAGAAGTCATTGCCAGAGAAATATCAACAGAAGACTCAATCATCTCTACTGACAGCTGTGGTGTCTGCAGCTGTTGCAACACTCACGTGTTATCCTTTGGATACAGTAAGAAGACAAATGCAAATGAAGGGTAACCCTTACAAATCAGTTTTGGATGCCTTTCCAGGTAAGGTGCACAAACATATAGAGAACAGATATGAATGGAGATGCTTATTGTCTCTGAAATTACTTTAAGAAGGTTCTAGCTGTAATGGACAAGGATAGTTTGTGAGTGAGTCGACAGTGGAACACTTAAGAGAGGCTTCGACTGCAAGCAATGCTAATATCAGCAGAGCAAAAGGGCCACCAACCACATATTGGACTATCTTCCTTTTTCTCATTTGTTAGTGTTTATGTTTATTATTGATTATTGAGCCCATCATTCACTCCACAACACTCCAATTTAGCCACTGGTGTCTTGGGACGACGCCCAAGGGCATGTTAGTTCATGTTGAAAGAGCCTTAAATCTGTTTGTGTGCTCATGATATGCTATGATCTTAACCCATTGCCAGGGTAATGTTAATTCAAGTTGAAAGAACTTTTAAATCTGTTTACAATATCTGTTGAGCTGCATTTCTTTCTCTTAAATACCTTGATTTTGAAAATTTTAAGGGCATCTCTGGGACAAATATTATTAAAATGAAAACAGGTTTGTAGTTTCTAACTGGATGAAGCTCCTCAAATTCTGTGCTGTTTCTTGAGATTAATGATGGAAGGCAGCTTATGCATTTCTCATATATCAACTCGATATAGATTTCTTAGGTCTTATGAAATAATAGTGCCTCTTAATTTTTCACGTGGCTGTAGCCCTTGTTTGAGTGGCGTCACATAAATCCTAAGGGCTCTTGGGTAAAGGTCCAAGTCTTGATAGAGGTCATATATCTTATATCTAACCAAAATCTTATGGTATGAATTTCTTTTCGCAATTTATCTTGGTGACTGGGTGATTGAATCTAATACGGTCCTGTTGATGCAGGGATCATGCAGCGTGATGGAGTTATTGGCTTGTACAGGGGTTTTGTGCCCAATGCATTGAAGAACCTTCCAAATAGCAGGTTCGCTTACATCCCTGTGTCATTATTTGATATATGTTCCTGGAAACATCCTTCAATGCATTGAATACTAGATCATTCGATAGTTTAGCTGACACTGTATTAATCACGTCTGGCATAGAAAGTCTAAAAATATCGAACCCACATATAAGAATAACCGTGCCATATTTGGTTTTGCAACTCATCTCTGTGCAAAAGGCACATGTTTCTTTCGTTTGTAAAATTCTTTACTTTCGAATTTTTGTGAAACTTAATTTCATAGACACTCTTAACAGTGCCCAAATGTTGTTGGCATGGTGGAGATTATACGTTCCCTGTACATTGAAGGATATATGGGCTCACTCTGAAAACGAGTTAAATTCATAGGAAATTTCTGCCTTTGCTGACATGAATCTACTTCTTTTCTTCTGCAGCATCAGGCTCGCCACTTTTGATTTCGTGAAGCGTCTAATCGCCGCCAGTGAGAAAGAGTTCCAGAGAATTGTGGAGGAAAACCGCCTTAAACAAAGTCAGGATGCCGGTAATTGAACCATTCTGATAATGGACTTCTTTGCATTGTTATGAACCATTAAGGTTCCACTTTATTTTTTTTATTTTTTTTCGCAGGCATCATATAGCGCTAGAGGAACTTGTTCGTGTAGGAATTATGATTTTGGCATTAATATGCCTGCGTGATTTGGTAGGATTCTTAGCTGCCAGCAAGTTCTGCTGGGGCTGTTGTTTTCGCAAGATAGTTAAGTGCTGGTCCTAAAGATGAGTTCAAGACGCGATCGGCGATTCTAAGCTTATACTGTAGGCCCAGTCGATTTGTTGTATTCATTACATAATCAATGAAAAATATTTTTGGTTTCCCAGCAGAAGAAAGCTGCTTCCTTTTTTGAAATAATTGGAAACGACGACGTCTAGAAACAGAATTGCAAAATTTTAGAATAACAATACATTAAGAATTCCTTGATATTAACTAAATTTGATGTGCAAATATATTGTTAGTCTAGTAACTTTCTTAATTTAAGATGGAACCATGCTTCATGAAGATAAGAGAATAGTAAATTTTCTCAATTGTTCGAGATAATCAACATCGCATGGAATAATAAAATAAATTTGAAAACTCTCGCTGATCACAATATTTTTAATTGTGGTTAAAATTGCGAGTTGAATAGTAAAATTGTACGATTTTAAGATTTTTTATTTTTAATTTAATAATTTAATGTTTTTAAAAAGAAAGAGGAGTATATTTTCCGATATATGCTGAATAATTCCTCCGTCCTGTTAAAATGCGGTGCTCGATCAAATGACATGTCGTGTAGTGGAAGAGCTGTCCGGATAGAAACTGGCTAAGAAGAGAAAGATATCGCGTCTTCTCTGAAAATTGCGGGGCATAAAAATCCTCTCATACTCCAAGCAGAAATGTCTTACCCCTTGCAACTCTCATTCACCGGCCTCGCTTTTGAATCTTCGAAAACCCGCACGAGAAAGAAGGCGCGCCCCTTTCAAACTCTCTGTTCTTCCTCCGTTCAACACCCCAATCTTCAAGAAAAGCCTGATAACGAGGTGGTTTTGTTGGAGAGATATGGAAATGGAACTGCTAAAAGGTATACATTAGACGCCGCCGTGCAACTGCAAGGTATTCTTGAGCAAAATGGCTCTGAAAATCATAGCTTCAAGGATTCACGTTTGTCTGAAGCTGGATTGTCCTGGCTGCCGGATATTCTCAAAGATTTTATTCTACCTTCTGGCTTCCCAGGTCACCATTCGATAACCCCTGTTTTGATTTTTGTTCATGTAATAGTTTTGGTTCTTACTCTTCTTCAATCTCAATGCAGGGTCGGTCTCGGATGACTACTTGCAGTATATGATGTTACAGTTTCCTACCAACATTACTGGGTGGATATGTCACACTTTAGTCACGTCAAGTCTTCTTAAGGCATGTCAATCTAACTCAGGCAGTTAATTTTACATGGGTATGTTTTCTAGGATCAATACACTTTCCTAGTTTACCTTGTTGCTTCACGTTCTTGTTCTACACCTTAGGTCATGATCCATTAGGGGTGTAAGGTGCTCTATGTTTTTTTCCCCTATCTTCTTTTAATTATTTCGGAACATTTCAAAATGTGACTTTAGCTCTGGAAATATTTATTCATACTGATGTGGATTTCTGTGCGCTACCTTTGCAGGCTGTTGGTGCTGGCTCTTTCACAGGAACTGCTGCTGCTGCTTCTGCTGCCGCTATTAGGTGCATCAATGTTTATTTCTTCGGTTGATTATATAATCAATGCATCAGACTGTTGCTCGTTTTGTGGAGTACAAAAAATTAGTCTTTTATTGGACTGAGCTGTAGGTCTTGCAATTGTTTCTGCAGATGGGTTTCGAAGGATGGCATTGGAGCTCTAGGGCGGTTATTCATTGGTCTGAATATTATAAAAAGTGTTTTAGAAACAAGTAATTGAATAAATACAGGTTCTGTGTTAAATGGTTTCAATGACAATTGCATGTTTTTCTAGGTGGACGGTTTGGAGATCTTTTTGATGATGATCCAAAACAATGGCGCATGTATGCAGATTTCATTGGCAGTGCTGGAAGGTTTGTGTTCTAGCTTTTTCTTTGAGTTGAAGAGCATCAAAATGAAATATGCGCACAAGATTTATTAATGCTTTTTGTTCCATTATGCAGCATCTTTGATCTAGTCACCCAAGTTTATCCTGCCTATTTTCTACCATTAGCTTCTCTTGGAAACTTGACCAAGGTATTATCATTTAAAGTTCTTTATTTACAACCTCCATCCTTTGTTATTTTTTTTAATTTTTTAGCGGAAAAGAAAATGCACTTCCTAGATAGGCTTCTTTGCATGTGGTCTCTGCTGCAATCCATCCCGAGCTTTTCTTTAGCATAGCATATTATAAAGATCATAAGAAACAGTGTGAAACCCAAATGCAATTTGTCACATGGCAGAAAGTCATGCTTCATTGTACAGGGATGCATTTTTTTTTTCATTTTGTACTGAGATCAGACACATAATGGAAAACTCGGATCATCTTGGAAACATGGTTTTCCCTTTTTGTTAAAACAGAAAAATCTGCCATCTTGCTGGACAGACATGAATGAGAGCAGAGAGAAGAGGTGATATGGAAGCCAGTTTTTTCTGTTGAGTTCAGAGCAATTAAGAGTTTTAATTAGTAGTTAGATCTCTTGAAAGTTATGGTATTTGTAGCTCTTAAATGATATAAGAACTCACCTCAAGTAAGCCTCATTCCCAATCTGATCAGGGTAGGCTACACGCATCTTCCTTCATCATCGGCTATATCAACTAAAATCTCCATAAGTTATGCGTCCTTTTTTGCCCACCTACTTGGATTTAACTGCTCTTTGTCACCAATACATCCTTAGGCCAGTGTTGGATATGGTCAGGCCATTGCAGTCAACATCCATCAACTCATCCTCAGTAGGTGACGTTTCCACGTTTCCATGGATGCACTCATTCCTAACTTTCCCCCCTTCTCATGTTTCCATACTCCCATCTTTCATCTATGTCATGTAATTAAAGTGCTGCATCTAACAATATTTATATTTAGAAGACCATCAATGTATTTGGTTGAAACCAGACCATGATAATAAACTCAACTATCATGCTGTCTCTTAAAGTTTTTTGTAGTCTGCTGCATTGCCATTTATGTGCTAACTGGAATCACGTTATGTAAGTTATTGAAGAAACTACATACTTTATTAAATTCTGTATAATTGTTAAAACGTAAACATGTGCAGGAGCAAAACATGGCCAATTCTGTGCATTAGAATTACCCATTATTTTGTAGAAATCAATTCTCCATGGTGTGATTATCTATTTTCTGTGAAATACACTGTTCAAACATGCAATACCAGATATGCATGATAACTGAACTAATCTGCAAAATGTATCATGGTCTTAAACAGGCTGTAGCAAGAGGACTGAAAGATCCTTCATTCCGTGTGATTCAAAATCATTTTGCGGTCTCTGGAAATCTGGGAGAGGTAGCAGCAAAGGTATACTTGAATTTACTATAAACAGGAGTGTTTCCTTGTTGGTTATTTTTTTTTATACCCATTCAATAATAGCCTTAACCAAATTGGTATTGGGCGCTTACTATGCTCTGATTCTCCAAACTACCTTGCAAACATATGGAAATAGCATGTATAAGAGTTAGCCTTGAGATCTCTGAATTACCTTGTAAACATTTGGAAATACCATGTATAAGAGTTAATCTGGAAGATTTAAAATAGTGTGGAGACAGTTGCATTAGCATCAGAAGTGTTGATTAGGATACAGGCTACAAAAAACCAATATCAATATGATTTTGTTGTTGACTGCTCAATGAGTAAAATTTAATTTTGGAATCAGGAGAAGTCTTCAAAGTGTGAAGCATTGTTGAATTTGCTTAGCAATGGGAAGAGTAATGTGGTCTTCGTGTTCTGAACTCTGGATTATTTCTTGACTTTAGAAATATTGATGGTCCAAATGTATGTGCAATTATACTTAGATTACTATTGTTCTAGTTGTTTAAAGTATAAAAGGTGATTTATTTTTGTTGGAAGTATAAAAGTTGATTTATTGTTGAATCTTTTGATAGAGAAATTGAAAGCCTTATGTTGATATTGAAATGTTCTTTTTTTCACTACTTCTTATCTTCTTTACTATTGAAAGAATGCATAGAGAAAATGTATATGAGCTGGACCTTGACTGCTACTTTCTGTCTTGAATCAATGATGAATGTGTTCTCAGCAAAGAAAAAAAGGTCTCCTGATGATTATCGATTGAACGTGACAGGAGGAAGTTTGGGAAGTAGGTGCGCAGTTGCTTGGCCTTGCATTGGGCATACTGATCTTGGTATGTGTTAATAGTTCTGAAGATGATTTTGTATATTTATAGTTATTAAGTTCAGTTATTAAACAAATATCATAGTTTTTTCTTATGATGCATTTAATTGAGTGTTAGAATTGTGATATATGAATGCAGGATACACCTGGCCTTGTAAAATCCTTTCCATTGCTGATATCAACATGGATGAGCATGCGGCTTCTGCATCTTTGGTTACGTTACCAATCACTTTCAGTTCTGCGATTTGACACAGTAAGAATGATATATGTTCAGTTCTTTTTCTCCTGTATGTTTATGTTGGAGAACCTCTTGTGAGGCAGATGGATTGAACCTCAATGACATGGCAATCTGTTCATCTAGGGCAATAATTAAACTTTCATGTTTGAATCATTGGCGAGATATTCATTTTGGTTTGCTCTCTTACAGATAAATCTCAAGCGTGCTCGTATATTGATAAAATCATATATTTTGCAATCTCGTGTTCTGGGTAAATTTCTTACACTACCTAGTCTCTTGTTTGCATAAGTTTGCTCATTTTGCAACAAAAACCAAACTCTATTTGTTCAGGTTGTGTTGATTGCAACCGGGATGAAAACATTTTATCATGGGAGACATTCACTAGACCGCGAATTATTTTCGGTGTGCCCTTAGAGGAGATGATTGGTGGTGAGAGATCTGTCGCCAAGGTGCACCTTTGCTTACCTCATTTGAGATGTTTTCTCATGGCATGCTTATTTTTATTGCTTTCCCGTTACAAACTTAGAAGAGAAATATACCTCTTTAATCATTGGAAATAGTTTTTTGGAGAAGAGCTTCATGTCGTAAAACCTGAGACCATCAAGAATAGGAAAAGTTTTATTAATGGAGATTTTTTGGTAACTTAAGCAGCAGAAAAGTATAGAATATCTCCATTTTGGGGTTGGGCGGGGCATTTTAAATGTAGCCTGTTGAAGCTCAAATTTGGATCTCAAATGTTCATTTTTTTTTTTTGTCTGAACAGATAAAGATGCTCCTGAAACTATATGCAAAGGAGAAACATTTTCTTGTTGTGAACCAGCAGAAAACGGACTTTGAGGTCTTTGTGTCATTCAAGGTACGCAAGAAAACAACAAGTTTGGAATGATTTGTGGGTGAATAAGTGATTAATGTCCTCAGCTCAGAGAAACCTCCTAGTTCCATGCAGGTAGGAGCTACGAGTATGTCTGTTTTGCGCAGTGTGTGGCAGACTTATTGGTTACATAAAAACTGGAAAAGTTTTGACAACCCCAGTTCTGATAGTGACTATGATCAGCTTGCACAAAGCCTGCTGGAAATGGAAGTCAAGTTTGAGGATTTCATGCAGCAGCTAGATGCAGCTGGGTGGGATACAAGTCAAATAAATCTGAAGGTCCCTCGAAAAATCTCCATCGAAGAATTGGGCCATGTTTGATTCCCAGACATCAGCAATTGATTTTCATTTCTATGGTCATCATCATCAAGAGCCACCTCCTGCTGTGCTAGACATGTGTTCTATCAGCCAGAATAGACATGCTGTTGGCATAGTTCTATTTATGATCCGGATGCTTTTGAGATGGACCAGCTGCACATGTGCTAGCCCTGCTTGAAAAGAAACAGAGACTTGCAAGCAATTTCGCCAGATGGAAGGGTTCGAGGTCACAGGCTAGTGGGAAGGTTCTAGTTGAGTGTTCACTGCCATTGTGAACCAGAGGAAAGCCCGTTCCTAGTTTCCATAGTTTCGAGCTTTTCGTAAATATTATAGGATTTTGTTTGTTTGAAATTGTGGAGTTTATACTCATTCACACAAATCTTCAAGATTTTGCCTCGATTTTCTGGTTAAGTCTCTTCTACTGCTGCTTATCAATATGCCTTTGTTAAAAAGGAATAGATACGTCTCAGATTTGTATAATTTGTGCCAGCAACAAACACACTCCCGTGTCATTTACGAGGGACTATAGAACGCTGGAACACTGAGCAAAACAATAGGCACTGACATTTGCGAAAGTGGTAGTGGGAAGACGACATCACCTGGAGTGCAAGGTAAAGACATCAAAGATTATCCATATCGTTCTCTATTTCTTTCTTAGAGAATCCTTAAGAGAAATATTTTATTTCTACTGAGCTAGAACAAGATGTCAATGTCTACAGTAAACCAAAGTAATTATCTAATACTTATTTTGCTTAAGTTTTGACTATACAAACCAAATAAATAAATAAATAAAGATTTAGGTACGGTTAGAAATATATTTTATTGCCTTTATCCAAGGCCTTTTCTTCGTACTCATTCTATGGAAAGTACTTATCCAGTAAAAACATTATTATCCTAAAACAATTGGAAAACATCATGGAGCTTCTATGTTTATATAAACAATGGTGGTTCTTTTTGTAAATTAAAACAAGTTTTCTAATTATATTATTCCACAGGATGAGGTGAAATTAGATTTTTCATCTTTCATTGTTTTTAATTTTATCCCTATATTGTTTTATATATATATATATATATAATCATTCAAGCTGTTTTTAGGTGGAGAAGTTTTTTCTCTCGCCAAGCTCATCATATTATTTTTTTCTTAAAGTCTTTCAAGTCAACTGTGATATGTTAGGGCAACTCTCGTACATTTTAACTTGAAACTGGGCTAGTTAATAAGACTTTTTTTAGAATTTCATCTTTCAATTTTGTTGCCATGAACTAATTTGCTTTTAAACAGACTAGGTTATCTAAAGTTTGCCGACTGCAGGTCATCGGCTAGATACTGAATGCTTTCATCGTCCAACGTATAGAGTTTTTTTAATTTGTTTATTTTATCTTGTTAAGATTAAATAAATACATATTAATATATTTCTAAATAAAATAAAATAAAAAAACAATTCTTACCATACCATCGAATGCATAAATAAAAGGGTTCTGTTAAGCCATGAAAAGATCGTTTCTTGTTTTTATAGAAATTGTTTATTTCATGTGTTTGGATCACTTACAATTTCAATAGCATTGCTACCCATTGGATGTGCGGTGGCATGATTTGGCCACTGCTGTTCTTTTCCATCCATTCTCCATTATTTCATGGAACCCTATTTTCAAAACTTTTTTGAGTTTATTTTTTAAAAATATTTAAAATAAAAAAATATTTTAAAAAGTAAACTGGATGATTACTTGTCAAATTTGGATTCCACTTCTGCAATGACTCATGACGTCCCGTGCTTTCATTCATATAAGTGGGATGGTGGTTTATCGCCTGCTGCAATCCACTGGTTTACACAAGTGGGGGAGAGAAACCATAGAATGTCAACAAGTTAAAATAAATAAATTATTTCATATTTCAAGTGACCTTAAGCTTATCCATACGAATCCCTTTGTCATGCTCTAAACATCATTAGCAACAATATCATTACTTTTATTCTTCTTAATTAAATATTAAAAAAATAAATAATAAAAGCTGATTAAATTTTAAGAAATAAAACAACTTGAAAAAAAAAAAAAACAAATCGCAATGCTAAATAGAATCGCGGGACCAGTATTAAAAGTTCGATCAAACATGCATGCCTCCACGCGTCAGCAGATGCAGTGGACATCGTACTCGTGTCTACGCCGACAAGAGTAACACTCCGTGGATATCATACAGACCACCGCCAATGCCTGCATAGAGCTTGACCCCACATGCACACCCAATCAAGGGAAACTTCAATCTAGTCCCTGATGTCTATCTTATTATTATAAATATATCCTAAAGATATAATAATGCTAGTAACAAACCATATTAATCTCACAGTATGAAAAAGAAATTTACTATAGTTAGGGATAACATTATTCATAATGATAGATTGTTTTTATATATATATATATATATATATATATATATATACATCTTTAACTGGGGAAAAATAAACGTGATAATTGAAGAAAAAAATCTACTTAGCATTAATAATGAATGGGTTAAGAGGTGAGATTTCATTAATGTACATCGCGTTAGGGTAAAATTGAGGCTTGAGGCCCATCTGTTAATAGAATAAAATTAAGGGGCTAAAGTGAACTTTACCAGATGATCCTGACGTCACATACGTGACTGACCAGTGAGAAAGCAGAAATATCGGGGAGCGGGCGGGTAAGGTATAAGTTTCGAGGCAAAATCAAGGGTAATAACGTAATTATGTTAACTGCAACCTTCTTTATTCAAGCTTCTTGGGTTTTTAATGGGTTAAACTAATGAGAGTGACAATTACGTGTGCTCCAAGCGAAAAGCCCATCGCAGTAACCCTCACTCCTCTTTCTCCTCCTTTTCTCTCTCTCGCCCTCTCTACCTGCCACAGTCTCATATTTTTTTCTCATTTTTATTTGTTATGAGTTTTCTTTTGGCGATTATTTAAGGTTTTTATGTGAAAGGAAGGAAGGAAAACTTTTTAATGGGTGGTTTTTGACGGAGTGGTAGATTTCTCGAAGATAAAAGAAAAGGGAAATGAGGAAATCGTTTAAGGATTCTCTTAAAGCGCTTGAAGCTGATATTCAGTTTGCCAACACTCTGTAATCTCTTCTGTCCTTTCTCTGTGTCTTTCCTTTTTTCTGTTTGTTATTTGTATTTTCTCTGTTTTTTGTGTATTAACTGAATTTGGTGAGATATTTTGGGATTTCTGAGAAATTGAGTTGATATTCTTATTCAGGTTGATGCATTTGTTTTGGTTTCTAATGTTTTTTTCATTTTTTTAAGAAAATAATTAATGACATGTTAGTTCTTGTCTGTCTGTCTGGTTCTTTTTTTTAGTGGGTTAAGTGGATTGATATTCTTATCAATGCGGATAAATTATTTATTGAGCCTAAAAGTATAAACCTTTTTTCTACCCTTGTTTAAATAATTTTCCTCCATCTCAGAAAATCAAAGTTTGTAAAGGAAAAAAGGGTAGAACTGGCTGTGGAAGTTGGTATTTCTTTCGACCTTTTTTTTTATTTCTGGTAATTTAGTTCTTAATTTTCAGTGTTTTATGTCAATTAAGCTGTGGACTGCAAAAAATAATGATAAACTCTTTTTTTTTTGTTTTTTTCTGGAATTTTTCTTATTGAACGTTGTTATGATGATGCCAATTTGTGTCACAGACATTTGCTCTGCTCTATGTTTTCATGATTCGTTTCATCCAGGGGACTGCATTTGATATTTTTTAGAAATTAGAACACTTTATAGTCATTGTTGATTGAGAGCAAATTGCAAATTTAAAGGATCAATGGGACAGTTAATAGACGGTGAATGTGCCCGTTTTGTCTTCTTTTTTTTGTAGCCACGTGAGACTTCACATGATGCGGGTGTAGATTGGCCAGATGAATGATGCCCTGCTGGATGAATAGCATTCATGTTTGAAGATTGTTTCAGATTTTTATTATACTCTGCATTTGTTATCATATTTAGTATGCATATCAGTTTCTGTTTCAGATAGGCTTCTCAATGGCTCCTTGGTTCTTACGCTGGCCAAGATAGAAGGTTTAATAAGCTCAATACATGGCCATTAACATTTTTGTGGTTATGAAATTTTCTGCGTTGGACAATTTGTTCCTCAGAAACGAATTTAGCGCGTGTGTGTTTGTGTGTGGTGCTCTTTATTATGATGCCCAAAAATATGGTTTTTTTATGTGTTTTTCTTGTGATGCAGGGCTTCTGATTACCCTAGGGAATATGATGGTGTCTGCCTTCAAATGAGATTATCCTACAGCCCCGCTGCTCACTATTTTCTTTTTCTTGTCCAGTGGACTGGCTGTCACCTAGCTGGTGCCTTGGGATTGCTTAGAATTCTTATATACAAGGTGATTTACATGTTCTTTTCTAGTTTATGTGATGATGTTTTTAGTGGCCAAAAGTCAATTTATGATTGCTGAACTCCATTCTGCTTGCAAATTTTGTTATAGTAAAAAACAAACGCTGCCCTATCCTTGATGTGTTATTATCATGTTGATTCACAGGCTTACGAGGATGGAAAAACAACCATGTCTATCCATGAAAGAAAGGCTAGCTTAAGAGAATTTTACGGTGAGTGAGGTTTAGCGAAGTCAATAACTTTCAAGTGTATGAATCAAAGTTTTAAAGCATGCTGCATTTGGTTTATAATTTATTTTCTTCGAACAAAGATATCAGCAGTCCAATCCATTTATCACCTTTTGATTTTATGTTGACAGGGGTGATATTTCCTTCTTTATTGCAACTTCAAAGAGGAATCACTGATGTGGAAGACAAAAAGCAGAAAGAAATATGTGCAAAGTACAAAAAGAAAGATGAAATGGATAAGGGAAAGGTCTCTGAAATTGATTTAGAGAGAGAAGAAGAATGTGGTATTTGCATGGAGATTAATAGCAGGGTTGTATTGCCCAAATGCAACCATGCAATGTGTATAAAGTGCTATCGGGATTGGTAAGATAACTTCCACACATCAGCAAGTATGTGCACATGGACACACTAGTAATCACATAAGGGGACTCAATCAGGGAATTTAACTTTCAATTTCATGCTGCTAGGTACCTTTTCTATTGATGCTTTTACAATTTACATTCTGTTTGCACAGGGGATGAAAATTGATAGATACTTGGTAAACCAAACTGTTATCACCTTGATATTCAAGAGTTTGGCGATTCTTTCGCTGCTTGATCCAGTTCATTGTTCCATGGAAACTTACCTTTTTATGGATGGATATTGAATGTAGCAATTCTTTTTTTTGGTAGTTTTTCATTACTTCTGTCAACATATGGAATTCATGTTGCATGATCCTATTGCTAAAAGAAGATCGTCCCTGGCAAATTACTTGAAGGTTTGACCACTAATGTCTCTTCCTGCTGTGGTTGTTTTAGGCGTACTCGCTCCCAATCATGTCCCTTCTGCCGAGACAGTCTCAAGAGAGTCAACTCAGGAGATCTTTGGGTCTACACCAGCAGCAATGAGATCATTGACTTGTCCTCAATCACCAGACAGAATTTGAAGAGATTGTTCATGTACATTGATAAGTTGCCTCTGATTGTTCCTGATCCAATGTTTGTTCCTTACGAGCCCTGTTACCGGTGAGGGGTTTCAGGGTCTGGAGTTTGTATAGAATTCTGGGTGGTTGTATATGATTCTGGCTTCTCTCCTTCCAGGAGCACATTCTATCATTGTATATAATACCTTTTCATTTGTAGCACGCTATGGCTTACGAAATTATTCATTTAAATGTGTACAAAATTCTTGCTGACGACTGGGTGCTGTCTTTGCCCATTGATCGACGCTATCATCCTTGGAGTGTGCTGTGTAGTTTTGATCATCCGTGCTTATGCAAACAATCTAGTATTTTATGTGTTTAGATTATTTTGAAGTGTTGTTTCAAGTCCAAAATATTTCAAAAAAATAAAAATATATATATATCTTAAATGTATTTTTGATTGAAAAATATTTTAAAAAATAATTGTTATTAGAGTTTGTCTTGAAAATATATTATTGGTTATATAAAAAATAATTGTGATTTTTTTTCTGATAATAATCAAATTAATTGATGATTATATATGTTACTAAATAAAAAAAATTGTTATTTCTAAACATGTGATAATTATTCAAATGCACAATCTATGAAATACTAAACTCGAGCCCAAAAGAATGAAAATTGAATGCCACGCGCGTTACCCGGGGATGATGTCCATCAAGAGTTCAATAATTGTCCCCAAGAAACTATTGGCTCATAAACACATCCTCACACACCGCTTGATTAACATAGAGATTCTTCTTGTTGCTGAGTGCCAATAAATTTTTTATTTAAATAATATTTTTTATTTATTTAAATATCAAATTTTCATTATCTAACTAGATTCTAAGAAATATATGATGAAAAATATAAAATTAAAAAGCCTCTTTACATCGAGCCAAGAAAATTTTCATTTAAGTGTAATGTAGTCCTTTTATTTTGCCTTGAAAATTGAAAGTAAAAAAAGTCCCAATATGCAAGAAAATAAAAAATAAATCTCTTTTAAAGTAAATACAGTCATTCCTTATGCTTAAGAAAATAGAAAAGATAAATTTGTCTTTTCAATTTGATAATGATTAATGATTAATTAGCATCGTATAAAAAAATTACCTTAGGATACATGGATATACTCTTAAAAATACTCACCTGACATTATATTTTTTTGAAACCCTTTTTATATAAAGAATTATTTTCAGAATATAAATTAACAATAAAAATATGAATAAAAATCTCCTATAATATTTTTTAAATATCATTGATTATTGTTCAAACGAGTAAAAAATACAGTGCAAGACAATGATGGAAAATAACCTGTAAAATATCAACCACAGGATACCATTTAATTATTCTCTGTCAAACTAATGGGCTATCCTGGAAATCCTGAGAGGATTCGCTAGATTTTCTCCTGCCAACATCAGCCACCAAAAGATCACGCAAAATATTACAAGCAAAGCACAAGTCACCAGACCCCACGTTAAGATAAGGCAAGATAAGGCCTCTACTTTCACAGCCATCAGATGGATACGCAAATTGATCCAACGGTCTATAAATCACCACAGAGGATAAAAGCATCAAACCTTCATTAAAAACCAGCGTAACACAACTGCCCTACCACATCACCACTTCCTCCCATTCCGCAGTTAACGTCAGACTCGGCCATGGCTGCCACCACAGCTACTGCCGCTACATCTTCCATCATGGGAACACGTCTGCCCGATATCTATTCAAACTCGGGTAGGATCCAGGCCAGGTTCGGATTTGGTGGCAAGAAAGCACCCAAGAAGTCTATTAAGCCCATTCCAGACCGCCCACTTTGGTATCCAGGAGCCAAGGCACCTGAATACCTAGATGGCAGTTTGGTTGGTGATTACGGATTTGACCCATTTGGGTTGGGCAAACCAGCTGAGTACCTGCAGTTCGAGATTGACTCTTTGGACCAAAACTTGGCTAAGAATCTGGCTGGAGATATTATTGGGACACGAACTGAGGTTGCTGATGTGAAGTCAACTCCATTCCAGCCTTACAGCGAGGTTTTCGGGCTGCAAAGGTTCAGAGAGTGTGAGCTCATTCATGGAAGGTGGGCCATGTTGGCTACTCTCGGAGCTCTCTCTGTCGAGTGGCTCACTGGAGTTACCTGGCAAGATGCTGGAAAGGTATATATTTCAGGAATTTTTCTTGATGTTGTTTAAGGGATCCGATTATGAAAAGTTAGCAGTCTTATACATGGTTTTTGTATTTGTTTCAGGTGGAGTTGGTTGAAGGCTCATCGTACCTTGGTCAGCCACTGCCATTCTCCATTACCGCACTGATCTGGATTGAGGTTTTCGTCATTGGATACATTGAATTCCAGAGGAACGCGGAGCTTGACCCAGAGAAAAGGATCTACCCAGGAGGCCAGTTCTTTGACCCTCTAGGCCTAGCTTCCGACCCGGAAAAGAAGGCGACCCTTCAATTGGCAGAGATCAAGCACGCTCGCCTTGCCATGGTAGCCTTCCTTGGCTTCGCAGTTCAAGCTTGGGTTACTGGGAAAGGTCCCCTCAACAACTGGGCTACTCACCTGAGCGATCCTCTCCACACAACCATTATTGACACCTTGTCCTCTTAAGAACATGTGATCCTTAATTTGCCCTGAGAATGTTTCACTCGATTCTATCACCATATCTTCCTTGTCATCATGTAAAAACTATCACCTTCGATCGACGATTTAAGCACGTTAGTTCTTGCTGCCCTGTATTACTTCTAGATTCTGTTGATGCATTGCAGAGCATAAGCTTGTTTTTGTTGCAGAAATGAAACGAGGGTTCATGAGAGAGAGAAAGAATTAAGGAGAGGAAATGTGCCTAATAGTTCTTCTACGTTATTACATAGGTTAGTTTAAATGATTTAAGTTTTTATGGAGGTTAAATAGAATGTCCGCTCGAAATAAATATATTTTCAAGAATTTTAACGGTTTAAATTACAGAAAAAGGTATTTTTTAATCAATGAATTGTTTTATTTTTATAGAACAAGAAGATTTTTATAAGTAGACTAATTTTTTGAATGAAAACTTAACACAGTTAAAATAAAATTGGGAAGAATTCAAATGATTTAAATTGATGAAGGGAAAAAACGATTTGTTTTTAGCAAAATCTTCCCTATTTTAATTTTGTTCCTAGCAATAACATATATATTAAAAAATAAATTACGCAAGGAAATTTTCAACAAAAAAAATGCATAAACATAAAAAATGAAACAATAATTAATATGAAAAAAAAATTATATATAAAGTAAAAGGCCATGCGTTCTAGACCTTGGAAGGCCAACCCCGTGCACCTAACCTAAAAAACCGCAATGCAAATAAGATTTTAAATTAATTCTTCACAAAAAAAATAGTGATGTTATAAATGAGTGTTTTGGTATCACGAGAGTTTCTAGCTGAGGAATGTAAAGACAATTTCTATCCTTAATAAAATGAATTGAAAAATATATGTACTAATAAATCATAATAAAGTTGTTAATGTTAATTAAGAACTAAAATAAAAAATTGATTTGTTTTTTTGTAAATAAAAGATAGATGCACATATAAATATTTTAACTCACTTGTTCTTTGCATTTTAACTGTTTTCTCCTTATTTTATCATGGAGGTTAATTTTATTAATGTTATGGTTATTTGATTTTTTAAAAAAGAATTAAAATAAATACCTCTCTAAATAATTTAAATTAAGTAAGATAAAAAAATAATTTTAGCCAAAACTTCATTTCTGCTTTTCATTTATTTCTTTTTAATTTTCGAGGGGACACTTTATTTAATTAAAATCATGGTAAATCAAATACAACTTGTCATGATCTATAAATCAATTATAAAGTAAAAAATGAAAAATAATGTTTTAGTTAATTTTACGAGAATATATGAAAAAAATTAAATTAATGAGCGAACGGTGTGGCATTTTCCTGCTATAACACCCACCTATCTTCTTTCCATATCCACCATTTTAATAGTTTTGATGGCCACCGCAACATACTTTTTATCGCAATCAACCACCCACAACCGCCGTGTTTAAGCCACTCAATTAGAAGCTGTTTGGCACGTTTCAGCCGTCGTGCGGTAGAAATTTGAATATTTTTTTATTTTTTATTTAAAATAAATATATTTTGATATTTTTAGATCATTTTGATGGGTTGATGTTAAAATAATTTTTTAAAAATAAAAAATATTATTTTAATATATATCAGTACAAAAAAAACTTTAAAAAACTATTACAACCTTACTTTAAAACAAACTTTTAGTCTAAACACCAAAATCAAGCCATAAATCAACTCGCACGGAATACAAAAAACCAAGATGAATTAATATCTTTCCTACCAAAAAAAACCATAAATACCCTCCTGTAAATAACTGAAAAATTAATGGTTGTTGTTTTTTAAATTACTTTTCATATATAATACTATTTTTTTATTTTTTAAAAAATTATTATAATCTAATATCATCAAATCTTTTTAATTTAAAATAAAAAATAATTATTTTTTTTCAAAGGAAATGTTATTTCCCACCTTCGCCCTAACCTTTGCACTCGTTGACTTTTTCAACACGTGATCGTCGCGCGCTATTATTGTTCAATCTACTGCCAACAGCTTTCTGTCGATTCTCACAGCTCCTCGAGGTCAAATTTATTTGAATGTTTTAAATGACTTTTAATGTATCATTATTTCTGATGTATATTATCATTAAATACATGACAATTGAATGATTTATGATTTATATCAGCCAAACATTTAAGAATTATTCAAAATCAAAGAAGTTCAAATATTCAAATGATAAATCACTAAGCAACTCTAGATATGTCTAACGAGATCATATGGATTCTGAAATAAGTTTTGTTTTATTGATTTTTTCCCGTTAATTTGTAAAATATATTTTAATTATGTCATACATAATTAAACCACTTCTATTTAATTTCTAACTAATAATTTTTAACATGCCCGACACATTGAATTTATAATATGATGATCCAAGTATAAATTATAATGTTAATTAAATAATTTGATTCATTATCAATTCAACAATTGATTGATTTATATTTGAAGATTAGGTAAATTATTTAACAACATGTCATAATCTCCTAAATATTAAAAAAAAAATATTAGTGGTTTGAAATTCACGGATTAAGGCAACTATGCACCTAAAGGCGGAATTGATGCAAATACAATAAATAATGCAATCTTAAAAATTAATTACTTTAAAGTAAAGAGATAAGGGAAAGAGATTGCTAACTCGATTTTTAACGTGGTTCGGCAAGCCTACGTCCACGACTCAAGTACCAACCCGTACTTGAGTATTGTACTCTTTTACTAATCCAAGTAACAAGATTACAATTTCCGCTTGATGAATCCACACCAAGACTTTACACCACTTGAAGATATGCCCTCTTCAAGATTTTCCTTTTCTACTTGAAGATGTCCCCTCTTCAAGATTTTCCTTTTCCACTTGAAGATGTCCCCTCTTCAAGATTTTTCCTTGGTGATGTTCCCTCACCAATACCAAGAGTTTTATACTCAACTCTCAAGAGTTTCACAATGGTTGTTTTTGTAAAACAACAATACACTCTTAATAGTGTGGATATTACAAATGAAGATCTATGATCTCTTTCTCTCACTTAATAGCACTTAGGATATTTGAAGGTGTTTAAGTGTAGTGAGAATGAGAAATACTCTTTGTGTTAAGATATGAAGATTTAAACACAAATATGAGTATTAATGAGGATTGATGATATGAAGGTGTTTTTGCACTCTAATTGCCTCAATATAAGATATGAAAGTTATCTCTTTTTTGTTTTGCAATTAAGAGGCCTATTTATAAGTTTCTAAAAGAAACTAGTCGTTTCTAGCCGTTTTAGTGCAACTGCCATATCAAGCGGTCGACCGGTTCATAACGGACAAAACCAAGCGGTCGACCGGTTCACAACAGATAAAATAATTTGTCTTCCAAGCGGTCGACCGGTTCACAACGGATACCTCAAGCGGTCGACCGGTTCATGCAGAAATCTATTTTGACAAATTATCTTTTCTGAATTTCTTGAACCGATTGAATATGACTTAAACCTTTTAATCATCAAATCCTTTTAATGCATGCACTGTGAAGTGTGTGAGTTCATTTTAATTTGTGCTATCAAGATAGAAATTGAGATTTACACAAAGCACTAAAATGAACATTTATTCTAAGTC